>JARFIY010000332.1:4497500-5001594 GCA_036346155.1 Sinelater perroti
AGCAAGAGTTATTGACCAATAGGTGCGAAATCACAATTGTCAATTTTAAATAGATTTCTAGTGTATAAAGCAATTTTAAAACCCACGGGAACTACAGAACACAACTTTTCGCTTCTGCATTCATCTCCAATATTGAAATTAAGATTTTAATTTAAAGTTTGCCGGATTATATCAAATGCTCCTTGGTACATGCTAAATAATTTCTCTACTCGCGAACTCCAAATAAAAATCGAGAAAGAAGAGAGCCATCTACTTTCAAAAATATCTTCTTCTTAAAGTTCCGATCCGTTTCGGATGTTGGAAATCATGATGGCAATACGGACTTTATCAACAGCGGCACGAAACAGTCCAGTTGTTGTTGTATTGAACCATACTCGCAGGTTTTTCAGCCACGATATGCGTCTTCTGCCGATGCTTCTTTTTCCTTCGATCTTACCCTGGAGGACCAATTGTAGGAGCCCATATCTCTGATTGTTGCGCTTGATGTGCCCTAGATACTCCAGCTTACGAACTTTTATTGTTGTGAGGAGTTCTGTTTCTTGTTTCCCATTTTCCTCAGCACGGTGTGGTTGGTTACATGCTCTGTCCAAGATATACGGAGGATTCTGCGGTACAACCACATCTCGAAGGCCTCTATTTTTCGTCTTGATGCCTCTGTCAGTGTCCACGTCTCTGCTCCATACAGCAATACGCTGAAGACATAACATCTCAGTAGTCTTAATTTAATGGGTAAAGATAATTCATGGCACTTGAATAGTTTGGCCATTTTTACGAACGCTGCTCTCGCCTTTTCAATTCTACACTTTATTTCCAGTGAGTGGTCCCAGTTTTCATCGATTGTTGTCCCAAGGTAAGTATATTTTCGCACACGTTCGATCCTGTTGTTGTCAATCGTTAATCCGGTGTCAACAATGTGATTTTTTGTAATTATCATATATTTGGTCTTTTTGGTATTTAGGGTCAGTCCGAACCGCTTGCTAACTTCTGTAATTCTGTTCATAATTCGTTGGAGACTGGTGATGTCGTTTGTAAACACTATCGTGTCATCCGCATATCTAAAATTATTTAATATTTCTCCGTTGACTCTGATTCCATCATCTATGCTGCCCAGAGCTTGCTGAAAGATGTGTTCCGAATACACGTTGAACAGAAGAGGAGAAAGTACGCATCCTTGCCTGAGACCGCGTTTTATCTTGATGTCTTCTGATATCATATTGCCAGTTTGCACTGCTGCTTTTGATTCCAATAAAGGTTGCTTATCATTCTTATGTCTCGATTATCAAGGCCTATTTCTTGAAGTATGTCTATTAGTTTATTATGTTGGACTTTATCGAAGGCTTTTTGATAATCGATGAAGCAAGCATATATGTCATGATTTACATCTCTGGCTCTTTGAATTAGAACTTGTAGGCTAAAAATAGCTTCGCGAGTTCCCAAGGCATTGCGGAATCCGAACTGTTCTCTACTTATTTGTGCTTCACACGTTGCAAAAATTCTGCGGTGTATAATTTTTAGAAATAATTTTAGAAGGTGACTCATAAGGCTGATGGTGCGGTAATTTTCACAATATTTAGCATTTGGTTTTTTGGGGATTGTCACAAATGTTGATCTTAACCACGGTTCAGGGATTTTTCCGGTGGTATAGATAATATTAAAAATTTTTGCTAGCCATTCTACACTCGCTTCGTCCATCATTTTTAAAAATTCGGTATGTATATGATCAGGACCTGGAGCCTTTCCGATTTTTAACTGCATTTTTCCACTTCGTCGGTGGTGATGGGTAAGGGCTCTACCTCTGGATATTCTTGAGGTTCATCTGATCTATCAACGTCTTCGAAAAGGTCTTCAACATATTTCTTCCAGGCAGAAATTTTTGCGTCTGGTTCTATAATTATTTTTCCGTCCTTGTTGAGTAGCCTTGTTGTATTGTTTACTTTGCAGATTCCTGCAGCTTCTTTTACTTTTTTATACATGTTAAATGCATCCTGCTTTTGTTCTAATTGTTCAATTTCTTTGCATTGTGTTGTTAGCCATGTTTCTTTAGCCATCCTTATTTTGTATTTTATTAATTTCTGGATTTCTTTGTATCTGGTGTCGTTATTTTTTGCTTTTCTTCTTTCATCCATTAATTGTAGGATTTCGTCAGTCATCCACTTTTTTTTCTTTCGGTTTTGTACTGTCAGATACTTATCTCCGATTTTGTCAAAGGATGTTGTC
Source organism: Sinelater perroti (assembly GCA_036346155.1). NCBI lineage: Eukaryota > Metazoa > Arthropoda > Insecta > Coleoptera > Elateridae > Sinelater > Sinelater perroti. The sequence continues at coordinate 4,499,718 of JARFIY010000332.1, forward strand.
ATGTCTCAAGTGCTTCTTCTACCGTTTGGTTTTGTTTATACTCTGTTCACATGCTACACCTAGTTCTTGTGTCATATTCTCACGCGTTTGCGGGCTATCACTTATTTTCCTAAGGTCCCATTTCTTTTTACAATTTTTCTCAAGCATTTCTTTAGTTTTAATCTGAATTTTCCTACTAATAAGCAATGGTCTGATGCAATGTCCGCTCCAGGGTATGTTTTGGCGGCTAAACAGCTATTGCGATAACGTTTGTTTATTAGAAGATAGTCGATTTGGTTTCGTACTCTCTTCTCTTGGGTTCGTCGGGGTTGGTGGGGCGGTCCATGTGTAGAGTCTTCTTGGTGGTAGCTTATATAATGCATTAAGGATAACAAAGTCTTCTTCTTCTACGAACATTTTAAGTCGCTCTCCCGCTCATTTCGTACTCCCAGTCCGTATTCACCGATATGCTCTCCGCTTCTACCTTGGCCTATTTTAGCGTTTAAATTTCCCATAATAAGAGTTAGTTCTTGCTTTTTTAGTTGGTTCAATGTATTTTTAAGAGATTCGTAGAACTCTTCTATTTTGTCTTCCTCCGCTTCGGCTGTTGGGGCATAGACCTGTATTATATTTATGTTTATGGGATTTCCACTTAGTTGGATAAGTATTAGTCTCTCTGATACAGGTATGAAGTTAGTAACATATTTTTGAAGTTTGCTTGATAGTATCAATCCGACACCATTTATAAATTGACCTTTTTTGTTTCCTGAATAGTATACTTGGTGTTCGTCTATTAAGTATTGGCCATTGTTTGGCCATCTCATCTCGCTTACCCCGATTATGTCCAGATGAAGTCTTTTGATTTCAGCTACTGCGTTATTAATTTTTCCTTGTTGGGCCATCGTACGGACATTCCAAGTTCCAATTTTGATTGGACTCTTTGACAATTTTAGCCTTTGTTGGTCTTGTGATTGTGATTTGCAAGGGTTTCGCTGGATGACGACCTGAGAAGCCTTGCTAGTGTTTCTTCTCCTGCCGAATCTTGGGTTCCGATTACCATGGAGTATTCATTGTATTATTGCAACTGTTTGCCATCTTGATTTTTTCTTGGAAATGCACTTTGTGCCTCTAATCAGGTGGTTTTCCGTTGCCTTCCTGATCCCAATGCCGTTGATCTTCTTATCGATTCCTCCGCCTTCGAGGGCGATTTTCACCCTCAGGACAATGGGGTGCCCATTCTGACCCGGGAGTCAGGTTTGTTTGCTTATACCGGCGCACATTCGGTCTCCAGAGCTACGTTTGCCACTAATCCTTAGGTGTTCCCATCCTTTACCACGGGGAGGTGTAGTTGGAGTTTCTCTATCATCGAGCTTAAGACCTTACGGCATTTCTTAAACTCTCCAGATCTTATAAAGGACTTCAAAAATGTAAACCAAGATTAAAAGACCATACCAACAGATTGGCTGAATATCTAATGAGACAACCAGCAAAGCGCAGACTCAAACGATGTGTGCCGTCTGACTTCCTTAACAGATTTTAAATCTGAAAGACTATATCCTTAAACATAAGTATTTTTGGCTAAAATTTTTGTTGTTAAAGCACAGCTTTCTGAAGGTCATTATAGGATTATTAAATTATTAACTTATTGTAACTTGCACTACAAATGTAAATAATGTACCTGCGAATTTCTCGTTCGGGTAATAAAGGTAAACCAAGTGGTCAGAGTAAGCAATGCAGATCGTTGATTCCGTCTGAGCTAGAAGAGTTGGAGGCTTTTCGAGGTACAGACAGTAATGTTGGGTACATGTGGCACCCTTAGCTGTTGAGTGGTAGCGTACACCTTGGCTGGGAGCCTACATCCGCAACGTAATTAAGCTATTAAAAACCGCCCAAAATGTATTTTTTATTTTGACGCCATCCTTAAAATAAATTGGAAAGTTAAAAATGTTATATTTACATTTCAGGATTAAAAAAAATATTATAAGATTGCGGAGTTGGCTTGTTTAAGAAGAATTATACAAAAGTTAGTTAAAGTAACCTGACAAAGGAAAATTTGTAAATGTAAAGGAGATAATTTAAAATATGTTTAGTACCTGTTTTATCTTTTCCCATTTTTATAGTTTGTTTGACGTAGGGTTTTTGCATCTCTTTACTGTTTAACACATGCTATGCAGGGTGGTTTATGATGACATTAAAGCCACTTATAAATTGTGCATACCAATTTTTAACGGTTATGATTTTGTTTTATTGAAATATAGGGTGTGACCTGGGTAAAATAGTGTAAGATGCAACAGAGTTGCACACAATTGCTACAGTACATTGACAATGTCATCTTAGAAAATTTATCTTATATTTCTATTCGCAAACTGCATGTTACTGGTTTACAAAGAGTGTACATTCCTCTCGAAATTTATCATTTAGCTTCTCAAAATTTTTGGTTTAGAAATAGCCCCAGAAAATCAGTAACGATTTATGACGTATGATATTTAGTGAAAAATTTCCTATAAATATAATAAAAGGGTTTAAATTTATTAGCATAGAATTATAGAATTAAAGCACAACTATGACTTTTTAGCAGCTCAACTGTTAATAAACATAAAACTATCTATGTCTGCATTATATTCCAAAACACCATCTATTTTTACATTCCCTCTTAAGAAACAGTTCAGAAATTTATCAACTTTCTACAAACTTTGTGCAATGTACAGAAAAAATATATAAAAATAAATTCTATCCTTTAACACTAAACAAAAGTGGAACTTTAGAATTTTAGTTGTGCGCTATTTGTGTTCTGAGTACGTTGGAAATTTGTACACTCGATATCTAAACACATAGCAAAGCTTATCAAATACTACCTCAAATATCGTACATTTGTGAACTAAATTTTAGAGATCAGCACTTGATGCTGACTTTTTGTAAAAAAAGCTCGCTAATTTTCCTTTAAATGGCTTTATGAATCGTAAAAATTGTCGCGTCTGGGTAGTGAAAATCCACGTTCCATCCAGGAAAACCAATAAATCCACAAAAATGCAAAATGTTGACTGAAGGAATCATTGCCCTGTACTTTTTTAGAACAAAGCTGGTAACGCTGGAAAAAGATAAACAACTATTTTTTATGAAACTAACGATTTTAGTGACGTATGGTTTCAACAAGAAACACATCACGCAGTACACCAAACACTCACTTTACTACAAACCAAATTTTTAAGTCCTATTATCTCGCAGAGGGGTGACATCACTGACCGCCGCAGTTTTGCGATATAACCTCATTAAAATTAAAAAAAATAGCGCATATCGTAGAGGGAATTTGGCCGACATCATATTTCATACGTAGCTGCTAAGTCGGTCTGTACGTTATACTGCAATAGCAATAAAACTAGGATTGTTCAAATATTTTGTTTTTTTATTAAGAAAAAACGTTGTAAAGTTCAACTCAATCACCCTTTATAATTGCAACGTAAATAACTGGCAAACAAAATTAATATTTTTTTAACTTTTATTATATCTTATTTTTAAAAATTTATGATCCTGCACCTTAATAGTATATAGTTCAAAATTATTTTTGAACATGATTTGGTATAATTATAATTTCAGCCATTTTAAAAGGCCTAAGATTATTTTTTCTGTAAAATTTTACTAATCGTAAGGATACTCGAGATACACCGTATTCTAACTGGATGCTTTTGTAGTTAGTATTCTTCTAGCCTTCAGACCTTTTAGGCCTATGCTTCTTTGCCCTTAAGGCTGGTATTTTCTATCTGTAACTATTTTCTTCCATACATTCCTGTCTTGTACTTTTTGTTTCCAACTCTTCACTCCGGCCTCTCTCAAATCTTCTTCTACCGCTTCTAGCCACTTTTCTTAGGTCTACCTCTTTCCTCTTCCCCCTTTCGCTAATAGTATTCTTTTTGAAATTCTGTTCGGCTGCATCTTCCTATATGTCCTAACCACCTGACCCTTTGGCCCTAATTTTTGTACTGTTGTGGGTTTTCCATAGACTTCTATAATTTTTTTATTTGTTTGCCTTCTCCAATTTCTTTCGTTATCTTTGATTCCTACGTAAATACTCCTTAACACCTTTCTCTCACAAGCTTCCAATTTCTTTACCTCTTGCTTGTTTATTACCCATAGTTCAGAACCGTACAGGACTGCAGGGCACACTGCCGTTCTATACAACCGTATCTTAGCTACTTTACTTCCTTTTCCTAATCTCTCCTCTATTTCTATTTTTTCATTACTTTTGTTGGATATTGTCACTCCTAAATATTCAAATTATTTAACTTCTTCCAAGTAATACGTTTTCCTTTCTGCCGTAGTAACTTTTAAATGTTGTCCTTCTCTTACTTCCTGACCATCTTTCATGTACTTCGTTTTGTCGGTAATTACCTGTAACCCATATTCTCTTGCGTTTCTTCCCAAATTGTTATATACTGCTTTTAGTTCCTCTGGTGATCTAGTGAGTAGCGCAACATCGTTAGCAAATGCAATACATTGGTGCTTATTTTGATATATAATTGATGTAGTTTTAATTTTACTTACCCTTATTATGGCTTCAAGTACTATATTGAAAAGTGTTGTCAAAAGTGGGTCCCCTGGTCTCAGGCTTATCTCCACTCTAAACTCTCTCGATAGTTTATCTCCCACCATTACTCTGCTTTTCGAGTTATTCAGCGTTATGCGGACTAGTCAAATTATTTTCTCAGTAATATTGAATCTTTTTATTGCGTCATATATTTTTTGTCTTATGATCCTGTCGTACACTTGTCAGAATGTGCAATGGTAAGCCTTGTTCATAACTTGTCGCTTGTATTTGTTTTAGTACGTAAATTTGGTTTGTTGTGAATCTCCTTTTCTAAATCCTTTTTAGTATTCTCCAATGATTTCTTTTGTATATATTTCTATTCTGTTTCTTATAATCCTAGCGAAAATCTTGTTCGTTATATCAAGTAACACAATCCCTCTAAAATTACTACATATGGTGGTATCCCCTTTTTATGTATAGGGAAAATAACTGTTTTACTCCATCTGTCTGGCATTGTCTCTTCCCCCCCACACTTCTTTTATTATGTTTGTTATCCATGTCCACAACAGTGAACCTCCTGCTTTTAGGTATTCCGCTGGTACAGTATTTTCTCCTGGGTTTTATTTTTTGCTAATTTTGCTATTATTTCTTCTATTTCTTGTTGTGTTGGTTTTCCTATTTCTTGTTTTTCTGTTACTGTATCTTTTAAGTTTGTAGGATTAGTTTCTCCTTCTTCTTTCTTTTCTCCTAATGACTTTTCGAAGTACTGTGCCCACACCTCCTCTTTTTTTGCATCTCCTGCTAGCTCGCCTTGCTCGTTTCTACAGTATTCTAGGGTTCCCATTTTCTTTCGTCCACTTCTTTTAGCGTTTTGATAGAAATTTCTTATCTCGTTGTTTCTGTAATGTTTCTCCGCCTCATTCAGCTTTTTATCCAGTGTCTCTTTTTTCTTCCTTCTACATATACTCTTCGCTGCTACTCTTTTTTCATTCTCTTACTTTCTTCCGTCCCTTCCTTGAGCATATTTATCCTAGCTTTGCCTCTCTTTTCATTACTTTTTTTTGTAATCAGTGTCATACCAATCTTCTCTCCTTGTTCTTTTGGGTTTCTTCAGCAGTCATTGCGCTATCTCTGTTAATGTTTTTTCTACTACTTTCCATCTTTCTTCTATCTATTTCTTGTAATTTCTACTTCGAAACTTCTCCTCTTCTCAAAATCTCAAGTTGTTTTACGTTAGTTCTCTTTAAGTCATTGTTCTTTCTTTAGCTCCTCTTGGCAGTTCTTCTCTTAATTTTATTAGTACCATGAAATGGTCCGTATCTGTATCTGCTCCGCGGTAGCTTCTAGTATCTTGGATGAACTTCGCATGTCTAGTGCATATCAGCACGTGGTCTATTTGATTCTTAGTGTTACCATTCGGGGATAGCCACGTAGCTCTATGGATATTTTTGTGATGGAACTGTGTACCCATGATCTTCTTTTGGTTCTCTACTGCAAACTCTATTAATTTTTTTCCATTTTCGTTTGGTTCTTCGTGCATACTATTTACTCGTATAATATCTTTATAGCCTTCCTCTTTCCCCACCTTTGCATTACAATTGCCAATGATTATTCTTAGGTCATACTTGGGTATCTTACTTTCCGTCATATTCAGTTTTTCATAGAATTTATCTTTTTCTTCCAAATCTTTCTCTTCCGTTGGCGCGTGACCATTTAGTAGAGTTATCTTACAGTATTTTCTCTTAACCTTAGTAGGCTCATTCTCTCAGAAATCGGCGTAAATTCGATAACTCTTTTTGCCCGCCTTTGTTTACAATAAAACCAAAATATGCCAAAATATCTATTGTTCTCTCCCCCACTACTAAAGAACGTATAATCACCTAGTTTATTAATTTATATGCCCTTTAGTTTTGTTTCTTGTAATGCTAACACTTTGATACTATACTTTTGCACAATTTCCATTACATTTCTAACTGCTCCTCGCTCATAACAACTTTTTACATTCGAAGTATCAATCTTCATGTGCTGTTTTTCCGCTTTATTTTTTATCATAATCCTGTTCATTGCTATTGTCGTCATCTGTTCTACCTGCCAGCTATTCGTATTTTTTTTTGTTAGTTTTAAGTTTTATAGGTGCTACTTTCCACTACTTCCAGCCTTTCTGTGTTCGAGTTCCATTTCCACCAGCTATTTTTCATAAAGATTTTTTGGTACTCCACCTTGGCGGTTCTTCCTTTCCCTTTTTCTACTATTGCCAAATCTCTTCGATCTTTTTTGTATTTTGGCTTTAGTTTGAGTTAATTCGTTGTCTATGAAATATTGAGTTTCCTTCAGTTCTTCATTTTTTATAATCGCTTTCTTCCCTTCCCAACTATCTACTTTTTTGTCGTTTGCTTTGGTTAGGTTTTAATTTCTGTACTTCGTTTATTTTGATGTTCACTTATAACTTTCCAGTTAGGAATTTCGCAACTTCAGCTACTCCGTTATTGTCCTTGAATTCATTTCCCTCAATTACAATATTCTTCTTCCTCTGCTGCCTCTCCATGTTCTCTATTTTTCTCTCTAGGTCTTTTATTTTTCCCTTCATCGCTACATTCTCTTCTCTCAATTTGGCCATTTTCTCGTGGTACTCTTTTTGATCTTTTCTTATTGCCTTGATGTATGTCATCATATCCTTCATCATTTTCTCCAGGGTGGTCTTTCCTTTGTTTTTCACTGGTGTTCTTCCTGTTTTTTACTTCTATTTGAGACTTCTTCGCTTTCATCTTCCCATCTTTTTCTTTTACTGTCTTCTGTAGAAGATTCTTCGCTTATATACTTTTTTTGTGTCCGTAGTAGCGGCATTTTAATTTCCCTGGTTTATTTATTGTTGCCCGCGCTCACCGTGTCTCGTTGGTTATACTTCCATCCTTTCTTGAATACAGTTTTTTGCTGTTTGGATTGTCTAGCCTAGAGTCTTATACAATGTTGAGCGTTATCTTCTGTCTATTTACGTATTTGGTTACTTTTAATGTACTTAGTAATTCTTTCTTCTTCTTCAACCTTGTTCTATCCATTGTTGGACATAGGTCTCCCCTTTTTAAGGTCCGAAATTAGAGTTTATTTACAGAGCTTGTACACGCACTCGTTCTCACTGATCAATCTTACCTAGAATTGTCCCAAAACAATCTATAGAAAATGTAATTTATATTATAATAATTAATTATATAATTAAATATATACACTGATTGTCTAATTTTGGAAAATTATGTGGCAAAGTCGGTATAATTCTTGCTGTATCAACATTGCACTTACATACATTATTTTCTGTTGTAATTTATTCGCCGATATGTTTCAGCTTGTCTGTTGTGCGAGGATTGTGAACGTAAATAGCGCCGAAAATATGGAAATGTATTTGCTGAACAATTGGAATCGGAACAGTTTTTCCGTTATGGGCTTTATAACTTTAGAACCACATTTTTTTTATCTCGACCCATAAACGTCGAGGTTGTGGCCCCAAAAATTTGCGTAACATTTAAACATAGTGACTTGAAGTCACTGTCACTAATTTTACGTTAGGATACCTTACTAAACTGTAATCTTAATAGGTTACTCATGTAATTCTCGTGGGTTAACATAACGAACGTTAACATAACCATCCAAATGGAAACATGACTTATTACTCATTCATCACAATTACATAATCGTAATCCGTAACTCCAAGCAAATCAGTTTGCGATAAGCAAACCTACTTTGAAGCAGATTTTGAACAATCATAATTTTGACGAATTGAATTCGTCCTATAGGACGCTGTAGCGAGGAACTGGACAGATTCAAAGTTGGAACACAACACCTAGTGGAGCGCCGAGAATTGTGAAGAATGGACCTTCTCATTTTCTTTACATTTTTTTTTAATTCAAGTCGTATGGGTATAGTCAGATGGCTTCTTCTTCATAACAAATTTAGTTGTGCCATCGGAATATTGTGTTACGATCAGGGATTGCTACAACAAAATCATCATTTTAAAACACTGCTCGACGACAAGAAAAAATGATGTGCCATAGGTACTAAAATGGAACTTCTGAACTACTCATAATAGCCAATCCGCCCATTTCCAACTAGTGTACATTTCAAAAATATGTGTGTTTTTTCGTCATGCGGTTTGATATTTTACAATTCACACTAACGCTAGAATGTTGCTTGGATGTAGTAGTCCCGCGACCTCTTGATTAAGGAATCAACGGAGGATAAGTCGACAGAGTCGACGATGTCTTCTATTGCTCTGCAACTTTATGACCTCAAGGCAGTCCATATGATATATTCTTATCATTTGCTCTGACAAAGACCTGGAGGAGGCGGTACACCATCTCACAGTTTCTATCCAGGAATCCATCTGTTTTGTCCCACTTGACATGGCCAACAACGGACTCTAGAAAATATTCAAGATCTTACGCAGCTAACTTACCCAGCCATCCCCTAGCCATGGGGAGCAAAAAGTTGTATACACCGTTTAAGGTAAAACGGAGGCCTTTACACTGACCTAATCCACATCGACCGCGTCGACCGCTTCGTGGGCCATATTTAAGGGCAGGACTCCACAACTAAATAGAGCTAGTAACTTAGGAGGTTTTCAGACTCATCCAGTCCGGACGAAATCCCAAACCGCGTGTTACAAATTCTCCCGATAAAAGCAATTGTCTGCGTTACTGTCATCAACAAAGCCGTCCGTTTTCGCTGCTTTTCAAACTCTAGAATGGAGGACATTACTATACTTCTCAAGTCAGAAAAGTCAGATATCCTTATAAGTCTTCTTTCGACCGTAGAGAAGCTTGTGAATCAAGTGATGCAAAAGCGCTTGAGAGCAGCTGTTGAAAACCTCCAACTGATTCCAAATAATTAGTTTAAATTCTACTCCTACAGTTCTCAGGGTAGAAGAACGTGTCGCCAAGAGCTACATTAAAAAACAACCACAGGTGTAGTCTTGAGTGGTGTATAATATGGCCTCACCACAAGTTCGCTGCCGATGGTTCGCGCTTGTCCGGTCTTTTCTCTCCAGACACAAGCTTCGAGTCAAATTCAGTGACGCTATCGGAGTCACTCGTTTTGTACCCGACGATATATAGTCTCCATGTTGTCCAGCTCGCTAAGATCAACTCTAATAATAAGAGAAGAGAAATTGCACAATCAAGAAGACTGGTGTGAAAGAGTTCAGCGATTCGGTTCCCCACAAAAAAAACAGTTTCTTAGAGAGATGACCTGGCAGGCCTCAAGATCATCGGAAGGCAGATAATTGACCTGAAAAGCACCCAATTTTGCAAACTTTAGTACTATTTTCATAAAAAAATTAAATTAATAAATTATATTTACAGATTATTATCTATATTAACAAATAAACTTTTTAATTTTTATCATTTTATCTTTTGTCTTTAATAATTCTTTTGAATCCATTGTTATTCTATTTTTGCGCAACTCTTAAATTAGCATAAACACACAGTTCGTTTTATTTCAATTGCTTCGTGAAGAATAAAACAGATTTTATGTGAAAGTTTCGTCTTATCAACAGTTCGCGCACGTACGGTGGTTCATAGCCCACGAATAGATAACACATAGATAGCAGTAACGGCAGTTAACATCTGTTCGGCCGCCAATTTGTTGTCAGATAACGGTAACCAGTTTAGACATGGCCTCAACTTCTTTCCCTTTGTTGTGCCCGACGAGTTTCTTATTTACGCTGTTTGTATAGAACTACGAGGGTAAGTTTGCAATACAAAAATTTTCCTTTATATTCAAACTGGTTAAATAATTGATGTAAACAGTTGTTTAAAGTAAAGTAAATTTTGATGTGATGTTCTTATAAGTTGATTTATTTTTTTAGAAGAAAATATTTATTATTTGCTTGGTTACAAGATACAATAAGAAAAGTTATTTCTTTATATTTTTATTCTTCTACTATTAAGTTTAGAAAAGGTAATAATCTTTTTATAGATAACTAAATACTTCATTCTTACAATTAATAACTAAACGAGAAGGGTGCAAACCCAAATTTGCAACTACTGAAAGCCTTAACTAACACGATGGATGAATAATTTCATAGCTTACTTATGCATGGGTGACTGAGTATTGCGTTGTCTATCGAATGAAGCAAAAAACGTACTCGAGTTATGTTGAATAAAAAATTTAAAAAATCGTTCGTTCCGTGATTTGACTGAAAATCGAACTCTTGCTCTTTTTTTCGTACGTGAAGTACGTGTGTACCAAATTTGGTGTCAATCAGAGCTTTAGTTTTTGAGTTATCGTAATGACAGACGAAAATGCAACGTCATTAACTACGTCTTAAACTTTAGCACGCTTTCGCTAGTCAATAATATCATATAATAGCTTGTGAATTCCATTTTGTCCATCTTTCTTTCGCCACCATTCTCCAAATGTTCCTGTCTCTTGCTAGATTCTCGGCCTGGTTCCAAGATAACCCCCTGACCTTTAGTAAATCTTCTACTTCTTTATCCCACGTCATTCTTGGTCTGCCTCTCTTTCTTTTGCCGGTAGTCTTCGCCTTTCATACTTGTTTAACTTACCTTTCTTCAGATACTCTTTTCATATGACCCCACCACCGTAACTGGACCTTCTCTATATACTTCCTAACACTCTTTATTTTCAATTTTTCTCTTATATCATCGTTTCTTATTTTGTTCATTATTACTTTTGCTACTCTTCTCAGATATTTCATTTTTAGGACCTGAATTTTTTGTGTAACTTCTCGGCTAAGACTCACGTTTTGCATCCGTATAGTAATGTCGGTAAGTATATAGTCTTATCGACTGTAATTTTGTTTTATTACTGATTTTTTTATTGAGAAATTCTCTATTAATACCATGGAACATTTTTGTCGTTATTGTAATTGTATTATTAATTTCCTCATATAATTTTCCAGTATCATCTACAGTTGTTCCTAGATATTTTATATTTTTAACTTCCTTAACTATCTGCTTGTTGATTTAAATGCTTACTTCTCTCTTCCTGTTTGACTTCATTCTGTATTAGCCATTTCGCCCACTTCTGCCGGTTTCAATTTGTAATGCCCTACAATCTACTCCTTATTTTTACTCCTAACATTTCTTATAATTATGTCTTGGAACTATTTACGATTTTTTTTAGTGCAAACACTGTTTCCGCCTGCCCGTAACTTTATTATCTTCAGTAATTATCTTTCCCTATCTGTCCATAATTTGGCTCAACCCATTTTTCTTTCTTTGTTTCTCATATTCTCAAGAGCTGTATAAAATAGCTTCTGGTTTGATATGCTGTCTTTTTCCATCTTGTTCCCAAAGTCTTCCCATTCCTTGGCTTTAGCTATTTTAACCTTTTCTTTTGCCATTCTTCTCTCTATTTTATGATTTTTATTGGTTTTTTTCTTTTTCCTTCATTTCTCTGTTTTAAGTAAACTTTTCATGCAGCCTTTTTCATTTTAATGTTTTTAATTTGTATATAATTTTTTTAATTTTGCCAATTTTCTCTCTATTGTCTTATTTTGCAATTCATCTGCTGCATTTTGTATCTCCTTCTATATCCATTCTACATACTCTCTCATCTGCTGTTTTTGTAGTTTGTATATTTTGATATTTTTTATTTCATTTTTGTTGAGTTTACGTGCTAGTCTCTCATACTCTCTTCCCTTGTTATTTTGTATTGTTGCTGCTTGCAGGTAGTGATCTGTCGATAATTCGGCATCCCTATATACCCTGACATTTTGTATGATTTTTTGTTTGCTTTCTCTGTAATAACATAGCCTATAATTGATTTTTCGTCCCTTTCTGGTTCTTTCCTAGTGTATTTGTGGCAGACTTTATGTTGATAGAAAAAGTTTTGTATCACCAGTTCGTTTTGAATACGAAAATCTATTAGTTTCCTGCCATTCTTGTTTACCGTTTTCTTTCTATAACCGCCCATCACTTCCTGTTTTCCTATAGTGTCATTCTCTATTCTTTTTTGAAATCTCCAGTAATTATAGTGGGGTTGTCTACTTCTTCATATACAATTTAAAGCTTATTTCAAAGTCGTTCATTTTTGTTCATCGTTTTATTTTTACCTATTATTACAACGATTTTCTCAGTGTTACTTCGTACGAATGTTACTTTCATTATTCTTTTACTTATTGCTTTCCATTCAACTAGTTTCTTTATATACTTCGGGCTTATCATACAACTTACCCCTGCTTGAGCTCTTTTATTCATTTCCACCAGTATTATAAAGTAAACCATATTATTCTACAATCATTTCTCCTGCCCCTTTCTTTTTCGTCTCTGTAATTATTATATAGTATTTCTATTTTATATTTCTTAGTTACTTGGATTAGATCATTTTCCTTGCTATTTATTCATTGCATCTTATAAATTCTTTTTCTAATCGTTTTTTGCTGTTTCTTGGGCTGGTTTACTTTGATAATTGTAGCACTTTTCCAGTTTTTGGGATTCTTTGTTCCAGGTACAGAATTCTTTGTCGCTTATTAACTTTTGGTATCGCATCTTAAATGTTTTTACTTTTTCTGATTATGCTTTAGCTAGTTTCCGTATTATTGCTTGTATTTTTTTTAATTTAATGTCAGATTGTCGCTTATATACATTTTCCCTCCGGATTTTAAAAGTTTGCTTTTGTTTTTCATCGCCACATTCTTACCCCGTTTACTAATTCATTTTATTTCAGTTTTCTTGCAGTTTCTACTTTCAGTTTTACACATAATTCTCTTTCTATTTCTTCCGTTAACATTTTTGGGTTAGTTGATTTTATTTTTATCTTTTGGGTAACTATGTTTCTTCTCCTCTTTTCTCCCTCCAATTTTTCTATTTTCTCATTTGTTATCGCCACCTCCTCTTTCATTCCATAAATTTCTTTTATAGCTTTTTCATTGATGTAGTTTAGTTCTTTTATCTCGTTTTTAAAGTCTTTTTGTTCATTCCTTAGTTTTCTAATCTCCTCTTGTAATACAATTGTCTCTTCATTATTATTGTGATATTTTTTAATTTCTTTTGTCACCCACCAGATTTATTATTAAATCTATCATCTCTTTCAATCGATCTTTCATAATTTCCGTGGGATGCAACCCTCTTGTCGGTGTCCTATGTGTCTTCTTAGACTTCTTAAATAATTTATTTATATCCTCCTTCTTTCTTTCTTTTCTATTTTATATTTATGCAGCCCTCTCTGCTATCTTGTATGTTGAGTTTCCTATCCCAAAGTCGGCTAAATGGGAGTTTTTTAGCCTTGAAATTTATTTATCTGCTTTTATCTCTGTTATTGCATGCAATTCTCCTCCTTATTGCTAGCTCTCATACCCTTAAATATGTTAATTGTGGGGATTATTTACTAGCAGTTTTAAGTACTACATACTTTCTCTTCCTTTGTTTGTCCTTTGAAATGGCTATCTAATTAATATTTTTTATAATTTATCTACTCGATGTGGTCCAAATTTGAACTTATTTATCGGAGCAAAATAAAATAGAACTTCATACTTTCCTAAAAATTTCAACCTCGCTATAATTTTTGATGCCCAAAATACGTAGTTTAATCCAAAAATTTCTAACAGATTAGCTTCTATTAAAGAAAAGAAGAAATGTTACATAATGCTTATTGGCAATCAGGTGCTAAGGTTGGCATATACAATTCAGCCCGACTATAGACAAAATTCTTATTAATTTTGGCTAGATTTTACAACAAAAAGTATTTTTTTTCTTAAGACTATTTGATTACGCATGATATGTTGAAGTATATGGGTAGGTGGTGTCCAAACGTATAAGCGATGTTCTAGCTCTTTGGTGGAGGTATTCAAAACCGCTAATTCATTTTCCTCCAAGAAATTTTTTTAATTTCTGGTGCGTATAATTGTCTTCCTTTTATTTTACTATTGTCGGTTCTTGCATAATAATCGCTATAGTGAGCTATGACACTTTTGCTTGTATTTCATTTCACTAATACCCAGTATAGTTATTTATAATCGATTTTCCTGCTCCAAATTCTTCTCATATTTATAATTGGCTAGTCAGAAAATTCTTTGTACCCATGTTCCATCTAAAAAGCACCCATTTAATTTGCATAGATTGTTATAATAATTTTTCCAAAAGAAAAAGGTGAAATAGTTCTCTTTAGCCGTTTATGCAGTTTTGTCTGCTTTTTTTATTATCTAAATGGTAACCATGCCGATCACGTTAACCTGTGCTTACCATCACTATTGAAAAGGAAATTGTTTTGTTCTAAATTTGGTATCCTAGAAGAAAAGCTTTCACTGCAGCTACGGCGTGCTTCTCACCAGGTAAAATTGTAGGTTGGAGGTTGAATTTTAAGGTAGATTTGTACTTTACCAATGTTATAGAGGAGTGTCCACTCGCTAACCTTAGTTGATCTATAGAGTTTAATATTTCTTAATTTTCTAAATGTTGTATTATAGCGTTGTGCCCCCCCCCCTTTCTTCCAATATCAATAAAAGACGACAAAATTGTAGAAATGTTGCTGAAAAAAGTAAAAGCGACATAAAGAGGAATACAGAAATTGTTTTTAGATGTTTTAAAGTAACTTTAAAAAATGAACTGTGTAAATACAACTAAGGTACTTATTTGTAAATGAAATAAAGTGACACAAATATTCAAAGAATTTAGACTTTCTTTTAGTAGTTTTCATTAATTACATACTCTTTAAATCTGAA
Source organism: Sinelater perroti (assembly GCA_036346155.1). Taxonomy (NCBI): domain Eukaryota; kingdom Metazoa; phylum Arthropoda; class Insecta; order Coleoptera; family Elateridae; genus Sinelater; species Sinelater perroti. Next base: position 4,514,891 of record JARFIY010000332.1, read on the forward strand.
ATTTTAAATCTTGTTACCTACTTAAATACCACATCACATATACAGCATCATGGTCTGATAAGACTCGCATCTTTATTTTAATTCCTGTTTTTTCTTTTACTCAAACAAAGTCACGCTATCTAGAGGTTACATTTAACAAAAACTTCAGTTTTCTTCTCGCTTTTGTCAATTTAATTTTATACTCTTTCTAACACTATTTGCCATTGAATTTTTGCTAACTCTTTGATTGAGTTCTATATGTTTTAATCTATTTTACTTGCTGTTTGTTGTCTTATTTCTTGCAACGTGCAACATTATGCATACACTACAAGTTCTAAAATTTTAATACCCTCTATTATAAGAAACTGTTATTTTAGCTAAATGTTTTGTATTATTTGGTACTACTTTCTGATTACCTATTTATGATTATATACAGGGTGGCGCGTAAACACAGCACCTTTTGAGCGGTGGTTGATGGAGTGGTCACACTCTTCGGCTTCATGTTCTGATCCATCAAAATCTAAAGTTAGTTGTCATGGAGCGTTGGACCGGTCCACAACGCGCTTTTGCTATCAAAGCGTATCACACTTTAAACAGTAGTTTCGTAGCTGTGCAACGGACATTTCGGGGACATTTTCATTTTCGTGCTACCGACCGAGTTCCATCTCGTAATGCAATCGGTTTGTGGGCATCTCGCTTTGAAGAAACAGGTTCTGCTTTGAACCGAAAACCTGCAGGCCGTCCGAAATCCGCCAGAACACCCGAGGCAGTGGCAGCTGTGAGAGGCGCTTTTTTGCAAAGCCCGAACCGGTCTGCCCGGAGACATGGGCGAACCCTTGTACTGTCTCGTCGTTTCCTCGGCCGAATTTTGTGCGCTGACAAACTTTCACCCCAATAAAATTTAAATTGTTCCGCAGTTTTTGCCCACTGTTTAGCATTTGCAGAAAAGTTTTAAACTTTCGTGGAAAACTTATGGATGTCAGATGAAGCCCACTTCCACCCTTGACGGGAGTGTAAATAAACAAAACTGCCGATATTGGTCCGATACCAATCCACAACTGTTGCATCAACGCCCTTTACACAGCCAAAAGTTACGGTTTGGTTCGCCATTTTTTGCAAGGAATAATCGGTCCTTGCTTCTTTGAGGATGATGCGGGTAACGCAGTAACTGTCAATTCTTTACGATATGTAACAATTGTTAAAAATTTCCTCACCCAAAACTTGAGATGAACTACTCCGTGGATGAAAATACTTGGTTTCAACAAGACGGCGCCACTTCCCACACTGCTCGAGTTTCTATGGCCGCTATTCGCGCGGTTTTCGGAAATCTTGTAATTTTTTGATTTGGTGGTGCTGAATGGCCGCCAAGATCGCCTGGTTTAACTGCTCGAGATTTCTTCTTGTGGGATTACCTAAAAGCTAAAGTTTTCTCCCACAGAATTCACACAATTGATGAATTGAAGGTGAGAATATTGAGGAAATTGATGCGATCACTACCGACCTACTGAAGTAGGTGGCACGAAATTTGATCACCAAAATGGAGGAGTGCGTGGCCAAAAATAGAGGACATTTGACTAATGCAATTTTCAGATCGTAAAAATTTAGCTATCTGTAAATATTTCGTACTATTCTTTTTTAAACCTCGTAATTTTTATTTTAAAAGATTCAATTTTTACGCGCCACTGTACGTATACAAAATAATTTACTCAGTTATATTGTCGGCAGTATATAATTGCTAATAAATTATACAATAAAGTAAGACGCTAACTCAGGGGAGGAAAAATTAAGTGAATTATATACATAAGACTTATTTATAGTACAAAATATTTGAAGGGAGTTGGCTACACGAAACAGCTTCTTTATCAGGGCAACCATATTACTTCTAAAACTGCAATTGTAGGTTCATCAAAACAAGAAAAAGAATAAGTCTTACCTCTCAAACAGGTAACATATGATGGGCTCGTTCAAGGGCGCTGCTTTCGTAGACATAAGGGAGCCGAAATAATTGCTGCGAAGGGGAGGATTTAGCGACGGCAATGCATGTATATGATGAGCAATAATTATCTACTCTATAAAACTGCAATGTAACTATTTGTATAACTAACATTGCAACTCCTTCTACAGTTACGAATCGATTTTAAAAGTCAATACCTCATTTGAACCGGTTTCTTGTCAAATTTTGCATAAAAGTTTTAGATTTGTGATTTAGGTCGCTTTACCTATTATAAGTCAAAACATAAATTATCATGAAGTAGTTAGACAGTTTGCGCCACCTATCTGTGTTTCATGCACCACGTGGTCAATTATTGCTGTTAGTAGGCGCAGAGGCACAACTTTGTTTTATGTAGACCACCCTAGGACGGGTCTTTTTACTAATAGTTAGTAAACTTGAAAATAAGTTTGCATTAACGACGAGATGCGCATCCGGTAATAGCAGAAACAAAACTTTACACTGAAGAGAATCAACATTTTGACAGTTTTTTCCTCAATATTAGTAAAAATTTATGGCACATAAGTTGGATCATTTATTGACCTAGTAGAGGCTATCAAGCATCCGGCATAATATTTTGTTTAGGCTAGGCAAAAATAAAAATGTATATTTACCAATTTTCCAACATGGAAAATTTTTAAAAAATCAAAATGGTCATGTAACTCAAGTGAAATAGATGTGTAAATACATGGTTTGATAAAGGGATAATTGAACTTTGTTTTGTGACATATCTCGTCTGGCATATGTTTTTTAAAGTAATCAATTTTTGAAAATTGACAGTTTTTTAACTTTAACACCCCATAACTTTTAAAGTATTGACTTTTGAATAACACGTGTAGGGGTACTTTTTATTAGCGTTTTATAAGCGACACAAAACCTAGAATTAATTAATCTTTAACAGTTAACCAAACAAAAATAAGCCAATTTATCCATGGAATTACATTATAAAAATATTATTGTTAAAAAGTGAGATATTTATTTTTTGTAGAATTAGTTCCTTTCTAGTTCAAAATCTAGAACTTTTTGCTGTTGGTTTAAGTAGATTTTTGTAATAATTAAACATTGACAGTACACTCACAAGCGGTTATTATCGCTCACTAAAGGTACCTTCCTACATCTGGGGGCACTTTGACCATTGTTAACTAGTTGGAAGTCCGAGAACAAAGGTATTGGTTCTTGTTTGGCTATCCTACAACCTGTTATCTCAGTCTCCGGACATAGCACAAGGTGCATTTACGCGTGGACACGAGGGTATTAGGCAGGATTCACAAGCATATTGCTAATGCTATTTTCTATCACTTCAGAAAAATGCATGATGCTTGCAGGATGGAAAGAAACCAATTGCATCTAAGGTATTTGGTCAGGTTTAAAGTTTTATTAATATCCTATTAGTGAAAATAATAGATCTGCCAGTTAACAAAATGGTGGGTCATGATAAATTAAATATGGAATCTGGAGAGGCAGGCGTGCAGCCGTGCCCCTCGTGGTGCGGTGTAGGGAACTAAGTACGGCCCGTTTTGAAAAGTAAAACGTTGAGGCCCAAATCGTCCCTTACACGGCCGGCGCGTAAGCGAATGGGGACGGCTATCGATATCAACCGATAAATAATTGCCAAATCGCTCACCTGTAATCGGCTTCGGCTTCGGCGGCGTTGGTTTCACGGTGGCCACCTTGTTGCGATATCTTCGTGCCTGGAACACGACCGCACTGGCCGAGATGAGATGCGGATCGATGTCTTGCGGGGTAGTTATCTGCGGCTTGTTTAAACGCGACCGAATTGGCCGCGTTGCGGATCGAGAATATATTGCGGATTGGTTAAATGCGGCCGCACTGGCCGCGCTTGGCGGTAAATCATTTACGGTAAATTTTAATTCGACAGCACTTTTCATCTCAAAGGGTGCCGCCGACGGCGTATGCAGACTCGCCGGCTGAGCAAAAGCCCATATGCCGTTTTGTGTGCGATAGCAAAACGTGGCGGTAGATATCAAAGCCCCCAGCATGCCGCCACGATACACAGGCGGTCCAAGGGCGAAAAGGCCGCCACACCAGAATCAATGCTTTCATGTATCAAAGAAATATTTGTGTTGTCAGATTTTGCTGAGAAAAACAGATTGCTCACTAAGTTGCCAGCAACTATATCTTTATCAGTTGTAACTGAATGTATCGGTCGTTAGGCATATATGATAACAAAAACAAAAAAGTTAAAATGAAACACAGGAGCATTGACGGCAATACCATTAAAGCTACCCATATTTTTAATAACGTAAAGTCTTTAATTTTTGATTTTAGAAATACCTGGAATGTAAAAAAATGTATTAGTGTATTAGAAGATCGTGTGAAGATAAAGAAACACAAGCGCTTTCTGCTCTACAAAGTTACCGAGGTCTACAATTTGTTCAAATCTCAATATCCAGAATCATCTATTCGCTGCTTTGAGAGGAGTCAAATAAGTTCCAAATTAATAAAATAGCTCTGAACAAAATGTTAGTTTAATATAATTTAATAAAAAAAATTTCAATGTAATTCTATAGAAAAATTCATTTATCTTTTATTTTGTGAACCGTTGATGATTGAAAATTAATTACAGGAAGTTTTGTGATGATGAAAAGTGTCTCTACACGTGTTATTCAAAAGTTAATACTTTAAAAGTTAAGGGGCGTTAAAGTTAAAAAATTGTCAAATTTCAAAATCTATTTTGCTGAAACGTGACTTATGTCAGACAAGATACATGTCACAAAATAAAGTTTAAGTAGCCTTATATTAAACCCTACATTCACACCTATTTCAACAGAGATCCAGAATCATTTTTATTTTTTGAAAATTTTCTATATTCGAAAATTCTCCAATTTAATTTTATATTTCTGTCTAGTCGGCCATCGTAAATAAAATATGATTACAGGCGCTTGATCACCCTTGTTAGGCCAATAAATGACCTAACTCACTTTTTACTATTACTAAAAGAAATTGCCAAAATATTGATTTTTATCAGAATCATCTAATTCTTTCGATGCCTTAGTGTGCTCATGGGAGTTTACTAAATTATTAGTGTATGGTCCTAGTACCCAATAAATGACATATATTTAAAAAGTCTACCTAGATTGACATTAAAAGAATTCTAAAGTTTAAATTATTTCCATTTTCAAAGCCCATTAACTTTAAAAACCGTAAAAATTAGAAGAATAAGCTTTACTGTTTAAAGTTACGTCACTGTCTTACTAGTAAAAATTATGATCGATCTATAGCGGATTTGCCCTAATATGTATAAGGGGCGATCAAAACGTTTCCGTTCAAAGCCTACACAGTCCAGAATCGGTATACCAATCAGACATATTTGCCGTGAGAATCGAGGCAATCATCCCAGAGACGCACCAGGTTGAAGATACCTGTTTGGTAAAACACAGTATCCTGCTGCGTGAAGAAGTCCCTAACTGCCTGCTGCACATCCACACCCGACAAAAATCGTCGACCTTTTAAGGACATTTTTAAGGGTCTGAAGGCATGATACTCGCATAGGAAGAGATTAGAACTGCAAGGCGAGTGCTCGTGTTTCTCCCACTTGAGTTGGCGTACCTGCTGCCTTACGACGGTATAGGGACGTGCGTTATCATGAAGCAGCAGTACCCCTTGTCGCAGTTTTCCCGGACGTTTCGCTTTAATTGCACGCAGTAATTTCTGCAGCGTTTTGCAGTACTGTACCCCAGTGATGGAGACACCAGGATCCTTGAAATCAATAAGAAATGGGCCCTGGTAATCAAAAAAAAGAATGAGCAATACCTTTCTAGCAGATGGCTGGCTCTTGAACTTCTTGGATCAAGGGGGGCGATGGACTACACCACTGCATCGTCGACGCTTTTGACTCTAGTTTCCAGTGGTAGCACCAGCTTTTGTCGCCTGTAGCAATGTGTTTAAGGAACGTGTTGCCTTCAACATTAAAACGCATCAGGTGCTGCAAGCGCACGAATGGTATACGACGTTTCGCCGTAATTGCATGATCAACTGCCCACTTCTTGTTATCCGTAGTAGATGAGGTTAGTCTCCTAGATCGGCCGGCGTCTTGTGTCGAATCGCAATTAGCACGAAAATTTGGGCACCATTCCACAACGGTGGTTTTCGACAGACATGCTGCCTCATACACATTTTTTGACTACCGGTTTTTGTTTTTTGGCAGCTAAGAAAAGAGTAACAGCACGTTGGTCCTCTTTGGACGCATTTGGTAAAAACGTCATCATAGTTCACGTTTCGACATTTAGCGCATGCACGTCGTAAAGACACGAATGCCACATTAATATCTTGCCTTGATACCCGCATCGGAGTCGTGCTACTTTGCATATACGCTGCAGCAACGCCCCTAAACGGAAACTTTTTGATCGCGCCTTATATATGTAATAAATAGCTGCAGATAAGAACCCAAACTAGCTGAAACTGAACACTTGAAGGCTAAATCGAAACTTTTCCCGGAAATGCGAATTAAAATAGGCGCGGTGTGAATGTGATAAAGCAAACCGCAGTCGGAGCGATGGGTTGGAGTTTAGATTTCTTTGCTATTAATTTTAACCACAAAATAATCTATTCTGTCATGATGAATTTTTAAGTTTTTGCAGAAAGCTTTACTCTTAATAAAAAATATAAAACACACCTTTAATCAAATTCTTGAAATGTTATATAGAAGAGGCGGGGTAACCAGTTATCTTAATTTTTTAGAAGCAATTTTATGTTATTGCTTGTATTGAGTACAACTATTTTTAATACCGAAGAAGAAATCTGCATATAATGATCTTTTTTATTTGCCCTAATTCTCTTGGCATTTCTTATTTCAATTTCTAAAATTATTTAGTGTCTTAGACAACTTTGTTCAAGTTAATGGCATATGTAGTGTGTTCTAAGCTACCTTTAATGGTTTGCGCTTTCGAACTCAGCACGTACGCTACCAGAGAAGTTTGCAACGAAGAGTAACTTGGGTAACCACTTAGCCCAGATAAAAACCATCGAGTCATTATGACAAACCACTAATGAGGCCACCGTTTTACACTACTAACACTTAGTCAAAGCATAAACCACTCAAAGTGTTCCAGAATGTGCACTGCTTATGCCACTGAAATTCAAAATGGATATGTTACTTTAGATCGTATAATTAGCAATTTAGTTTATTTTCAATTGTAATTATTTGTTGACTCCCAATTTGGATTTAGAAAAGGGTTTGGTACCAGAGAAGCGCTATTTGGCCTGTCAGTTCTGCTACAAAAATGCCGTGACCAACAAAAAGATATCTACGTGTGCTTCATCGACTATGAAAAAGCCTTCGACCGTGTAAAGCACGACGAACTATTGACAGTATTGACTGAGAAAGGACTTGATCAAGAAGATATAATAGCTATTAGAAACCTATATTGGAGCCAAAACGCCACAGTGAGAACAGATAATGAAAATACGGAAGCTATCTCAATTAAAAGAGGAGTGAGGCAAGGTTGCATCCTCTCACCACTATTATTTAATATTTATTCAGAGACAGTTTTCGCCAAAGCCTTAGAAAACTCCGAAGACGGAATAAAAATAAACGGTAAACTTTTTAATAATATAAGGTACGCTGACGACACCGCAATAATCTCGGATAGCCTAGAAGGACTACAACGGCTGATGGATGCAGTAAGCCGTGAAGGAGACGCAATAGGGTTAAAGATAAATACTAAAAAGACAAAATACATGATTTTCAGCAAAACACCAATAGCACAAACACAACTTATAATATATAATCGACAAATAGAGAAAGTACAAAAATTCAAATACCTGGGACGCTGGCTGACAAAAAACGGAGACCCAGAAACGGAAATAAAAATAAGAATAGAAACAGCAAGATCAGCATTCCAAAAACTCAAAAAACTACTTACCAACCGCAGTCTTCGTCTTACAACCAGATACAGGTTTGTACAGTGGTACATATACTCAATACTATTATATGGTGCTGAAGCGTGGACCCTCAAGGCTAATACAGAAAAGAGAATACAAGCTTTTGAGTACTGGGTGTTTAGAAGAATGCTACGTATATCTTGGACAGAGCATATCACAAACGAAGAGGTCCTGAGACGAATGAATAGAAGAAATGAACTCCTATTAACTATTAAAAAAAGAAAAACAGCTTATCTTGGACATTTATATCGGAATGACAAATACAATACATTGCAGCTCATTATGGAAGGAAAAGTTGAAGGCAAAAGAGGGCGAGGTCGCAGAAGATGCTCCTGGCTTAAGAACATTAGAGATTGGACCCACATGAGTACACATGAGTTGATAAGAGCCACTAAAGATAGACAAAATTTTGCCTCGATTGTTGCCAACATTCAATAATGAATAAGGCACTTTAAGAAGAAGAATTATTTGTTTGAGGTATGTAGATCTTATACAAACAATAAGTTCAAAATTTTTGTTATGTTTAAATTTGCTAGGGTGGCACAAGACTATTCGTTTTTTTTTGAAACATTAGCTTTGACTAAATAACTGCTAACACAATTAAACTGCTTGAAAAATCGTACTTTGAATTAAAGAACGTGGTTTGTGCGTTATTCTCTATTGTATTATCTTCCATTCCTTAAAATGTTAACTTAAAATAGTAAGCAACATGCCTAATCTGAATTTTAAAAATTAGATATTTTTTGGCATTACTAGAGATCAGGGTAATGCTCTGCTGGACAAGATATGATATTAAATCGGAAGGCTCAAAATTAGTTCAAAATATTCATTAATAGGCTACAAATGCGGTTTTGTCCAAGAAAACCTTATGTGGTAATCGAGTAACTTTTTTAGGTTACCAAAACATTCCCGGCTAGAAACACTTGAAAATTATTATTGGGTTGTCCAAAACTTTTCAAGCATCTTACTTTATTTCATTAACTTATTTAATAATATTGAACGAAAATAACTTATAATAACTAATCGAAGTATTCTTCGTTACCATTGATCATTTCCTCCCACTTTTCCGGCAGCTTTATAATTCTGCAATGGTAGAATTCGGCATCTTTTGAGTCAAAGAATTTTTCAAGCGATTCTCTTATTTCACCAATGTTTTCAAAACGTTTGCCTTTCAAAAATATGTTGCAACAAAAGGAACAAATATGTCTGATGGCGCCAAATTATTCCCAACCAAGTTCGATGATCTTTGCATTTGTCAAGCGCGAGCGGTGAGGCTAGCATTCACCCGGTTCATCTTTTGAGCAGCAGACAACTCATATGGAGCCCAACGCGTCTTCTTCCAGATCTTACCGAACTCGTGGAGGATATTGTCAATAGTCTGAGGGCTGTAATCGAAATAGTCGGCCAACATTTGGCATGTCAATGAAGGATTCTCTTCAGTGGCTTCAAGAACGGCTTGACGATCAACCTCTTTTGGACGTCTTGTGATCAAAGTCTTCATTGCCGCTTATGAACTCTGCAAAATGTGTTTGAACCGTCCACTCCCAATGTTTTATTGATTCGGCAAGGAGTTTCAGCAGCATTTGGTTTTGAACTTAACTTGTACTCGTGTAGCATTAACAATATTTTTGCTCGCGCGTAAGCTCGGCACTAAAACAAATATACAAACATTATATACCAAAATGCGCGGAAGATTGCGAGCTTTCAAATGATACCAAAGTCATGCAAAAATATGGAAAAAAGTAAAACACTTGAAAATGTTTGGACAACCCTATACAAAGGCTTTGATTTTTTCGATGGACAATAAGCCGTTACTTGTATCAGTTGGACAAAGTCAACAGATGTAGGAGATTGTCTCGAGCTTTAACACGAGAGCAGAGAACTGCTTGACAATAATCAGAATTTTTAATTTTTGCTGACAAAAATGTATCCATTTTTGTAATTCAAACAGATTAAACCAATGGTTAAGCTTTTCGACACTAATGTTATGTTTTGGGTTTGGTGGAATTATAAAGTGTAATTTATTTTGAGCTAATGTTTGATAGTTTATTGTCACCAGCTTGGCAGAATATATGCTATCTTGAAATAACAATAACATCAGACTACATATGGCCCAAACATCATACAAAAATTGGAGGAACTTCATGGAATTGAACTATTAACTTGCCTTGTTTATAGTACCATCAAATTACCATCTACTTTGATTAATGGCTCGCTTTTTGGCCGAAAGGCACATTTTTAACTTTTAGTAAGTAGAAGTATTTTAACAACAATATTTGCACTATCTTAATAGAAAATGTTTGTGGAAAAATGATTTGTTTTGTATAAATCCCAAGTTTTTTACGCATTTCTTATTTTATCACTACCTGTTTTTGTATTGCCAAGAAAAAAATTACTAAATTACTAATGTGGCAAGACCCATTTAATTTGCTTTAACATAAGTAAATTAATTCAAAGTTTAGTTGTAAATAAATAATTGTTCTAGCGTCGAAATTAGGAAAATTGAATTAAGAAGCAGAATAATAAGTGAATGAGAAAGGTTAGGAAGATAAGCGGCAAGAGGAGTGACCTTGCAGAAGTGCGACAAGCCGCATAATAGTTGTTAGCATAAAATCTGTAGAATTAAAAAAAAATGAGAAACCAAAGTAATACTCCACTACATTTTTTTACAACCCTTATTCGGTTTTTTTTTGGACATAGGTCTTCATTTGTTTTCATCTGTCTCTCTCATCTATGATAAACCCGCTGTAAGTTTTATGTCGTCTGTCCATCTTTCATCCTTGCATCTGGCCACATGGCCTGCAAAGTTTCACTTAAGCTTCGCTATTGTTTCACTCACATTCTTCATTTTGGTTATCACTCTTATGTGTTTGTACCCTTCCGTTGTATTAGAGAAATTTCAATAATCCACTACATACTACGTAAAAATGAATGAACAAAGATACAACCATTATGATCTGTTGGAGATTGCAGAAAACATTGAAGAATCATCTGCCAATAAAAGAAAAAGAAAACAAAAGTCTCCAAAAGTGTTTTTGAAGTCGACAAAAACTGAAAAAACCAACCAAAGATCGAGGATGTTAAGCAAAGTAATGAGTGAAATAAAAAATATTAGAAAAAACAGAAGGAGTACGTTGAGGAAATAAAAACAAAATATAAGAAAATATATAGCGAAAGCAAAGGCTAGCAGTGAATATAGAATAAAAGTTAAAAAATAAAGTTTAGAGAAACATAATATAATAATTAAAGGGATCAGCTGAGACAAACAAAATGTCAAGTTGGGTGTACAACAGTTTCTACAAAACGGAGTCGAGGCACAAGTAAAAAACGGTACCAAATAAAACAGAGACAAGGAGGATGCGGTTTTCATAACTTGAGCAATGGACAGTGAAGATTAGAGTAATGCAAAACAAAAGTAAATTAACGGATCGAAGAATTTACATTGATAATGATTTAGCGGCAAAGGAACACAAACTGCAAAAAAAATCATGGAAAATGGGGACGATAGACGAAATAAATAGGTCAGAGTGACATACAGAAATTAATCGTCGATGATGCCACATAAATTTGGAACTAGGAGAAGAGTTTAATGAAAGCCGACAGCAATAAAAGCAAAAGAAAAAAATTAAAAAAGTAGTACACAGACAAACGGAAAGATAAAATGACACAACCAAGGCAAGAAAACAAGAATTTTTATGTATTGCTATAGTGAATATATGATTATAACAATTTAAATTCAACTTTGTTATTCACATTATGCTTTTATTTATTTTGCACTGTTATATGTTGTTCAGTAATTCTAAACTTGTTTTTTTGTTTCAGGTGAGTTCTGTGACTACGTTTTAACTTCCTTCGGACAAGAAAATATGTTTCCCACAGGTATCGTACTAACAAAAAAAATAAGCGAAAATTTGCTTTACAGGTAAAGCAGAGCGGAATCTATGCATGAAACTAAACTATAGGATAACTAAACTATTGAATTATATTCAAATGAAATTATTGATTCTGAGTTCCAGCAACTCTTCTAATAGTGGGTTGGGGTGGTTTGCCATGGTGTCGTGGTGCTTGACGACTCTCTCGTGGATGACCTCTTGAACTGTTAGGACGTAAAGATCCATACGAATTGTTTGATTAGTTACGTACCAAGGTGCATTTACAATATGGCGAAGGACTTTGGACTGACATCTTTAGAAGATTGCTGTATTAGACTTGGAAGCACAGTCCCATATTTCAATTCCATATGTTCAAATTTGTTTGATGATTGTCTTATAAATTAATATTTTGTTTTCACTTGCCCTTATGAGATTTTCTACCAATAAGCCAATACAGTTCTTTGTGATTTAGATCCATTTGTTTCCTTTTTTAACTATATGTTGTTTCCACGTCAACTTATTATCTAGATGTAGGCACAGATATTTTGCTGTCGCACTTTGTGGTATCTGCACGTTGTGTAAATGGACCGGTGGACACGTTTGGTTACAAAGTGTAACGTTATGTAAGCAGATTTGTTCTCGTTAACTTGAATTTTTCATTTGTTTAACCATTGCTGAAGGCTGGGTAGGTGAGTTTGTAGATTTTCTTAAGGTATTTGATTGCCACTATGACTAGAAAAGATAGCTGTATCGTCGACAAATGTTCCCGTTACTGTGTTTGGTGTGATAATTAAGATATTACGATACAATAACGGGCCAACTTATGCGGTACCCCGGAGTTGATTGGATGCTAATCTGATTTAGCTTCGTTCAGTTTAACGTGAAATGTTTTCGCAGATAGGATAGCAGATAGAAGTAGGCTGGAGGAAATACTTTTAAATTTCGTAGAGCAGTCCTGGATGCCAAACTTTGGCAGATGCTTGACTAATATCTAGTAGTACTGCTGAGCAGTAGTGCTTATTTTCGAATACTGCGCTGCTGCACTGTAGAATGAGCATATCTGAACCCGAACTGGTCATCTGAGTTCAATTTTCATGAAATGTAATTGCAAGCAGTCTTTCAAGCAGTTTGGAGATGACTGGTAACAGACTTGTCGGTCGATAAGATGACTTCTGTTGGGTCTTTTCCTGGTTTTGCGATCGTTATAATTTGTGTCACTTTTAGGCATTATGGCCAATAGCTAAGTCTAATATGGTATAGATGTAGGTCAGAGAGCTAGGCCTTCAAGTTTCAGACATTTGTGTAAATCATTTCCGGCCTTTCAAGAAGAATTTTTCCAGCTATCCTTTATCAAAAAAAAACTGCAGCCAGGTGGCTTAAATAGGAAATTTTTATTTTATAATTTAATTTCCAATTTCTTAAGTGGTTAAACTGTTTCCTTTAAAAAGTTTTATTTTTAAAACACATTATACCTCGCAAAGATGTTCCCAACGGGAATGTGTTTAAACACCAAATGTATAATTAACCTTTGAGCCACCTACATTACTTCAAAATCAAATACCAGCACAAATGCATGCACAATTACCAATTAAATCCAGCAGCTATAATATGCAACTTCCACAATTTTACCAAAATCAAGTAACAACAGAACAATTCACCACTTCCTATTAACCTCGCTCCTTTAAATAACATACAGCCTTTAATGCCGCCAAATAATAACTACAACGACACAAAATCAACAAGAAACTTTCGATTGCACGACCAGCGAAGACGAACAAATGGAGAATGACTCTGAAATTACAAACTCTCATCCCTGGCAAAGCGTCACAAACAAGAGAAAAGGTTTAAGATCCAAACAGCTCCGTAAATCCCCTCAAACTATAACAACAAACAGATTTCAATCACTCGCCGAAGCAGATACTAATGCCATTCAAACTCATACTAACAATTCGAACAATATGAAGAACAATACTCAGGAAACCACCCCAATTTACGTTTATGGAGTTACCAACTACAAAGCTATGACCGAAAATCTATCCCTTGTCACAGATGACGAAACTTACTACACTAAAACCTTCCCAGATAATACAGTAAAAATAAATAGGACACCCGACACCTACAGAAAATTAATCCAGCACATGAAGGACGAAAAATAGTATATCATACTTACCAACTAAAACAAGACAGGGCCTATAGAGTTGTCATACGCGGTCTTCATCATTCAATCCCGTTAGAAGATATAACAACAGAACTAGCTGAAAAGGACATAAAGTGAAATATCATCAACGCACCCAAAGTTACAAAAATCCGCTACCACTATTTTTCGTCGATATAAGTCCGCAAAGTAATAATAAAGAAATTTATAACATAGAATTCCTACAAAATACAAAAATAAGAGTTGAACCACCAAAACATAAAAACACTATAATACAATGCACCGATGCCAGGCCTATGGACACTCCAAATCGTATTGTATGAAAGCATACAACTGCGTTAAATGCGGCAAACCACACGATTCAAAAAGCTGTAATAAAACCAAAGACACCCCGGCTACCTGTGCACTATGTGGGGAGGGCACCCTCCAACTACAAGGGCTGCACAACTTACAGAGATCTATTAAAGTCCAGAAATAAACACAATCCAAACCTCACAAATAAACCAATCCTCGAATTACAAATCAAAAGCTTTTCAACAGATAACACAACAGCCTCCTCAAACTAGAGGTAGTTATGCCCATGTAGCCGCAGGAGCAACAAGTAATCAAAATAAAAAAATAATAATAATGACAACCTTACTAATACAATCAAAACTTTTATACGAATTTAAAACCTATTCAACCAGCTACTAAACCAAAACAGCAATTCTCACCATGCTTACCACGGTCATAAGCAATTTGACCAAACAATGACCTCCTCAATTCGAATAGCTGCCTGGAATGCAAACGGGCTATCAAATCACGTTCCAGAAATCACCCATATTTAAACTACAATAAAATTGATATTCTCCTAATCTCTGAAAGCCACTCAACTGAAAGAACGTTTATCAGAATCCCATACTACACCATTTACTATACTCATCACCCTGACGGTACGCGCATGCAGGCTCAGCCAACATAATTAGATCGACTATTAACCACCATGTCCTCCAACCCTTTAAAACAGCCAAAATCCAAGCGACGTTATTAAAACTAGAATCACTTCCTAGACCAACTACTATTGCGGCTGTTTACTCCCGCCACGACACAATATCACGACAAAGAATATAATGACTTTTCAACTATCTTGGAACACAATTTATAGCAATCGGAGACTGGAACTCCAAACATACAACATGGGGTCCAGATTAATCACACCTAAAGGTCGCAATCTGTTCCGTTCAATACAACTAAACAACCTAACTTATATTTCTACGGGAGAGCCAACCTACTGGCCCACGGACAGGAATAAAATTCGGACCTACTTGATTTCGCTATATCAAAAGGCATATCAAATACTTACATTGATATTAAGTCTAGTTTAGATCTATGCCATGACCATAGCGCCATAATATTAACCCTCAGTACCAATGTTATCTACAGAGAGCCAATGCCTACCTTGTGCACAAAAGATACCAATTGGCAAATGTTCCAAAACTTAATAAATGAAGAAATCAGACTGGATCATCGTATCAAAGAGCAATTCGAAATCGAAGAGGTGGTACAGCATCTAACGAATACAATACAAACCGCAGCATGGAAAGCCACTCCTCTAAGGAACAAAGCAAACCAGGAAATGATAATATTCCTCTGCATATTAAAAATTGATCACAAAAGAAGAAGAGCACGTGAAATGGCAAGGTCAAGAAACCCTCAGGACAAGCCTTAACAGGATCAAAAACTCCACTCTGAGGACAAAACTGACCTTAACAGGATAACACACCAACTCCACTCTGTTTTAAACCAAGCCCGCAACGACACCTTCAAACACTACATCACGAATCTATCCCCCGAAGACCATTCGTTGTGGAAAGCAACAAAAAAATTAAGAGGCCAGTAATACAAACCCCACCCATAAGAAAACCTGATCGAAACTGGGCGCAGTCAGACATAGAAAAGAGCAATGTATTCGCGGATCATCTTTCAAAAGTGTTCTCTCCAGTCTCAGACAATGACAACCAAGATGAAGAAATTGAAGACTATATTAACGCCCCCTGTCAACTATCACTGCCCGTTAAGCCTTTTACACCAGCAGAAATTCGAAAACAAATCAACAATACAAATTCGTACAAGACCCCTGGGTATGACCTCATAGTCGGGGAGATCTTAAAACATCTACCAAGAAAGGCAATCGTGCTATTAACTACTATATTCAACAGCATCCTTCGATTATGCTATTTCCCAGTTCAGTGGAAACACGCGCAAATAATTATGATTGGAAAACCAGGCAAACCACCTACCGAACCTTCATCGTACCGTCCAATAAGCCTGCTGCCACAAATGTCAAAAATATTTGAAAAACTTCTTCTCGACAGAATAAACCAATCAACACTCACAGACGACATAATCCCTGAACACCAATTTGGATTCAGACAAAAGTATTCCACAACACAGCAATGCCACCGAATTGTGTGCTGCGGTATTCCTTGACGTACAGCAGGCCTTTGATAAGGTTTCGACCAACGGATTATTATATAAATTAAAAAGGCATTTTCCCAGTCCCATATACCTACTCCTAAAATCTTACCTTAATGAAAGATCCTACCAAGTAAAAGTAAACAACTCACTCTCCGACTACCACCCAATTAAAGCTGGAGTGCCGCAAGGCGGCGCCCTTGGGCCACTACTCTACTTAATATACACTGCTGACATTCCCGTCACAGAGAGCACTATGATGGCCGCATTTGCTGACGACACAGCAATCTTGTCGTCCGATATCGATCCAGAAAGAGCTTCTAATAAACTGCAAGATCACCTAAACGAACTACAAGACTGGCTAAAACGATGGAAGATCCAGGTCAACACCGAAAAGTCCGCCCAGATCACGTTCACCACAAAACAAAGCAACTGTCCACAAGTTAACATAAATAACACTCTGATCCCACAGAAAGCCACAGTCAAATATTTGGGGCTACATTTAGACCAGAGACTCACATGGAAAGAGCACATTAAGGCAAAAAGGACACAATTGGACCTAAAAGTGAAGAAAATGAACTGGCTACTAGGCAGGAAATCTCAACTATCTCTGGAGAACAAACTGATCATCTACAAAATAATTCTAACACCAGTCTGGACCTACGGTATCGAACTGTGGGGATGCAGTAAGCCCTCCAACACAAAAATCCTACAAACCTTTCAGTCGAAGACACTTCGCATAATGGCCGACGCTCCCTGGCACGTGTCCAATCAAACCCTCCACAACGATTTTGGAATATCCTTTATAAAAGAAGTGATCAACCACCACGCCAACGCTGCTGGTGTATGGCTACGTTGCCATTTTGCTCTGGCACGTCGTTTTTCTGTTACCATGCGTTTAATTTCTAGCGGTATGTCAGTTTGTACTTTTTGTGCTGTATTATTTGTGTGGCCTGGCGTGCAGAGTGTTGTAATTTTGTTATGAATGCTTGAGTAATAGTTTCTATTTCATCAGGTTCCTTGAGTCGAACTTTTAAATCTATAGCATCGCTTAAGTTAGTTCGGTAAGTTTTCCAATCCCTTCTGGAGTTGTGTAGCCTTAGTGCTGGTTTTCTACCTATAACCGATGTGCCAATGGTTGCAATAATAGGCGAATGATCCGATGACAAATCAAGACTAGGTACAATATCTGTGTAGGCAGAATTTAGTCCGTTGCTAACGAAAAAGTCTAGTAGATCAGGTATTTTGTTCTGACCAGTTATTCAGTATGTTGGCATACCAGTTGAAAGGAACAAATATTTTTATCTTCGATTTTTAAGGAGTTCTTTAACTTTAGTTGTTATAAGTCGTGAACCCCACCTAGTGTGCTTGCTGTTGTAGTCTTCCCCGGTTAGAAATTTTGGTCCTAGTGTTTGAAAGAATTCTGTAAACTCGGTGTTTTTAATATTATGCCGTGGCGGGTAGTACACAGCTGACAGCGTCAGTTCGTATGGGAGAGATGTTACTTTAACCGTCGTGGCCTGTAAAAGTCTTTTGATATTTTTATTCTTCATAGTGTGGAATTGAGCATTTGATTAGAACAGCTGAACCTCCATGTGTAGTTCCATTAGGATGATTGGTATAATATGTTTCATAGTGAGGTATATTAAAGTATGTTCTTTGTGTGAAGTGGGTTTCGGTTACTAAAAGTACATCTGATTTTGCTATAAAAATAATTTTATTTCTTCTTTGCGCTATACTAATCCATTGTGCTATTCTTATAAATTTACCCATTATTTAACTAGTTTACTTAATAGTGTTGTTCTATTTTGTTGGATTAGCTGATTGAATATAGCTTTGAATTTATTTAGAAACTGTGAGAACGTGTTGTTTATTTCATCTGTCGTTGCTCTGATGGTAGATGAAATATTGTTGACAACATTTGCATAAGATCGATTTGAGTCTCGGAAGTTAATTGAGACAGGATTTACATTATATACATTATTGGCATTTGGAGCTGGTCGTGTGATATTAGCTTTTGATAAAGTACTTTTGCGAATGATTTTAGGTATGGTAATGCTCACATCCTTTGTAATTTGCTGGATGGTTACCACCACATAGGGCACATATGGCGGGAGTATCCTTAAGATTTGCACAACTTATGGTACTGTCGTACTACCACATTTAACGCATATATAAGGTCTGCTGCAATTTGTTTTTGAGTGACCATATTGCTGACATGCACTGTACGATATTGTTTTTTATTTTTATTTGGGGGTTTTATTTTGACAACACTATTTAGGAGCTTTTCTATTTTTTACATATCTTTGTTGTTTTTGGCAGGCTCCAGATCAACGAAAAAAAGATTTAACGGTTCTTTAGTTGTTCTATGTCGTTATTTTTATTATTTCTGACTTTATAATCTAATTTGGTTACTTCTGCTGTTATTTCGTGGGTATCAAAAGAGTGATGCATATATTTGATGACAATCTATAAGCTCGTTCTTCCTTTATTTGATAAGTATAACGGACTAATTTTTTTCTTTAAATATTGAGATAATTTACAATATTCATCTATAGTGTTACAGTTTATTTTGATTGTATTGTCAACTAAGCTTTTAGTACTACACTCTTTCTCTAGGTACCCTGTTATTGGTTTTGTCATTGCGGGATAGTTAGTTACGCCATAAACGAATACTGGAGGTGGTTTGCTGGCTCTTTCTGTAGGGTTATTTTGTAACGAATGTGGATTGTTCTCGACTGTTAGGGGGCTGTACTTATTTTTTGTTGTAATCCGGCGTTCAGTTGTAGTCCTGATTATCTTTTTACGTTTTGTGTCTTTTACTTGCTGCCATGGAATATCGGTAGTCCGGTCCGTTATTTCACGATCGTCATCACTAGTTGATGACATTCTTAGTAGTTGTTGACGTTCGTAATTTGGTGGAATATATGAAGTAATACTCTCATCTGCTGAGGTACCGCACTGTGATAAAAACATTGATTGTGGTTGTAGTGAGAAATGTGAAAATGGTAGGATACGCCCCTAGCATATTAATTAATTGAGGTTGTAAATACATACTTGTTGTTCCATTTATATTTTTGTTGTTTGCTAGCGCTATTAAATCACAGGTATGTGACTGGGGCCGATAGCGCGGCGCGGTCACCGTTACCGCGCGAGGAAAACGCAGAAACACTGAATTCGCACGTCTGCACTGCTTGAGCTACAAAACTAGAATGGTGTCTAGACTTGACTTATGGTCCTTAGTTGAATACTGAAAACGTTATTTCTTTATCTATCACTCAAAAATTATAAGGGGTGACAGAAATTATAGAAATAGAAACTTGTCTACAGCTTGGAAGCTGCCTTGATCAAAAGTTATAAGGCACGACAAACGACAGACATGACAAAAGTAGAACTGGTCTCCAGCTTGAAAGTTGCGTCCGCTAATGAACAAAAGCAATGAAAAAGAAAATGCACCAACGAAAACGGAAAATAATTAAGGAAGGAAACAAATGTTAGCAACGTGGAAGGCTAAGGGAACTTAATGTAAAGACGTACTTGGAAACTTAGTATTAGAGCGAAGAAGATATCGAATAGACATTTAAACCGTACAAAGGAAAAAACAAACGAAAGGTAGACTTGCTGAAATAGAATATCATTATATGTTCAATCGTGACTGGGATACCAGACTGCTAGGAACGGGCTTTTTCATAAATAAAGAAAATTAAGGTAATAAAACTAGAAGCAACATCTGAGAGAATGTGTTACCTTAAAATTAATAATGAAGACCAATATATTGGATAAAGACTTTATATTAAGGATATTAAAATAATTGTAGATGATTGCAATATTAGTTTTACAATAACTAGAAAATTAATAACTATTAGTATGTAGTTTAAAACAAAATGAATATGTAAATGTACATGGATTTTGCTGTACGGAAAAACTGCTAATATCATGGATAACTTTTTAATCGAAGATTAAAATGGTAACCTGATTAAAAATGTGAGAAGCAAATTATAACTATTTTATAGTAATAATAATAGTTCCCCATAACAGGCCTTGAAGGCCCTTTGGGGTCGTAACAGGATAGGCCTGCTACAATGAAGAGCCTACGGTACACAAGGGTAGTAACGTGGCTAGCGCTACGTACCGACCGCCTATTATTACCCCAGAGTTTGACCTCCAGGTACTAATTTATTTATATTTATACTATTTTATAGTACGAATTAAAATAAAAATTTGAATTAGTATAAGAGAAATAAATACTAGGTAAACGTACTAACGAATATCAAAACAAAAAAAATGGTTGTTTCGATAGTAGGTGTAAAAAAATATATAGAGACAGACTAGAATAAAAAGAAATAAAAGGAAAGAACGAAGACCACGAAAAATATAAAGAGATAAAGAAAAAATCAGACAAACTATTTAAAACGAAAAAAAGAGAATGGATAGATCAAGAAATAGAGGAAATAGAAATCAATAGAAGACACAACTGTTCTAGAAAGATGTACAAAAACATAAAAAAGACAAGAAGAAACTACCCAATCAAAGAACAGGAATGAAAGATAACAAAGGACAAACATACTATGAAGGAAAAAAGATTAAAGATATATGGAGAGAATATCAAAGCCTGCTATTCAGGGAAGAACATGAAGAGCAAAGGGAAATGGTAAATGAAAGAAATGAATACATAGACAAAGAACCAACCTATGAGGAAGTGGAAAAAACTATAAAAAGAATTAAAAATGGTAAAACCCCGGGTTTAGATGAAATAAACGGAGAAATGTTAAAATATGGAGGAAAAGAACTGCACTAAACAATACACAAACTAATAACAGCAATTTGGAATGAAGAGAAGATGCCAAAAGACTGGGAAAAGGGAAGAATCATACCGATATATAAACAAGGCCAGAAATATGCAGTAACTATAGGGGAATCACGCTCCTCAACACAACATACAAGATTTTCACATGTATATTACAACAGAGGTTAAGTATCCATACGGAAAATAAAATCGGGGACTATCTATGTGGATTCCGCCCATGCAGATCAACAGTAGACGCCATACATATCATCAACCAAATAATAGAAAAAGCGTACGAATACAATATCGAATTACATCTCTTATTCATAGACTTTCAAAAAGCTTTTGACCAATACTAATACGACTAACTAAAATGACGATGGAGAATTCAGAAGCGACAGTACAATTACAAGAAGGGGACACAAAATATTTTGAAGCCAACTTAGGGGTAAGACAAGGAGATGCACCCAACCTATTCAACATAACACTAGAGAACATCATACGAAAAACAGACCAAACAGGCACAATTGTGAACAAAGAGATGCAAATTTTGGCATATGCGGATGATTTAGTAATAGTCTCAAGAAGCAAAACTAAACTACAACAAACACTTAACACAATCGAAACAGAAGCAAAAGCAAGAGGTCTTACAATAAATGAAAAGAAAACAAAATACATGTGCTGCAAACGAGGGAAAGGAGATAACCAAAACCAATACAAAATCGGAAGTCACAAATTTGAGAGAATACAAACATTCATATACCTAGGAACGGAAATAAACAACAAAAATAACAGAGACCAGGATATAAAAGGAAGAATTCACCGAGGGTTTAAATTATTCAACATATATAAACCATTACTGAAAGACCGGAAAATCACGAAAACAACAAAAATAAGAGTATACAAAACACTAATAAGACCCACAATAATATATGCAGCAGAGACGATAAGAATGACGAAAAAAGAGGAGGAACAACTGCCTATTCTGGAAAGGAAAATTATGAGGAAGATCCTAGGACCAGTGAAAATGGGAGACAACGAATATAGAATAAAAATGAATAAGGAAATAGAAGAAGAACTGAAAGGAGAAATAAAAGCACAGCGAATAAGATAGCTAGGGCATATAGAAAGAACGCATAGAAATAGAATGATAAACACAATAACCGAGTGGAAACCAGAACAGACAAGACCACGAGGAAAACCCAAAAATAGATGGAAGGATGAAGTATTGGGAGATTTAAGAAGAATGAACGTAGTAAACTGGAAACGGACCGCAACTAACAGGAAAGAATGGAAAAAATAGTAGTAAAAGCAAAATCAAGCAAGGACATATGAAACGGAAATCACAACTGAAGGCACTAATCCAGCCAAAAAGGATTAAAAAGCCCATGAAAGGGCGCCAAAGATACCTCCCAGGAGGAATTACGGCATACATACATACTAGAATAAAAATATTAAAAATTGAGAAATAAGATGCAGAAGAATAGAGGATGTACTCAGAGTGTACTTAGGTAAGCTAAAAGGCAATTTCGTAAAAAATTAATTTTAGAAATAGAACAAAAATAAATAAATAATTGATTTAAAAATATTTAAAAAAGTTACAGTACCAGAACAGTGTATTTTAAAGACAAAAACAAACATTTAATAGCTGATAGTAAACTAATGAGCCAAAGATAGAAGTAATACTTTGAACAAAATTTAAATGTTAAAAACCTAATAATGGAAGACGAAATAATAGATAACAACAACCTTGTATAGCTTGCAGAAAAAGTGAATGTAGATAGAAAAGAAGAAACTTTGAAAATACTGCAAAAAGGAGAAGAAGATTATTTGAGGATGTGGAAAGTCTGAATTAACCAACAAAGCTGATATGTTTGGTAAAATGACACTGCAGCATACAAAGAGCAAAGTAATAATGCAAGAATGTCAAAAATAACAGTTTGGAGATCAGGAAAGGAGTTAGGCTAGGTGATACACTGTCGATAGTGTTGTTCGACCTGAAGTTAGAAACAATAATAACAGAGAACGGTATTACAACTAGTGAAACTGTAGTTAACAGAAGCCAAAGGTACCTAGCATCAAAATTGAAAGAGCTGGCAATCAAGGTTGAACTTTAGACCAAGTAAAGATGATTGTACCTTAACTCAGAAAAGACTAAATATATGATAATAAGAAGGAAAAGATAACATAACAGTGAACGAAATATCAATACATTTAAAAGACGTAGATAAAATGGAGATAGGGAGGATAAAAAGCTTTATATTATTACGAACGCTTATAACAAAACAAGGAGAAAACGTGTAGAGATAGGAAATCGATTAATTAAAAGTTAAAAATGTGCTAAGGTAAAAATATATAAATCAATTATGAGACACTCCGCAATTTACAAACGTGAGACGTGATCAAAACAAGGTGGAGGCATGGGAGGCAAGGATGTTAAGAAAAATATTTGGCGGGAAGAAAGCAGCTGATCAGTGAGAAAAAACTAATGTCTTTACAATGCAAGCCATAAAGGCACAGCGTATAAGGTGGCTTGGCCACTTACAAATGATGCATTACATAAGGTGCCGAACCAACTAGTGAAAAAGGAGATGTAAAGTACACGAAAAGTGGGGCGCCCTAGGAGAAAATGAATAACAGTCACAATAGACCACTTGGAAAAAGGTATTAGACAATGGTGGAGAAGAGCTAGGAATCGGTCGGCATAGGAAGAAATTGTTAAGCAATTGATTTAGAAGCCTGTTACGCTTGTATCTATAGTAACTGGAGAGGCAGGCGTGTAAATAGCCGCTCTCGTGGATGCGGTGTGGGATACGATACCGATGCGGCTCGTAAGGACCAAAAAATGGAGAGGCAGGCGTGTAAATAGCCGCTCTCGTGGTGCGGTGTGGAAACGTAGTACGGCCCGTAGTGGAAGGTCAGCCGATAAGGCCAAAATCGTCCCTTAAACGGCCGTCGCGTTAGCGGATGGGGGCGGCTACCGATATCAACCAATGAATTGCCAAATCGCTCACCTGAATCGGCTTCGGCTTTGGCTTCGTCGGCGATTTCAAGATGGCCACCTCTGCGTTGCGGATCTGGTATCTTCGGGATGTTGAGGCACGACCAAATTGGCCGAGCTGCGATGCGTGAATATTTGCGGGGATGCGAAATGTTTCTGATGTATGCGGGTTAAGACACGACCGTAGTGGCCGCGCTGCGGGGCATGAATGCGAATGTATGCGGGGATGCGAAAGCCCATGCCGTTTGTGTGCGACGGCAAAACGTAGCTGATATCAAAGGCTCACGTGCCGCCGCGATATAAAGCGGTTCAAGGGCGAAAAGGCCGCCACACCAGTAACCAAACGAATTAATATGTTTTATTAAAAATGCCAATTGTTAAAAATATCTATTACTGCTTTTCGAGCCAAATTTTTATACTATCACTGCTTTGTTTATCTGACTAGATGTGGGTGGAAAGCAAACCGAATTAGTGCACTTATTATTTTTGAGGTGGATATTGTAAGTAAGGCATGGCTTCAGTTCTTAGTGTTTTTCTAACGTAGTGTTAAAAATGAGCAACAGTACAGCATAAACAAGAATTAAAAAAAATAAAATTTCTGTAGTAGACTTACGGGATTATCCTAATAGGTTTTTTAAGAAAAAAATGTTAAAAAATTGATGATAACATTGTTTGAGTGAGAACTAAAAAAATATTTAGGTAATCAGCAACGTTTTTAAAGATGAAGGTGCGAATACTTTTGCAATTAACGGGGTGCCGAAGTACAATTGAACAAAACTCTATTTTTTTAATGAAACATTCAGACTTAAGCCAGTGCTAGATAAGTGGTTTACAGACTTGATCCTCTATGGCGCAATGAAGACAAACGGATTCCAGTTCCACGTTTCTCATGGCCGTGTGCGGTATTGTGGATTTAAGTTATAATTAAGGAGAGCAGTTTTTTAAGTGGCGAAGTGAAGCGAAGTCACTTACTAACCTCATGTTGTCCGTATGTCTGTCCGTTTGTCCGTCCGTCCGTCTGTCCGTTTGTTCGTCCGTCCGTCCGAGCAATAACTCGAGAACGGCTGGGAATTTCCAAATTCTGTTTTAACCAATCGACAGGTGACCAAAAAGGCTTGCCTGCTAGTTATTTTGAAACTGATTGGTCAAAGGTCAACTAGAGGGTTCTCAAATTTGAGAGACTGCTTCGCCACTTCGCTATGCGTTGCAAGCTTTGCAGGTTTATTTCTATCCTAAATGATTTGCAACTTCAAAGAGAAAAACATAACTCATCGAAGCACGTGTAAATAATATAGCTAACGAAGATGTGATACAGGTACACTACGAAATACATACCGTAGTAATCAAAACAATTGGTTAGCTAATTGCTGTTAAAACGTAAAAATAAATTATATGGCACAATGTTTATTCTGGTGGCAATGTTGGCCTGTTGAAGTAATAAACACTTTATTTTCAATTGAAAACTGGGAATGTAATGAATATAAATTGCGACGTGTGTCTCAATAGCGCAGCCTAAAAAGCAAAAATTAACATTAAGTAAAAATTCGTTTAAAATAAGTCTTAAGAAAAGAAATTATAAGTTTATAGTAAACAGTTGAGAAGCTGCGGTTTCGAGCGGAGCGACTGGAACCACTTGTTGCGCGACTTAAAGAAAAACTTGGAGATAAAAAAACACATGCAAAGCCGGAATATTAACGAATTGCATATACTAATTAAAAAATGGACATGGAAATAATACGAGGGTTATTTTTTTCAAGGTCCGATTGGTCGCCAAAGGGAAATCACAGTCAGAATCAAGAAAATTTTATATGGAACAATGTGATACAACATTAAGCTACTTTTCGGCGTAATGGCCGTTCCGATTCATACATTTGTCGTAGCGTACTACCAATTTTCCAATACCTTCATCATAGAAAGCAGCCGCCTGTGTTTTCAGCCAATTCTGTACGCTGGTCTGCAGCTCGTTGTCTGTGTCGAAAGTTTGTCCTCCTAGACAGCGTTTCATGTGGGCAAAGAGATGAAAATCTGAGGGAGCCAAGTCCGGACAGTATGGTGGGTGATCAAAAACTTCCCAGTGTGTGAATGCATCCACTGGTTGGATTGCTCTTTTGTTTCTTCAGTTTCGTAATGGACCCATGTCTCATCTCCTGTAACAATTTTGTCCAAAAACTCATTTCCGTCGTAATGGTGGGGCTGGAGGAAGGTTAGTGCGGCGCCCATTCGCTGAGTTTTGTGATGGTCAGACAGCATCTTGGAAACCCATCTCGCGCAGAGTTTGCGGTACTCAAATCTTTCACTTACAATGGTATAGAGAGCTGACCGTGAAATTTCCGGAGACAAATCACTCAACCCAGAAATTGTGATCCGACCATTTCCGCGAATCGCCTGATCCACGCGCTGAACAAGATCATCGGTTGACACTAGCTTCCTTCCCTGGCCGCCTGCATCATGAACATCTGCGCGTCCAACATCAAAGTTCCTGCACCATTACCGCACTTTGCTGCCACTCATGAACGTTTCTCCGTACACTTTACTCATTCGTCTATGAATTTCAGCTGCATTGCTTTTTTCAGCAAGCAGAAATCGAATGACTGAACGCAATTCACATTTGGCGGGAGACTCTATTTTTCATGCTTGTGCGTTCCCTACGTACTCAGAAATGATAACCGCGAATCGACGCGTTCCCTGGGCCAACTACAGAAAGTAGCCGCCTGTGTTTTCAGCCAATTCTGTACGCTGGTCTGCAGCGCAAGACGTCTGCGCACAGACCTAGCTGATTTTCCCCGAAGCTTTCCCTTAGCGGCCAATCGGACCTTGAAGAAAAATAGCCCTCGTAGAAATGTTTTAGCAAATTGTAATATGATACAAATAAATGGAAAACTGGATGTACTCGTTCGGGCGTTAAAAGAAATAAAGGAGGAGAATGTGAAGTTAGAATAACATGAAGCCAAATAGGAAGAAAGAATAGAAAAACTGGAAGGGGAGACTGGAAAAATAATCTAAGAGTGAAAGAAAATAAAAGTAACGAAGGAACTAGAAAGAATTTGTATTTTGCTGGAATAAATAGGCGTCAGTCTAAATATGAACGTCGATATTGAAAAACTAAGAAACATTGGTAAACACCAGGAAGAAAGAAAGCAAAAGTGCCAAAATAAAAAGACATACAAAAAATGACAAAAGTCGAAAAGTGGAGAAATATGGATAGATGGTACTATAAATCGACAATAAATAATGAATAATAATGTATACAACGCAACAGAGAAAGGAAACTGCTTATGATTACATAGAAATAGACAGTATCAGTCATAAAGAATGAAGAACAAAAGATCTCCAAGGCAAAATTCCCTCGAAGAACAACTCAGAAAGATCATAAGAACTGACGAAGAAAAAATTTAATATAATAGACGATAAAAAGAGTAATAAAAAAATTGGCCAGAAAATTGTTAAAATAATATATGTAAAGAATAAACAGAACAAAAAACAAAATATTAATGTCGAGAAACATAAGAAGGAACGGTTAAAAGAAAATCTGAAACTAACAAATAATATTAAACAAACAGTCAAAGAACTAAATATAGAAATTTGGAATGTAAAAAGTACCTCCAAGAAGAAGCTTCAAAGAATCTATAGATATTAATTGGTTATATTGGCGTTACAGAAAACGAAACAAGAAGGAAAGAAAACAGTAGAAATGAACAAATATATTTTTTTTAGAGCGGAGAGAAACCTAGATATTTTGGAGTTGACTAAACGAAGATAAAAAAATGGTGGTAGAACAATTTAAGTAAAAGGAATTTTAAGTAGAATGTTATTTAAAGATATTCAGTAAATATAGAAAAATAAGTATAATAAATAGACATAATCTGACAGAAGATAAAGTCCTAAAAAATAAAAACCCATGAGGTACTGGAGAACATATCAAATATGACATTAAATAGATAATAGTAGAATTAAATTTCAAAACTGGAATCATTATAAGATTATAATAAGAGAAGAGAGAGGGTGAGAGGAAGAGGGAGGAAAGAGAAAGGAGGGATAGGAAGAGAGAGAAGGAGAGAACTTTCTGCATTTGTAATTCCGTGGTGACTATATTATCTGATATCAATCTAATGCTCAGACATCGGCCAGAATGTAAGACGTTGATGAATGCCCTGCATGTTGCACATCTTTTACTTGATCGCTTTGCGTCACCTAAACATTTATGCTTTCGGTTGCAAACTTTTTGAGTTTGACCCACGACAAGACGCTCAAATAGCTGTTTATTTCTCTAGACCCAAAGGCAAATGAGCTGAGTCGAACTGTTTACCAGACATTTCCCATCAACCGTGACGCCTGTAAACTCTGCCTCCTGACCTTTTTCCTTAGGTTGAGAAAATAATTATCATTATATTTCGAACCTACTTTATATAAAAGTTAATCAAAAAGTTAAAAATTTGTAATGTTTTGGTGTTTCATATAATATTAAGGAATTTGTCTTCTTAATGTATAGTTAGACTTTGAGGTCTCTACATAATTCTAAACTTAAATTTACAAATATTAATTACACAAAACATCCAATTAAGTAATCCAATTAATTGCAGTACTAAATATCAAATATAGGAACTTTATTTATTTTAACATAACGGTCTTTCCGTGAGTACTTTTTAGTCGTCTGCAGTACTTGATCAATCTTTCCACTTCAAAGTGAAAAAGCCCCGGACTGCAAAATCGGATGACACTGGGCCCGCTTGCAGCCGCGCGGCAACCGCGGAGCTGAAAATGCCTCTTCTAACCTTCAGGAAATATTCTGCTGAATTTATTTGCGGCGCCCAAATTGCAGTTAGTCACGCATCAGTGCGTGGCGAAGGTAATCTGACTTCAAACGTAAATTGCACAGTCCACGCACGCACCGCTCTTTCATTTTACCTGAACGGCGGGGCCCACGCTTTAAATAGAATTTTTTATGTTTGCACAAAGGAAGGACGACAAACTGGTGAAAAGCGGCTGTTGCGTGTGCGCAGCGCAAGATTATGTGCTTGCAGTTTTAATATAAAAGGATTGAAAAGATGCTTCCACTACTTCTAAGACCATTACCAAACATTAGTTTTACAAATATAGAGATTCGGTGCAATTTTTAAAGCCTTAGCATTTTTCAAAATGCAATAAAAACTATAAAAATCACATATAAATTTTATTTTAACTTTACTTAATTTTTCCCAAGTCCTAGTTTTAAAGTCAGTAGATAATTCAAACTTCAACTTTAAAATCCCAATGCTATTTATATTAGCGCAAAGTGCAGGAAATATTTTTGTTTAAAATTATCCGTGGCATTTGATATATCTTTATTAGAGGTAATATATTCAATTGAGTATAGTGATCAATTGTACATTTAGATCGAAACTTCTGACCACCTTTTTTGAACTCCTCATTAAAAAGTAGAATAGGAATGTCTCATAAACCCGACCCATTTAAACACCTCTAAGGGGGGTTTCCCTGCTTTTTTTATTTTAAAGTGACATATCTCATGAACGATAATATATAGAGTGCTGAGACCTTCATAGTTGATTGGTTGGTCTAAGTTTGGGTTTCCAAGGCGTTTATGAGTTTCAACATTTGTGTATATTACCGTTTCGCCCCCTGATCTTTGTAAAAGCAAATATGTCAATTGCAATCTGTCTTTTTTTAATAAATCGATCGTGTTATATAAAAAGAAGACAGAAACTAATAACGACAGAAACTAATAAGAAGTCGTTAGCTAAGAAAAATAAAAGTAAAGCAATCAAAATAGCATAACCTGTCAGTTTAAATGTTACATCCAACAGAATTATAAATAAATCTATACGTATAAAAGAGAAAGCCCTCACCGAGTGATTCATCAACGTCCAGCCTAAACCGCCAAACCTAGAATCTTGAAACTATAGGGTTTTATTCTCTGTATGACGTAGGGACGCACTAAGAAAGGATTTTTCGAAATTCGCCCCCAAGGAGCTCTAATGGGAGTCCAGTTTTAGGTTTTGTCGAAAACGACTCGAGTTAGAAACGTGAAACTTGGCAGGAATGATCTTCAGTCAAATTGAAAGGATCCGTATTTCGGGAATTTTTGATCCGACCCCCCCAAAAGGGGCTAAATTGAGAGTCAAAAGTTAAGCTTCTATTTCTGTCGTTTCTGACATTTGTCAAGCCTTATAATTTTTTATTTGTGATAGAGACATAACGGTGTCAGTATTCAACTAAGGATCATAAGTGAAGTTCAAACGCCAAATATCAGCCTGATCCGAAAATCTCGAGACCAGTTTGACCAGAAGGGGCCGCAAAGTTTTCGGTTCCGGCCGCTAAACTTTTTCCGCTATTCACTTAAAAAAAGTAGATTGCAGTATCTGGGTTTGTTGTAACCTTCCAAGTAATGGCAGTTCATCTCTTGACTCCTATAATTATTAAATTTCTCTAAACAGAGGCATATTCTCCATCTATATACTTATTAAAGATATTTGGAAGGAATACTCTAAAGTTAAAATTAGGGAACCCGTGTTTCAGGAAGTTTATTAATTGCGGGTTCGTGTTATTAAGGGGTGCACTTCCTTAAATGAAAACGCATCTCCGCAGGGCTAGACGGGGAAGGGGAGCCAAAAGCGACCGGAGCCGGCCACTAAATAAATAAATAAATAAATAAACAAACAAAATAGTTGTTATGAAAGAGTGTCCATACTAATGGTAGTGTAGACATAATAATACGATGACGTCACAGGAACGGCGTCTTTAAAAACGAAAATGTCCCTACGGCGATCAATTGCACGATGCCATGCGAAGGGATTGGCAGCAGTTGTTTGCAAATACTCTAATCACGACGTGCCTACAAAAAATATTACTGTACGTCAACAATCAAAAATTTATGTCGTGTTTCTTGTTATATATCACCTATGAGTCTTTTAAGACCCAAGAGAAATTATTTAACACTCTATCGTCGCCTTTGTGCAGATTTAACATTATTATTTTTTAAAAATTAAATTTGTAATTCTAAGTACAAACGATAAAGATCTTAATTAAGATTTAGCTTGAGAATTTATATTTAATAAAACTTTATTTTTAAATTGTAAGAGTTATAATTTTAATAATTTTATCTTTGTTGCAAAGTTATTTTAAATGTTAGGATGGTATATACTCGAATATACATTTTAAAATACGCAGTATCTGCGATAGGTATACATTAACAAACTTGATATATAGAAGTGCGCGTTACAACGGCTAACTGCAATCTGATCATTTTGTGTTCTTAAATTGGTCGAAGGTAAGAGTCGACGCACAACTTTAGTGAATGTAGAGGATGATTACGGAACGGTCCTAAGGCAATTAAGAATATAATCACCAAAGAAATTTTTTTTTAAGTTTTAGCTCCGCTGCATTACATAATATACTTTTCGAAGATGAAGGTAACTTCAAAAATGTTACCACAACATTCAATGATATTCACGGCTAACTTTAGTTTAATATGTCATACAGTTTATAAATCACAGCAGTTTATTTACATCAACTTTATGCGTTTTTGATTTTTAAGATGTCCAATATTGTTGAATAAAGACGTGCCATCAAATTTTGTGTTAAAAATGAAATTAAAGCTACTGAAACATTTAAAATTCCATTGGATAACCAATCTGTTTATCGAGAAAAACTGCGGTCCAGTTGCATAAGCTGTTCAAAGAAGGTCGTGAATTCGTAGAAGATAAATCTCGTACTGGGCGTCCATCAAAATCAGTAATCAAAGAAATTATCTGAAAACATTAGAAGTCAAGTAATAGGAAATCGTCATTTAACCGTAAGTAAGGTTACTGAAGATATTGGCCTATCAATAGGTTCAGAAGACGCAATTTTAAGTGATGTTTGGTGTTTGAAATGTTTATCGGTAAAACTCGACAATAATTTTTTTGTCAAAAATATTACTACAAAAGCACCGCATTCTCCAGATATGTCACCATGTTACTTTTGCTGCTCATTTGATTAAAAAAATCAAGTAAATCAATTAAATAGATAAAACAGGAAGTTTTTAATTAAATTCCAAAAATTGAATATAAAAACTACTTCCAAGATCAGAATAAACGCTGGTCTATGAGTATCGCAACGGGATGGAATTACTTTAAAGGAGACAAAATAAATTTGGAAGCATAAATAAACATGTATTTCATTCAAACAGTCATCTTTGTTTTTTTGAACAGAACAATATGAGTGATATACGTAACAATTTGCTTTCAATTTTTTATGCCCATTTTGAATTGTATGTCTTTTAGGCCAACATACTGGCTACGTAATTGTATTAAGCTTTCTATGCAACCTTATAATTTTGCAGAAGTTTGAGTACATTTTAGCACACACTATATCTATATATCAGAAATATTGGCCGCATTATAGTTTCTGATATAGGTCTTGCCTGTAATGAAGTTGCTTGTATTATTATTATTATTATTATTTTATTTGACAAGGAGACAGTGCATCATCGGAACGCGATGTACACAGTAAAAGATATGGTTTACATCTTCTTCAAGGTGTTAGTCGACAAATAATATAAAATATTTCGACGAGATATGGATACAATATTAAACCTGAAAATAAAACAAAATCGGGGACAAATCCACAATAAATTCTGAATTCTGCTCCAGAAACAAAAAGGGTAGATAAAGAATTAAAGTAGGTGCTCGGAAACCTGAACGTAAATTTAAGGTTTCTAATGAATATAATCAGCCGTATTTTACTTGTTCCAATTTATATTTTCTTGGGTCGCTCTTGGAAATTTTTACTTTCCATTATAAATTTTAATTTTAATTTTGATGCTTATTTTGAAATCGAGTTGAACGGTCGTGCGCGAACCGAGCCGCGGTGATATCACGAGTGCAGGCGTTTTATCGGCTAGCAGCTGTTGTGAACGATAACGTGACCGCGGGGTCAGCTTAATATTTTCGTACTCAATAAACTACTATTATCAGTGTATAATAAATATTGAAACTTCTTAAACTCTAAATATTCACTACATACTGCAAGTAAGCAGGAATATAATTAATTCATTATTATAATGTTGCCGTTTGGTCATGGGATTGACCCATGCAACATAAATAATAATCAGCAAATGCATACACAATCGCATACGACAGCCATGCAGTGGCAACCATCGATGAATAATCAAGAACATACATATCAATATCCGTTACACTAACAAACTCCATATCAACAAATGCCATTCAATTATTCATCTCATAACACACAATTACCCACAACACACAGCGCGCCTGGTCAAATCTTTAGTCATAAACAAATTCAACAAATGACATCTACTAGCGAAGAAGAAGAACAAGCAGAAGAAGATAGCAACAAAAATAAATGGCAAACTATAAGCGTGAAAAGGAAGAAATTTAAATCTACACAAAACAATCGTCCTAACGAAACAGCAGCAACAAATAACAGATTTATTGCTTTAGAGAATGTTACAGAAAATAGCATAAGCGAAGGAAGTACTAACACCACAAAAACCCCAAAACCTCCTCCAATCTTTGTGAATGGAGTAACAAACTATCCACAAATGATAACACAATCAAATAACATACTAGAAGCTGAACAGTATTACACAAAAAGCCTTGCAAATAATGTTATTAAAATTCATTGTACTATATATCGCAAGTTAATAAAACACTTTCAAGAAACAAATGTGTATCATAATACTTACCAAATAAAGGAGGAACGGGCCTACAGAGTAATTATAAGATACCTACACCACTCAACCCCAATAGCAGACATAAAACAAGAGATAGAACAAATGGGACACAAGGTTCGAAACATAATTAATGCGCAACATAGGGCCACCAAAAAACCATTAAACCTATTCTTCGTTGACTTAAAGCCGGCAGAAAATAATAAAGAAGTCTGTAAGATAAGAGCACTACAAAATAAAATAATACAAATAGAACCTCCCAGAACTATTTGAAACAATATACAGCGCATGAGATGTCAACAGTTTGGACACACAGAAACGTACTGTAACAAACCATATTTATGTGTAAAGTGTGGAAGGCACCACAACACTACCGAATGCACTAAAAATAGAGATACGCGAGCCAAATGTGCTCTATGTGGAGGAAACCACCCAGCAAATTACAGAGGTTGCGAATGGTACCAACGGATATTAAGGAACAAAAATCCGAGGCAACAATTAGTGAAAGAACCCATAACTGCTTCACCAATATATGAGAACAACATCCAGCTCTCCAGCACCTATCAACCCTCAAAAAGTTATGCAGAAGTAGCAAAATCCAATCCGGAACCAACGGATAATATTACTACAACGTTATCCAAATTCTTAGACGAATTCAAAAACTTATTTAATCAGTTACTTCAGCAAAACAGCCTATTTCTCAACATGATCACACAACTCATCAACAAAATTAAGTAAAACGGCTAACTATCTACGCATAGCTCAGTGGAATGCCATGGGCCTTCCACGCCATAAAGACGAAGTTAAGTTATTCCTAAAACAAAATTTCATTGACATTCTTTTAATCAGTGAAACACACTTTACCAGTAGAACTTATTTTGAGATACCAAATTATAAATGCTACTATACAAACCATCCTGACGAGACAGCTCATGGAGGAACAGCCATACTCATCAAAAATTCGATAGTACATTATGAACTACTAAAATATGCAAAACATCATATACAAGCTACTTTAGTACGAGTTAAAAGCCTTCCATATGAAGTTACCCTCACAGCCGTTTGTTGTTCGCCTTGACATAATTTAAAAAAGGAACACTACAAAAAATTCTTTGAGACACTTGGTTCAAAATTTATACCTGGAGGAGACTATA
This sequence comes from Sinelater perroti, assembly GCA_036346155.1. Lineage (NCBI taxonomy): Eukaryota > Metazoa > Arthropoda > Insecta > Coleoptera > Elateridae > Sinelater > Sinelater perroti. The sequence continues at coordinate 4,549,856 of JARFIY010000332.1, forward strand.
ACAACAAAAATATTTTATGGGGTTCGCGCCTTACAACTACCAAAGGCAGAGAAATGGCACAGGTATTGCATGATAATAACTATTCTGTCATCTCAACCGGCTCCCGAACTTACTGGCCTACTGATGTTAACAAGGTTCCAGATCTTTTTTGTAACGAATGGTATCTCTCCAAATTATATAGACCTAACATCAAATTATGATTTATCCTCTGACCATAGCCGAATTATTGCAACAATAAGCACAACAGTAATCTCTAAAAAGTTAACACCCAGATTCCACAACATGCACACAGACTGGAAAATTTTTCGTCAAACACTCCAAAATACAATCAATCTTTCAGTAAAATTACAGGAACCAAACGACATTGAAGAGGCTTGCAGTAACCTAATCGACACTCTCCAACATGTTGCAAAAACTGCTACGCCAACAACTGTCCTAAAACTTAAAACAAATAATATACTTGAAATAAAGCAGTTAGTGGCAAAGAAAAGAAGAGTCAAGTCAATATAATTAGCAACATCTTGAAATTAAAACTCCAAGATATCAGAAACTCCTCTGTGGAAAATTATCTTACCAATCTTTCAAGATACGACAACTCTATCTGGAAGCCAATAAAAGCAAAGAGAAAACCAAGACACTTCCTCTCCTATTCGGAAAAATACAGCACCTCCAGGCCCGTGGGCAAAAAGTGACAAGGAAAAGGCGAACTTATTTGCGGAACATCTTACAGAAGTATTCACTCCTCACAACAATGATCGAGTACAAGAAGTGGATGATGAATTTTCCACGCCGATGCTAACACAAGACCGAGTAAAACTCTTCACTCCAAAAGAAATACAAGAGGCAATTAAGAAACTGAATCCAAGGAAAGCCCCGGGGATAGACAGGATAACTGGCAAAATGCAATTCTTAGCCATAATTATTGGCCAAAATCTTTTAAAATTGCATAAATCATTATGATACCCAAACCTGGGAAAAATTTGACTGAGGTCTCAACTTATCGACCAATAAGTCTTCTGCCAACAATATCTGAGCTCCTCGAAAGACTCCTCCCCATTCGAGTTAATCAAGAGCTAAATCAGCAGGCATGGATCCCCGATCACCAATTTGGTTTTCGCCAAACTCATTTGACTACACAACAATGTCACTACTTAAAAAACATCATTAACAAATCAATGGAAAACCGAGATTATTGTACCGCTGCCTTTTTGGACGTGAAACAGGCATTCGATAAAGTGTGGCATCCTGTACTTACTGTAACTTATTTAATCAGTTACTTCAGCAAAACAGCCTAGTACTCAACATGATCACACAACGCATCAACAAAATTAAGTAAAATGGCTAACTATCTACGCATAGCTCAGTTGAATGCCAATGGCCTTTCACGTCATAAAGACGAAGTTAAGTTATTCATAAAACAAAATTTCATTGACATTCTTTTAATCAGTGAAACACACTTTACCAGTAGAACTTATTTTGAGATACCAAATTATAAATGCTACTATACAAACCATCCTGACGAGACAGCTCATGGAGGATCAGCCATACTCATCAAAAATTCGATAGTACATTATGAGCTACTAAAATATGCAGAACATCATATACAAGCTACTTCAGTACGAGTTAAAAGCTTTCCATATGAAGTTACCCTTACATCCGTTTATTGTCCGCCTCGACATAATTTAAAAAAGTAACACTACAAAAAATTCTTTGAGACACTTGGTCCAAAATTTATAGCCGGAGGAGACTATAACAGCAAAAATATTTTATGGGGTTCGCGCCTTACAACTACCAAAGGCAGAGAAATGGCTCAGGTATTGCATGATAATAACTATTCTGTCATCTCAACCGGCTCCACAACTTACTGGCCTACTGATGTTGACAAGGTTCCAGATCTTCTGGACCTTTTTGTAACGAATGGTATTTCTCCAAATTATATAGACATAACATCCAATTATGATTTATTCTCTGACCATAGCTCAATGATTGCAACAATAAGCACAACAGTAATCTCTAAAAAGTTAACACCCAGACTCCACAACATGCACACAGACTGGGAAATTTTTCGTCAAACACTCCAAAATACGATCAATCTTTCAGTAAAATTACAGAAACCAAACGACATTGAAGAGGCTTGCAGTAACCTAATTGACACTCTCCAACATGCTGCAAAAACTGCTACCCCAACAACTGTCCGTAAACTTAAAACAAACAATATACCTCTTGAAATAAAGCAGTTGGTGGCAAAGAAAAGAAGAGCCAGGTCGATTTGGTAGAGTACACGGAATATAGATAATAGAAGAGAATACAATAGAATTAGCAACATCTTGAAATTAAAACTCCAAGACATCAGAAACTCCTCTGTGGAAAATTATCTTATCAATCTTTCAAGATACGACAACTCTATCTGGAAGCCAATAAAAGAAAAGAGAAAACCAAAAGACACTTCCTCTCCTATTCGGAAAAATACAGCACCTCCGGGCCCGTGGGCAAAAAGTGACAGGGAAAAGGCGAACTTATTTGCGGAACATCTTACGGAAGTATTCACTCCTCACAACAATGATCGAGTACAAGAAGTGGATCATGAACTTTCCACGCCGATGCTAACACAAGACCGAGTAAAACTCTTCACTCCAAAAGAAATACAAGAGGCAATTAAGAAACTGAATCCAAGGAAAGCCCCAGGGATAGACAGGATAACTGGCAAAATGCTACATGAACTTCCCAGAAAAGGAATACTCAAGATTTTATATATCTTTAATGCAATTCTTAGCCTTAATTATTGGCCAAAATCTCTTAAAATTGCACAAATCATTATGATACCCAAACCTGGGAAAAATTTGACTGAGGTCTCATCTTATCGACCAATAAGTCTTCTGCCAACAACATTTAAGCTCCTCGAAAGACTCCTCCTCAATCGAGTTAATCAAGAGCTAAATCAGCAGGCATGGATCCCTGATCACCAATTTGGTTTCCGCCAAGCTCATTTGACTACACAACAATGTCACCGTTTAACAAACATCATTAACAAATCAATGGAAAACCGATATTATTTTACCGCTGCCTTTTTGGATGTCAAACAGGCATTCGATAAGGTGTGGTATCCTGTACTTTTGTTCAAAATCAAAAGAACACTACCACTACGATATTTCACCATATTGAAATCCTATCTGGAGGATCGTTACTTTGAAACTAGAGTTAACGAAGAAATATCCAACCGTCATCCCATACTCTCTGGAGTCCCGCAGGGGAGCATTTTCGGCCCAACATTAAATGTGCTATACACATCCGATCTTCCAATGACAGACGAAACAGCTATTGGTACATTTGCTGACGATACGGCAGTTTTTACGACACATGATAACCCTGTTGCAGCTTCATCCAATCTCCAAGCACATATAAATCTCATTGAAACATGGCTAAATAAGTGGAAGATCAAAGTTAATGAAGCTAAATCTACACATATAACCTTCACACTCAGAAAAGGTCAATGCCCACCAATAACGATTAATCAAATAGCGCTACCCCAAAGTGAAGCTGTCAAGTATCTAGGCTTACACCTAGACAGTAAACTTACTTGGAAACTACACATATCAAAAAAACGTAAACAATTAGATCTAAAAGTATGAGAACTTAATTGGCTCCTTGGACGTCAATCCAAACTATCGCTTGAAAATAAAATACTAATCTACAAAGCAGTAATACGACCAATCTGGACATACGGGATAGAGTTATGGGGTTGCGCTAGAAAGTCAAATACAGCTGTAATACAAAGAGCCAAATCCAAGATTCTGAGAAACATTGTGAACGCACCATGGTACGTCTCAAACCACACCATCCATATGGACCTAAAAGTCCCCTACGTGAGTGTAGTTATCCAGGAGAGCAGTGCTAATTACCACAATAGACTCAACTATCATCCCAATCCACTCATACTACCACTGCTAGAACTTTCTGAAAACAGAAGACTCAAACGTCAATGGCCGCTCGACCTGTCTATCTGAGGTGACATCGCTGGATGTTTACTTCTTCACGTTATTTAGTGTACATATGTGTACATACGAACATGTCACCAGAGGATCAGAGGGTTAAATGTAGGATATAGAAAATTACAACCTATATTTATACGAAACTGTGCATTTGCAGACGATATTATAGTAATGGCAGGAAGCGAAGAAGAACTACAACGAAACCTACTGATATGGAACGAAGAACTAACAAATAACGGTATGAAGATAAACGCCAATAAAACACAAGTGATGCTTATTGGGAAAGATCACCAGAAGATAAAGATGCAAATAAATGGAGAGGAAATTAAACAGATAAAACAGTTCAAGTATCTAGGGGTCACTATAGATAATAACGGAAGACAGGAAATAGACATATCTGAAAGGATAGAGAAATGTAATAAACTATATTACGCAATGAACGCAAATTTTATAAACAAAAGAGAAGTGACACAAAAACCAAACTTACGGTGTATAAAACAATCTTCAGGCCTATTATGACTTATGGATGCGAATCATGGGTATTGACACAAAAATGAAACTAAGATTAGAAGCCACAGAAATGAAATACTTAAGAAGAGTGAAAGCGTCTCCTTGAGGGATAAAATCAGAAACAGTCAGATTAGAGCAGAATTAGAAATTAACCCAGTAACAAGTTTCATTGAACAAAGACAATTAGCGTGGTGGGGCCATTTACAGCGGATGGATCAAGATAGACAAGTCAAACGAATATGGAAACGAAGAAAGTAGGCAAAAGAAAAGGGAAGACCACAGGAAACATGGGATAACACTATAGGAAAAATACTAACAAGGAAAGGAAAAACAGTGGAGGAGGCGAAAACAATGACAAACAACAGAAAAGAATGGAATACATTTGTTCATAACACAGACAATCCAGTTTAATTCAGTTTAATTAAGTTAAGAATGTAGATAAGTATTGTATAATGTACATACAAGCCAACACCAATAAGGTAAATGGCTTTTGATTATATATATATATATATATGTGTTAAGTATTGTACAATATATTACATTAGCTTATAGTTTGTGTATCTTACTGATCGCTAATAAACAAATTATAAAAAAAAGAATACAATCAATCACAAATGAAAATCAGTTACAAATTCCAGGCATTAAAGGCATCAGACCAGAATTAGTGAAACATATGGGAGAAGCAGGACTTAATAGCTACATAAATTATTTACCAAGATATACAGAAGGGCAGTTATGACATAAAAAGATGAGTTTGCAAATTGTAATAACCATAAAAGCGTTTTCTTACCTTTTCTCATATACGAACCTTATTAAAGAATTTTAGAACGCAAGTAAAGAGCCCCGATAGAACCCCACTTAAACAAAAACCAAGCTAAATTCCCCCCTGAAGTACACAAGAATGGATATTCGGACTCGGGAAGATTGTGGAACAAACACTTTAACAAAAAGACATATATAAGGACAATTGATCTGGAAAGAGCGTTGGATTTCGTATCGCTAGAAGTAATATCGAAAGCACTACAGAATACAAAGTATAGACTAAAGGACATACAATGTAGTAAGAATGAATAGAATAATAACAAATGAATTTAGAACACATACAGGAATAAGACAAGTTGGGATTCTAAGTCGATGAGGATGAGCATAATATCGTAATTGGTTGCAAAGCATTTTAACCAATAAGGATTAAAGATTTTCTATATGCCCCACAAAGGAATTTAAGCATACAGAACGCGGTACTAACATAAGAAATAATGAAAGAAAGATTTATATCTGAAGTTATGTTAATGTCTGAAGACTATGAAAATATAACTCTTTGCTGTGCAGCACATGATACAGACTGCTTTACTCTTATCTTCAATTCTTATTTTCTTAACAACTCGTTTTTTCTTACTATAACTTTAGCAAATTTAGTAATAAGAACCTAAAAGATCATGCGTGCTGAACAAATTTTGTGTTTGTTTTACAGTATATGTGTCATCATTTTATTCTCTAAAATATAGTAGTATTAAAACAATACAAGACAATTTCCTGTATTTTACTTCTTAAAACCAACACAACCTGTATTATATTAAATGTAAAATTTATGAAAGCGTTAAGCTTTAAATCAATAACCAATAACCTAACAACAAGTTGAAAAAACTATAATAAAATTTTTAGCTATAATTTTCAATAAATATTTACTACAAGTTTAAATCTTGTAACATCTGAATAAATGTATTGTGCCACAATTGTACAAAAATTGTGTTTGGAATACACAACCATTGACAGTTACGAGAACTCTAAAGTAAATTACAAATACGTACAAGGTATGTTTATTTACACAATAATAAGTACGACTACTAAAAATATTCCAAACCAAAGTAATGTGCTTGGTTTAAATTTATGAGTATGGAGTCGAATTAAAAGAAAGATATAAAGGAAGTTTACTTAGTAACTATATCTAGCCAACTAGAACGTTATCGCGCTAGAACTAAGAGTGGTCCTTTTTTATCCCCAAGTCCAGACGCTCCGTGGCCCACGTGCAGCCAACTACTGATGGAACCAAAGACCCAGCTTATAATTCAGCCTGGCAGCTTGGCCACCTAAAATATCTGGGCTATTGCCATTCTTAAGTTACCAATCACATTTACTCTAACGTCAAGAGTTCTTCGCCCACGTAAGACCAACTCCTGTCGGAACCGAAGATCTACATGACTCCGTCCGACCACCTCCTCGAACGAGGAGCTTGCAATTGCAACTAACTAAATGTGTCTATCAAATATCTTTTCGAGCAACTGTAAAAAATGCATGAATTTTCACTCAAAATACTGAAAATATTAGCTTAAGTAGCTATGCCATAAATAGAACGAGTTTATTTGACGTTCATTGAACGGCACACTCAAGCAGTACATGTCTACCAGTTTAAAGACAAAAAATTCTTTGTTGAATGTTTGTTGAATATTTCAGGCTAACTAAACATTTTAAAATACCTTGATCTCCTAGGTAATCTAACAAATCTTAATTTAATTTTAATATTACGTTTTTGTTGCTTAATAGTCGCTCACGTTATATATAAATCTTTTTAAGTTATGATTATAGTGAAAGAAACTGCAATAAGCTTCACATATTTATATAGGTGTAACTCTTGTTTGCTTTCCTTTGAGTAAATACAGCATAAAACGTTTCATCACTAACAATTATTGATATAATGTTTCATTTGATATTATAAAATCTGTGCAAGGCGCCGAAATTTGGATTAACTTGGTAACATTTTGCATAAATCTAAACAAACTGTTATTGCCGCGATATTGGGGACAATAAATACTTATCACGCCGGCAATAAAAACAAATTTGGGAAGAAAACGCAGGGTTAAGTATACAGGGACGAAAAATGTAATCTTGAGAGGATTCTCAATCGCGGTACAAGAACTTCGCATGAATAGTTTATGCAGTAACGACTCAATGTTGTAGCATAAATACCTAACAAGGATAAGATTAACATCGGAATATCATAGATTAGACCAATCGTTTACTAATAAATATAAGAAGGCAAGCTATAAGTGTCTCTTTATTTTAACTATTCATAGAAATTTTCTTGAAGTAAAAATTTTGATTTTATTTTTGATATTTGTAGTATCACCCTTTGTTATTGGTGGTAATTTTTTTTTTAAGTATACGTTTTATTGCCAGATTCATAAATCTTGTTTGTTACATATAGCAGGGATAATGTGGATATATATATATATATATATATATATATATATATATATATATATATATATGTATTAACGTAATCTCAGCCTTGTGTTCGTCGGTCAGCATTCGCGGAACTCATCTTAAAGAAATCTACGCATTTTCAAGTCAGTATGCAAAATGGGCTCCACATATCCTACGGAAATGCCAAGTTTAGAGGCGATATCACGCATACTTAATCGACGGTCTTCTATAACAAATTGCCCCACTCGCGCAATAATGGTTTCGGTTTGGCTTCGATCCATTGTTACGCAACTCTCGAATTTCTTTAAACTTTCACACCCACAAACGCACATTTTTAACACCCGTAACGTCTTCATCGCATGTTATTTGACGATAAATTCCGATAGGCGTTTGTCTATACAAGAGGAGAGAACAGATGATTGCACGTTGTTCTTAAACACTAAACGTCGCCATTCGAAACATACAAAACGACACTCACTGCAATAGCGGTAATTCGACCTAAGTACGTTGTATGGTACTGTTACATATGTTACAAATTCAGAAATAATTTCCGCGTCTTTTAAAATTAACTACATCTTTCTACTTATTCACACTGATGAGAAAAAATTAAGAAATTTAGAACGTAAACGCACCTCGTATAATAACGAACTACAGGACTTGTCTTGAACAACTCTTGCGTTTAAGTGCGTGTCATATTTTAGATGCAATTTTCAAAAATAAATTATGAAAAGATAATTTTTTTAATGCTTTTATATTTATAATAATTTTGAGAAATATTGCATACCTTTTTCCCCAAGGTTATTGCAAAATAGCCAGTTATTCTGCTTCATCCTGTGATACATGATTAAATTGCAGTGTGTTCTTTATTGTCTATTACATCTGAAACGTAACTACACTTTAAAAAGTGTCTTTTTTTTTTTTATTAAAAACACCCATTGAGTGAATTTATTGTATAGCAATCTAGTAGATACATACTAATGAGCTATTTGTTTTTAACTTAATTTACTACGGTTTAAAATTGCAAAGTACTTATCCTACGACAATCACTTTGGTTTTGACATTTATTGGGCACTATTTTTTATTGCGCACTGGATTATAATTATTGGCTCACTGCACTAAGTCAAGTGGTTTCACTCTTTTAATCTTCTAGTTAAGTCAACATTATTATCAAGGAGCTGGAGAACCTCAATATTGATGTGCTGATGTAGACGTTGTTCATGTCTTTCGGCATACCTTCTGATAGCGTTGTCAACGGTTTCCACATCCAGGTCCTTATGGAGATTGTCATTGCGAATGTACCAGGGGCATTAACGATACCCGCAGCACCTTATTTTGGAACCTCTGTATGATATTTCGATTACTTTGACTGGTACAACCCCATAGCTGAATACCATAAGTCCACACTGGTTTCAGGACTTGTTGATAAAGCAAAAGCTTATTATATACTGTCAGGGCTGAATGTCACCCAATAACCAGTACAGTTTTCTGTACTTCAGCTTGAGTTCTTCACATTTTTCTTAACATGTGGTTTCCATCTAAGTTTTGCGTCAAGGGTCATGCCCAGATATTTAGCTGTATTCTCATACGGTACTACTTGCTGGTTGATATATATTGGATTGTGCTCGATTCTTTTATTAGTGAAATCAATATGCACCGATTTGCTTTCATTTAATTTAATTCGCCATTTTGCTGTCCAGCTTTGTATTTCGGCAATAGCTGTTTGTAATTTTCAGTTGATTCTATATTGTTGTCCCCAGTAGCTAGAATTGCAGTATCATCTGCGAATGTGGCAACAACATTTTCATTGAATGTAGGCAAATCCCAAGTGTATAGAAGATAGAGGAGTGGCCCCAGTACACTTCCCTGCGGCACACCTGCTTGGATTTTCCTCAACTCTGAATAAGTATCTTCTTGTTTGACTCTGAAATAACGTTCAGATATGTAGGATTCTAAAATTTTTGAATATTGCACAGGGAGAAGCATTTTGAGCTTATGAATTAGGCCCTCGTGCCAAACCTTATCGAATGCCTGTGCAACATCCAAAAATATCGCCGAGCATACTTTCTTTCTTCTAATGCTTTTTCAATCACATCTGTGATTCTGTGCACCTGATCAATCGTGCAGTGCTGGTTCCGGAAGCCAAATTGATGATCCGGGATAAGATGTTTTCTTCGATGATTGGTTTTAGTCTCTTCAGTAGAAGTTTTTCAAACAATTTAGACATAATTGGTAAAAGCGATATTGGCCTGTATGATGCTGCTTCATGAGGTGGTTTTCCTGGTTTAGCAATCATGATTACTTCGGCTACTTTCCACAGCTGTGGTACATACTGTAGTCGGAATGAAGCATTGATCAAGTTGGTGATTTTAGTTAATGCCTTTTTCGGAAGTTCTTTTAAAATTTGACCAGTAATTAGATCGAAGCCAGGGGCTTTTTCTGATTGATATTAGTTTTATTTCTTGTTTAATTTCAATTACAGTGACAGGTGGAATTTTATTTTTCTTTCTTGCTTGATGTCATAGGGCGGTGGTGTTTTGTCATCGTCAGTTAAATTGGGTTGAAATATCTTTTCGAGATTGTCGGCAAATCTTGCAGCTTTTGTTCATTACTTCTGGCCCAGCTCCCGTCCTCATTTTTGATCGGAGGTATTTGCATAATAGGTCTTTTAGATTCTTAGTGGTTTTCCATAAAGAATATTCAGTACTAGAATCATTAGTAAGGCCACGCAGATGTTCACTGATGGTATCATTTTTAACTGCTTAATTTCATTTCTTAGCTGAGATGTAAGATTATTCAATCTAGTTTTATCTTGCTGAGCTCTGGTCTGATGCCATCTCTTCCTCGCTTTCCTTTTTCTGATATTAGTTCCAAAATTTCTTTAGGATAGTTATGACCTTTCAGTCTTCTTTTGATTTCTGGGGTGTTTTGCCACGCAGAGTACTGAATTTCTTTAACCAGCTTTTCCACCTCAAAGTCTAGCTGTTCTTCTGTTTGTAGTGGGACTGCCAGATTAATTCTTTCTTCTAATGTTGCTCTAAAACTTTCCCAGTCAGTCTTTTGTTAGCTAGTCCAGGATTGTTTGACTTTGAGATAATATGTTCGCTTAGCGTCAGTACAATCGATGAGTGATCCGAGCTCAATTCAAAGTTATCTTCTATTTGCATGTAATTGCTTGATATATTTTTGATGATATAGAAATCTAGCAGATCTGGAACCTTTTCTGGATCTGTTGGCCAGTATGTAGGTTTGCCTGTTGAGATAGTTTCACATCCATATGCTTGAACAGATTTTAGCAGTTCTCTTCCTCTAGTTGTAATCAGCCTCGATCCCCAGTGCGTGTGTTTTGCGTTGTAGTCACCGCCTATGATAAATCGATTTCCTATGGTTTTGAATAATTGTTCATATCTTTCAAATTTGATTTTGTGTTTTGGAGGGCTATATAAACTGACTACAGTGATACCGATATTCTTAGTTGTAACACTCACCGCTGTGGCCTGGATGTCCTCTGCTTCAAATTTAATTTCTTCAAAGTGTTGTATATTTTCTTTGATTATTACCGCACTTCCACCTTTGGCTTCGTTTCCTGGATGATTTGTGCAGTACACTTTATAACCTCTAAATTTAATAAATGATTGTTTGGTAAAGTGCGTTTCTGATATCAGACACACATCTATCTTATTTATATCAAGGATTGCTTGTAGCTCTTGTTGATGGTTACAATCCGTTTGCATTCCAACACATAATTTTAAGTGTGTTAGTCATTTTGGTTTCTTTCAGTTTTCGTGGAAGTTTTTTTTATTACTTCCTTCAAGTTTTTAATTTTCTGTTCCATATTCAGGAATGAATTCTCCATTTGTGTAATTTTTTAAGTATAAGCTGTAATGTTTGGTCAGCATTATTTTCCTGAGGTTTTAGTTTTATTTGACTGTTTGTCCTGTTTGTAGCCATAGAGGCATAAGTTGGTTTCTCTTGATTAGTTATTTGTACATTTTTCGTTTGTACGTTTTGTATGTTCTTTTCTGGTTATCGATTTTGGTGTAGCTTTATAATAGTTTTATTTTTGAGTTTTTGTAGTTCTTTTGCAACTACACAACCTCGATAGTTAGCAGGGTGTTCCTCCCCACAGTTCACACATTTTGGTTTCTGATTCTCCAATTTTTTACAATTAACTGTATTATGTTTGCCAGCACATTTAACGCATCTTGGTTCTTTTGCACAAAATTTCTGTGTGTGCCCAAATGCTTGGCACTTTTTGCATTGGGGAATTAATTTTGACCCTTTTACCGGTACTATTTAAACCGTACTACCTAAAATTCGCGTAATCTTATATATTTTTTCAATATCTTCGTTATTATCAAATGTTAACATAAACGTATTTAACGGTGTTTTTTCTTTCCACGACATTTTATTGTTAACTGCCATAATGTTAAAACCCCCTTTTAACAGAAAATTCTTGATGCTTTCTGTGTTGTAAGAACTATGCAAGTTTTTTGCTATAACCCTTATTGGCCTACTTTGCTTATTTTCGTATGTGTGAAAGCTTATTTCCTCTTCACTCATTAGTTTTACCACTGCTCTGTAACAGTCTGAGTTGGTGCAATTAACTTTTGCACTCGTGTTGCCAGTGAGTTTAATTTGGAAATCATTTTCCTTTATTTTTGTTATCAGTAGCTCATATAATTTTTCATATGATTTTATTTCATGTATTATGATAGGTGGTGGAGATTTTTCTTTTTTAATTGTAGTTGTTTTTCTTGCGTTTTTGGGGGGGGTTTCCTTGTCGGGTGTAGTATTTATCTTACGCTTCTTGTAGTTATGTTTTACCCTGATCCATTCCGTTTCTTTAGCAAGCTCTTCTTCGTCCGTGCCATATTCTTGCCGGGGTAATTGAGAAGTTGCTCTTGATGTCCCTGGTATCATTACTCTCGTATCTATTCCACCAGGTGTTGTAATTTGTCCCTGAATCACATTCTTTTGAGTTCATCAATTTGTTTTGCAAGTCTGCAATTAATATTTCAAGCTGATTATTTTATTATTAGCTTCTTGCAGCATACCGCCTACGGAATTCCATCCGTTAACCGCGTATTGCCATTGTGCATATAACTGTTGTTCTCTTTGACTTCTCTGATAATTTTCCTGAAACAGCGCTTCATTTTGTTGTTTGAGTAAATACTCATTTGGTGTGTTAGTAATAATATTTTCTAGATTCATGTCGAGTTTATGTTTATGCGTACGTAAATAAACGTTATCGGCTCGGACACCTGAATTCTTATCACGCGCGGCGCGGTCTTTCACCACAACCTTACGGTAAATTAAACGCGTACTATATAAGCTATACTGTTACCCGTAGAAGCACTACAGATGCCCTCGCTGGGTGAAGGCCCTGGTTGCTGGCCGGAGAGGCCCGGCCCGCTGGTGCCGCTGGCTCCGCTGAAGCCCTGATCGCCGCTGCTGGTTCTGCTGGCACCGTTGAAGCCCTGATCACCGCCGCAGAGTTCGCCCTCCATGCGGGCGCACTCCTGGAAGCACTTGAAGAAGTGTTCGCTTGGCCCTGTGGCCCTGCGGTTATCGCTGTTTTGCAACGATAGCGGAGCGTACACCTAGTGTCCGCACCGCTTCACTGCTCGCACTCGAATTAAAGAAGAAAAGTGATGCAGTAAATTACTTCTGGTCAACTAATCGTGCTTGCTAAATCCCCTTGTACATTATCAGAAAACACTTAATAGAACCTTAAACGCACCTCGTATAATAACGAACTACAGGACTTGTCTTGAACAACTCTTGCGTTTAAGTGCGTGTCATATTTTAGATGCAATTTTCAAAAATAAATTATGAAAAGATAATTTTTGTAATGCTTTTATATTTATAATAATTTTGAGAAATATTGCATACCTTTTTCCCCAAGGTTATTGCAAAATAGCCAGTTATTCTGCTTCATCCTGTGATACATGATTAAATTGCAGTGTGTTCTTTATTGTCTATTACATCTGAAACGTAACTACACTGCAAAAAGTGTCTAGACTTCTTTTTATTTTAACAGGAAATTTGTTTACAATCTGCTCAAAAAGAGAAATAAGTAAGTGCTGTGCATGTTATCTAGGATTAGTTTGAATTTACGTCCCAACAGCCAAGGTAGTGTGGAAAATGCAAACCCAGTAGTTTACGTTTGGTAAAGATGTGCTTTTTCCGTGTTAATCTCCGGTCTAAGTGCATGCCAAGGTATTTAACGTCCTCACTTGAGGTAATGGTGTATTATTAAGAGATATCGGCGGGCAAGTTACTCTTCAGAGTGTGAAGGTGACATGGACTGATTTGGATTCGCTAACCTTTATACGCCAATTCCGTAGCCAGTCTTGCACTGGGTTCAGGGAAAGTTGTAAGTGTTGTGAAGCAATGGTTGGATCGTCATGGTAGGCTAGGATTGCAGTGTCGTCTGCGAACGTAGATGTTGTCATATCGTTTGTAGTAGGCAGATCTGCTGTGTAAATTAGGTACAGGAGGGGTACCCTAAAGTTTATGGGGTATAGTTCTGTGAGTTCACCTTGAAATTTCACCTGGAAATATCGGTTAGTGAGATATGATCTCAACAAATGGTAGTAACTGTGTGGAAGATTCTTCTTAATTTTGAACAATAACTCCAGACGCCAGACCTTATCAAATGCCAGTGTTATGTCCAAGAACGCGGCAAAACAATATTTTCTTTCCTCAAAAGCTTGGTTGATTACGCCCACGGCCCTGTGAATTTGTTCTATGGTGGCGTGTTCTTCTCTAAATCCAAACTGGTTGTCAGGTATGAGTTTACGTTCTTCGAGAAGTGTCTTGAGTCGTTTATGGAGCAGTTTTTCAAACACTTTAGATATTATTTTCGCCGTAATCAGGTCATAACCTAAACTTTTCTTTGGGTTTAGTTCAGATTTAATAAAAGCTTTAATTTCAGCTAGCGTAAAATTTTCTGGTGGCTCGAGATATTGGTTAATGCAGAAGTAAAGGGCTGAAATACGTTCGTTAAATGCGTTGCAAAATATCGGCTTTTCTTAGGGCATGTTTGGCTCAGGTTCCGCCCGGTTTTCGAATTGGAGGTATCGCTCGTAAGGGTTACTTTAATTTACCTGTGGCTGTCCGTAGAAAGAATTCAGTTGCTTCGGTAGCAGAGAGGATTGATAGATACTCTTGGATCTCCTAATTTTTTCGGTCTTGGACTATCCTTTTCAGATTTCGTGCTGCTACATTCAGGCGATTCCTATCGTTGGGTGATGTAGTGTTCTGCTAGATTCTGCGAATCCTTCTTTTTACAGCTATTGTTCTTTTTATCGCGATTGGTAGAGTAGGTTTTGTGTTTAAAACCTTCAGTTGAGGGGTCGAATCCCACGCTGCGCTTTGTATAGTACGAGCAAAGTGTTCTACTGCCTCATCAATGTTATCTGGGATCTGAAGAGGTATCTCTGTTATTAAGATCTCGTTAACTAGATCTCTAAACCCAATCGGTCCCAATCGATTGCCTTTGTATTAAGAGTAACTGGTCTAGGTCGCTGTACTGGTTGGGCGTTAAGTGTAACTATAATAGGTGAGTGGTCCGATGGTAAATCCAGACACTGCTCAATTTTTAAGTAGTTCAGCGATATGTTTTTTGTAACGCAAAAATCAAATAGGTCAGGAATTTTTTTCCTCGCATCCCATTGCTGATGCTTGGCGTTGTAATCTCCTCCGGCAATGAACCGTGTGCCAACTGTATTAAAGAACCGGGTATCGTGTTCAGTTTTTGTATTATGCCTGGGAGGGCTATATAGTGCTGTAACTGTAAGTGGTTCTAACCAATGTTCTACAACCACGCTTGTATCTTGGATGTGTTCTTGAGCGTATTTATCTGTTTGGTAGTGTTTAATAGAGCTTCTTATGATTACAGCCGTACCCCCGTGATCCGTGCCGTCAGGATGTTGTGTGTCGTACACGTTATAATTATGTATTTTAAGGTAGCTTCTGTCCGTAAAATGGGTTTCTGGGATTAAGAAAATGTCTAAATCATGGTTAGTTATAAACGCCCGTAATTCTTGGGTGTGGTTTGGCAAGCCATTGGCATTCCATTCTCCAATTTTCAGTGTTCGGATCATTAATGCAGCTTGGAAACAATGACAGTGAGGAGGTTTCACATATTTTTTATATTTTTGGCAAGTTCCACCACCATTTCTTCCAACTTCTCGATGTTTGTCGTTTGCAGTGTATTTGTGTGGGTGTAAAATTGGTTTCCATTTGTTGCTATTTGAGAATATGTTCTATTGTTATTGCTTGGCAGCAGGGTTGGATTCAGTTGTGGTTGGGGCGTAGAGGCGGAAATGTACGCTTCTTCAGCTGGTGATAGATCTGGCATCATTATAATTCGCAGGATGCTGTGTCTAGATTTGAAAATTGTGTAAACCAAGAACAAAATGTATTCATTACATAATATGAATAAAGACCTTTATGGATAATCATGGCCATTGTTAAATCCTACATGTTTGATACTCCCATAATTTCAGATGTAATCTGTAATGTTGGACACGAAACCGAATTAAATTCCAATTAATCATCGGGCGTGACAGCTTTTGCGCCCACACGTGGAAAGCGCAAGTGCACGCTGCAGGCGCCACCTGCCGAGTTCTCGCCCACCTGCGCTAAATTTAGCTTCGAGGCTTGCATATAGCACAGCACTAATCAAATCACACGTGAGATTGGCTATCGGCGCCGATATCCCCAATTAGCATGGCTAACGCGGCGCGAGCCCGCCGCTAAAAATAAACACGCGCAGCCAGTTCGACAGGTTTGCGTCAAAGGTAGGTCAGTTGTGGATAATGCAAAGATGACGGCCCAGCCCAATCAATAGCCCGCGAGCGAGGGGACATTCGGTCGGGACGAAATTAATAACGGGCGGCGGGCGCCATTGTTGCGGGCAAAAGAAGCGATTCGCAGCGATGACAATTCCGGATGAATTCCATTACACGAACGGAAACGGAAAATTGAAATCTCCACCTCGTTTGCCAGCGAGCCTGCGATGTTCCTGCATGCGGAATTGGCCCGCTCGGGCGAGCCCCGCTGACGAGAAGTTATGGCCTCACGTCAGTTTCAATATTTCCGCGGAAGAGCACCGGGGCAAGGAATCCCCGTGCCATGGGATCCCCTGTCACTCCGCGTCTCGTGACGAAATATCGCTGGAAGCAATTTGGATATTGTTCCAGACAGATGGGCAAATAGCTTTTCCCCATCATTCTTATTTAGTTGTTAAAAGAACAAAAAATTGGAATGTTCCATATTTCTCTTTATTCAATGTCAAGCTATTCATTCTATTTTGTTTCAACAGTTATATAACAACATTAACAAGAATTTTATTTGTAATGTTGTAATTTATTAACTTTCTACATCGGAGCTTATAGTAGAAAGTTAATGAGATTATCATCCTGTCTGTCTGGCTGTGTGTCTGGAGACACTATAACTTCCGTTCTATTCAACGGATTCACTTCAAACTTTGCATACACACAAATTAGGACAGTGTCTTTCATGGGATTGATTTTCAGCCAAATCGGTTAGCGACAACCGGAAGTGACCGTTACGATTTCGTACCGCTGTAGAAAGTTTTCTTTACCCTATTACACCGTTCTTGTTTGATTTTAATTTTGTTTACCAATTCCATTTGTGATTTGAGAAGAAGTGGTGGCTTTGGAAGGAACTGGAGCAATTATTGGTAGCCTGGATTAATGTAAGATCGATTGCTTGCCTAACAGACAAACTTTTGGACGTGGATTCAATTTCCTGTGTTTCTTGACATATCAAGTACTACTTCTGCTGCTCTTCCACATTTAACAAAATTGTAATAGCAGAGTAAAACAAGTTAACATTGTCAAGGAAAACAAAGAAGAACAAAAAAAGATATAAGAGAGCTGCAATAGAAATTAACAAAGTTGGAAAATGCTGAAAAATGATGAAAAAAGGAATTTTAATTATATCACGACTTAAACCAGAAGAGCAAGTAGTTAAAATATAAAATCCAAAATTTCACAAGGTGAGTAACTAACGTAAAAACAAAAATAAGGAAGAAATTTGTGTATTTGAAATAGAAAATTGGAAAGAGAAATTAAAAATACTCAGTACAAAAAATAGGTTAAGAAATCTACAAGCGAAGATATAAATCAATAATGACTTTGTTGATAAAAGCAAAACAATCCAATAGTGTGTCATAAAGCTAGAGAAAAAATAGGGACGGGTAAATATAATAATAATCAGGCAACGAATAAAGAATGGAATAAGTAATAGCAAAAAAGACAAAAAACAAATGGAAGCATGAAAAATTACTCAAATTAGAAACGAGTGGAGGCAATGAAAAAATTGAAAGACAAAAAGGAGAAGCAAACATGGAAATTACCGACACTAAATGTTAAAGAAATAATGTGAAAAGATTTGGAGTTGAAGAAAATAATGGAAAAGACCTAAATAAAAACACAGAGAAAAGGAGAAAGTACTGTGATACTGGAAGGAGGAAACATGCCAAAACGGGAGTAGGATACATTGACTTAAAAAACTGCAAAACTCAAGGGAATGGAAATATATAACATGACCCAAACGAAGGGAAAGTTAAGAAGAGGGCTGAAAAGTTTACAAAGAGAAGGATAGGTAAAATATAAGCACAGAAAACAACTCAGGAAAATACGGTGAGCGAAAAACACAAACGAGCAAATAATTAAATGACATGATAGTAGAAAATACGCTTTTCGAATAAAAAGAAGAGATTCCGAACAGAACTAAGAAGCAACTATTACTTAGTAAACGACCAGAAAGGACACGGTTATGAAAGAAGATAATACACAACAAAAAGAAAAGATAAAACGCGTGAACATAAAATCCTTCAAATTACAAAATGACAATATAAAGAAGAATACTACAAGAGCCCAACAGAATAATTAAGGGTGCAAAAAAACAAGCATAACCCATGGAGACAAATATAGAGAAGCTAGGGGAAGTTTTTAAAAATTATAGAGAAAATGCCTAGGAAACAATAAATATGAAAAGGATTACGAAGAATACCAGACGCAGAGAGATAAAATAAAAACAATGGTTAGGGAAGCAAAGAAAAGAGCGTGAGTCCAAGTGGAAAAAAGCGCCGAAGGAAATGCAAAATTAATATAAAACACGCTAAAGAAACTAAAATATCACTTCTAATAAACATTAGAAATAAAGGAAAAGTAACGGGAGACGAGGAGAAATGGAAAGATGGAAAGACCATTATAAGAAGCTACTAGAAAACAAAGAAGGAGACCAACAAACTACAGAAATTACGGACACAATTTAGGTGTAAGAAGAAGAGGAAGAAATAGAAATAAGAGAAGTAAGGAAAGCAATTAAGAGACTGAAGATAAGAAAAGCCCTTGGAATAAACGAGATAAAATCAGAGATGTTAAAATACATGGGGGGAGAAGGTATAAGATTACTACATAGGATAATAAATTAGGCATGGCAAACAAATAAGATACCACCGGAATGGAGAAGGCAGATAATCTTTCCAAACCATAAAAAAATCTACGCAGAGTGTAACAATTACAGAAGGATATCCTTGCTGTGCACTATTATCAAAATATACGGGAAGACTAGTTGAAGAAAGGCTCAGAAGAAAGATAGAAAGCACTAAAAATGACCACCAAGCAGCATTTAGAACAAATAACTGGATATTTGTAATTAGATAGATTACGGAGGAAATAATAGATTAAAAGAAAAATATTTGTTACATCGATCTGGAAAAAACGTTTGGCAGTATAAACAGAAATAAGTTGTGGGAGATTTTAAGGAAGAGAAAGGTAAGCACAAATATGATCGACATCTTAAACGACATATATAAAAACACAAAAACTATAGTCAAAGTTGAAGTTAAAATGTCGACCAGCTTCTTTATATACAGGGTAGTAAGGAAAGAAAGTATTTTAAGCCATTTATAATTATAATGCACCAGAATAGCAAAGGAGGTAGACAAAGAAGCAAGAGAGATGAACCTGAGGTTCAGAAATCTCAGACACATAAAGATAAAAGAACTATTATCGCAGATGACCTGATAATATTTGCTAATAATAAAGAAAACTTAAAATCGATAGAAAAATGGACAAAAGAAATGAAGAAATACAATCTTAGTATAAATATGAAAAAACAGAAATTATGCCAATAACCAGTGAGCAAAAAAAGAGCCGAAACGGAAGAGATGACCATTAGGGAAGTGAAACAAATAAAATACCTTGAAACGGAACCCCATAGAAGATTAAACGAAAAAATAACAAACAGTATAAAAATAATGACTTTATACAGAATTTTGTACAAACCATTGTTTAATAAAAAGGAAGTGACAAAGGAAACTACGACCAAAATTTACAAGTCAGCACTGGCACCAATGGTTATTTACAGGGCCGAATCATGGGTGCTGAGTGATTATCTAAATAACAAATTAACAAAATGTAAAATGAAGGTTTTAAGGAAAATAATGGGAGTGGCTAATACCGATAAAATGAGAAGTGAAAATGAGAAATGAGAAATGAAAATTAAAAAAAAGTGAAAATGAGAAATGAGAAATGAAAATTTAAAAAAATAACAGAAAAAATTTAAATGCAACAATTGTGTTAGTTCGGGCATATTATGCGTATAGACGACAATAAAATATAAAAAGCATATGGGAGCCACAGACCGGGAAGAAGAAGAAGAGGAAGACCAAGAAGAAAGTAGAATCAAGAAATAGCTGATGCACTAAAGAGAAAAGACCAAGGTTAGGAAAAATGAAGAAAAATAATCACCCGACACCTAGGCTAGAACAGGAAGTGGATAAATGAGTGGTAATAATACCTATGATAAAGAAATGAAAAAGAAAAGCTCCAAAGGGAGCCCAAAGAAACATAAACAAATACGTTAACCCAGGCCAGGCATATAATTGTAGAAGACAACATACAACAAACAATCTAGAGGCTAAACAATAAATCAATGCATCTACCAAATATGAAACTCTAAAAAAATAATAACCTTTAGGGGAAAACAACCAGTGAGCTATAAAATTATTGGAGAGGCAGGCGTGTAAATAGCCGCTCTCGTGGTGCGGTGTGGGATACGATACCGATCCGGCTCGTAAGGACCAAAAAATGGAGAGGCAGGCTTGTAAATAGCCGCTCTCGTGATGCGGTGTGGAAACGTAGTACGGCCCGTAGTGGAAGGTCAGCCGATAAGGCCAAAATCGTCCCTTAAACGGCCGTCGCGTTAGCGGATGGGGGCGGCTACCGATATCAACCAATGAATTGCCAAATCGCTCACCTGAATCGGCTTCGGCTTCGGCTTCGTCGGCGATTCCAAGGTGGCCACCTCTGCGTTGCGGATCTGGTATCTGCGGGATGTTGAGACACGACCAAATTGGCCGAGCTGCGATGCGTGAATATTTGCGGGGTGTTGAATATGCGTGAATGTATGCGGGTTAAGACACGACCGTATTGGCCGCGCTGCGGGGCGTGAATCTGCGGGGATGCGAAATGTTTCTTGCGGGTGAAGACACGACCGAACTGGCCGCGCTGCGGGGCGTGAATATCTCGGCTGAGCAAAAGCCCATGCCGTTGTGTGTGCGACGGCAAAACGTAGCTGATATCAAAGGTCCGCATGCCGCCGCGATATAAAGCGGTTTAAGGGCGAAAAGGCCGCCACACCATACTCCCCGCCTTGAAAGGTCCTGAGCTTTCAAAAAAATTACTACTTTATCAAGGAGCTATTAACAGCGGTTTGAAACAATATTGTCAGTAAATTCCTGAAATTAACTATTATATTTCAGGTGCGTTAAATTGCGGTTAGATTTATATCGTAACAAACTATATATAAATACCCTATTAATACACTATCTATATATACATGAATCAGCTAAAATATTGTTTATTGGGTTGGCAAAGGATATAGCTTGGTGACAGGACGTTTGTATGTACCTGACCCGGTTTTTACTGAAGCTACGCGGATTACACCATCCGATCAGGGAAAAGTCTCTGTTATAACGCCTAGTGGCCAAGTTAAAGGAGGTACATTATCTTGACCCAAGAGAACAACAGTACCGATCTCTATTGGGCGATCGGGTGATCCCCACTTCTGCCGAACTTGCAGCGTGTGCAAGTATTCAACTCGCCATTTTTTCCAATAAGACAATACAAGCTGATCTAAAAGCCTTTTGCGGTTTGTTAAGTTCAAGCTTTCTTCTGTCAATTCAGAAGAAGGTAAATACTTGAGGGGCCTGGACATTAAAAAATGCGCCGGAGTGAGCACATCCGGATGCGGATCTGATGATAAAACACTAAGTGGTCGAGAATTTACAATACCTTCCACTTGCACTAGCACGGTCAAAAGTTCCTCATAAGTGAGCAACTGCTTGCCCATGACTCGATACAAGTGTGTCTTAACGCTTTTAATGTTAGATTCCCAAATGCCTCCGAAGTGCGGGGCGCGTGGCGGAATTATTGTCCACTCAATGCGTGTTTTAAGAAGCTCCCTTTTGATATCAGATTGAACAGTGAAGTTTAACAAAAAGAATAAATTTCGCCGAGCTGTGCCTTAGCTCCGACAAAATTCGTGCCATTGTCTGAGTATATAACAGACACTGGACCGCGGCGGGAAATAAACCTTTTGAAGGCGGAAAGAAACGCATCGGATGTAAGTTCCGATACAAGTTCGATATGTATGGCTTTAGTAACCATACAGACAAACAAACAAATGTAAACTTTCTGAGAGCGTTGACCCCTACGGCGAGTAGGTATATAAGCGACAGGTAAATTATCCTGTATTTTAGCAATACGATTGCTGACAAAAATAGACCACCTATGTGACGATGAGTGGATCCACGAAAGCGCTATTGTAGAATCCGAGAAGGCGTAAACACCTGTAATAGGTACACGAGCGGAAAGTTTATGGCGGACCACGCGAACAAGCTTGGACAGCAGCAAAGCGGCGACAAGTTCTAATCGAGCTAGCGTTGTTATTTTAACTGAAGAAACCTTTGACTTTGCACATAAAAGACGGACGGTGATATTACCTTCAGGATCAGTGATGTGGAAATAAACACAACAACCGTAACCACTAAAGCTCGCGTCACAAAAGGCTACGATGTTCACTACGGCTTTTCCCGCAATGCCAATATGGCGTGGAATTTTTAGAGAAGAGTGTGCGGAAAAATCGCGTGCAAAAGCTGAAAAGCGACTGATGATGGATTCCGGAGGAACCTCATCCCAGTCTATTTTAGCTAGCCATAGTTCCTTAATAAGAATTTTGGCGTACAGCACAACTGGAGCTACAACGCCAAGTACGTCGAATAAGCGGGCAACTAGCGATATAATCGTGAACTTTGAGCATTTATCTTCTACAGCGATTGTTGTTAAAGAAAAGTAATCGTCAGCAGGATCCCAGGTTAAACCAAGGATTTTAAAATTGTAAATATCGTTACCCATGCCAGAAAAATTTACTGGTAAGCGGCTTCATTGTAGGAACGTTGGTCTTAAAAATAGGACATATAAATGGGCCAAGTACACTACCCTGCGGTACCCCATATTTAACGGAATACTGTAAGGATGGTTTGAGTTTAAATTTTGTTTAGTAGTGGCGCTCATATGATTTGAGGATGACGTAGTAATTTGTGGGAAAATGTGTTTTATTTTAAATCGAAAATCTCATTAACTATTTTATGGCATTGTTGCTGTCAGAAGTCGAATCGGTGACCTATTTGAATATATCATTTTCTAGTAGTTTTCCAAATTTTTTTATAGCAAGGCTAGTAAACTAGTAGGTCGATACAAATGTGTTGAGTTTTGAGGTTTTCAGGTTTGGGCATCATTATAATATATGCAAATCTCTAACGATTGAAAAAGTACAAGCGTTAGGGTATAAGTGATGTCAACTATTTTCTTTTCAAAAGTAAGTGATGATATCACAAAATGTCATATGTCTTAAGAAAACTATGCATTCATAGTATGTGTTCCAACACAAGTTGGTTCTGTGATGTTCGGTAGTTGCATTATAGCAATGATTCCCTAAAGGAATTCATCGCCTTCCTGCTACCAGTGTGCTAAGAAGTCGCAGGATGTTGCATATCGCAGCCACTTTTAAACTTCCATGTGGTGTCCAATTTGATGCAACTTTACGTAAGTGAAGATCGTTCCGCGAAATCCTGTGGATGATGCGTTTCTCGATTCCACTCTCTCTAACTCAAACAGCGACCATCGTCTGTCGGTCTTCATTAGGTAATTGATTGCTGCGCTTGCGATATCGGTCCGCACATTCTCAGATCGTCCTGCCTGTTGCCGGCCGCTGGTTGCTTTGCGTCCTGGCTGAAACTCTGCTACCCATCTTGCGACTGTTGGGTATGGAAGAGTATTATTTTTGACAGCTTCTCTGGCAGTTCTGTTGCGGAGTACGGCTATTTTGATAAACGAACGCTGTTCTACTCGGGTCACATCTATCCTGCACAGCTGATTTAACATTGCTCTCTTTGCAATTACAAAACATCACAAAGCCATCTTGTATTATGGACACATGCTATGAATACATCACTTCCTTGAGACATACGACATTTTGTAATACCATCCTTTACCTCTGAAAAAAATAGTTGCCATTACTGATGTCCGTATTCTGGTATATTAATGCTATTATAGATTGCGGTCAAAATTATTCTGCCTTTCCTTGGTAACTATTTAAAAATTTGAGCTATGAGAAGCTTAAATCCTGGAGCAAAAATTTTTATTTTTATTCCTAATGGATTGATAGGAAGGTAGCTTAGGCGAATAGTGTCGAGGAAATTTTATATAACTTGTAATATTATTTGTATTAGGACCTGAAGGACTGAAAATTTTTGCAAAATATTCAGCGAAGATGGTAGCCTCTGATGTAACTTAGCTATTGTTCATTCTTAACGGTGGCATATAGTTTATTGGTCTCTTAAATTTCTTATTTGCTTTCCAAACTGAGTGCCCATTGTTGAATAGACTAGTCATGTACATCTCAAATGCTAATTGTCTGAGATCTTGTGATTCTTTTTTAAGATATCGAGTAATTCTGTTGTAAACATATCAATTAGATTCTTAATCCTATGCTATATACTTCTCGATCGTCTTTCGTCAGCTGTTAATTCACGAATACCAAGAGGAATATTATTATTTGGTGGACTTGAAGATGGAATAGATATGTTTTTTGATGCTGCATAAAAACATTATCAAGATCTTCAGGTTTTTTTACTTTAATGTTTAGTTTTAAATTTTCCTCTGAGTAATGTTGAAAACTCAAGTATCCAAAAGAGGTGAATCTTGGCGGATTCGGTTTACCAATAATATGAGTACTGAAATTAACAATTAATGAAGTGTGGATACAATTTCAAAATAGATGTTAAGCTCTTGATTAAAAGACATGTAGTTTGTTTAGATCTGAAGGCCTGCAAATTGGTTATCCCATTGATAGATGTTATTTATAGAAGTTTTCTTCCTTTATGACTTCTAGATCTGGAACACCAGCTTGTGTGTTTGGTATTCCAATCTTCTCCAGTTATGAATCGGTTTCCTAGTGATCTTATTAAACAAATCTTCGTAAAAGAACTGAAAATTGCAATTATTGCGAATGGAATTGTTTTAGCGTCGACTTGAACTGCTGATGGTTGAAAATTTTTTTTTATTTGCCTAGAATTTTTTTGGGTATTTTTAAGGCTTCTATAAGCTTTGTAGCCTCGGTAACTTAATGGGTTATCTTTTTTTTTATTGTACAAAATTAGCAATCAAAATATGTATTCTATAGGCTAATGTGCTAACATAGGATCTTAAATATGAAAATCCTTATCGGTCATGATGAGGCCTCTACCATCGAAGAGTCCTCGTCGTTTTCATCGGATGTCGTTTGGCCAGAGACGTTTTAGCCTTCTGTTGTCTTGAGGATACAGAAGTGGGCGTATAAGAGGGTTGCTGTGTGTTGTAAGTCTGGTATGATGGTTGTTGCTTCTTTGCTGGATAACTTCAGTGATGTATGGGATGCGGAGGTCATTATGCAGTGTATTATTAGACATATACCATGGAGCGTTAGTGAGTTCACGCAGGATTTTGGATTGGGATCTTTGGGCAATGGAAATATTTGATTTGCTGGCACAGCCCCACAATTCAATGCCGTATGTCCATATGGGTAGTAATATTACTTTATATAGTAAAATTTTTTCCTCGAGTGGTAGATGCGATTTTCTTCCAAGCAGCCAGTGTAACTCCTTGAACCTCAGATCTATTTGTTTCCTCTTTCTGGTTATGTGTTCTTTCCAATTCATTTTTTCGTCAAGATGCAGGCCTAGATAACGCACTGAAGAAGATTGTGTAATGGGAGCATTGTTGAAGGTGACCGAAGGACATCTACCTTTTCTCAGTGTAAAGTTTACTTGGGTTGATTTTGATGCATTAATTCTTATTTTCCATTTGTTGACCCAGTTTCCAATTAGGTTTAGATGGTCTTGGAGGTAAGAAGCTGCGATTATGGGATTTTCGTGACTAGCCAGAATAGCTGTGTCAACAGCAAACGTACCGATTAAGGTATTTGTTGTGGTTGGGAGATCTGCTGTATATAATGAGTATAGCAGGGAGGCTAAAACGCTGCCTTGTGGTACTCCAGATTTAATATCGTATGAGTCAGAGAATTCACCATTTACTTTAGCTCTAAATTGACGGTCTTTTAAATAGGATTTAAGTAGGTAGAAGAGTGAGGGAAGAAGGAGCTTGATTTTATAAAGAAGGCCATCATGCCAAACTTTGTCGAAGGCTTGGCCTGTGTCCAAAAAAGCCGATGTACAATATTCTTTATTTTCCAGGGATGTGTTAATTTCGTGAACTACTCGATGACATTGCTGGATCGTTGAGTGCTGTAACCGGAATCCGAATTGGTGGTCAGAGATAACATCTAAAAATGAGTTCATTCTGCTGCGGATTAGTTTTTCTAGTAGTTTGGAGATAGCTGATAACAAGTTTATTGGTCTGTAAGAAGATACATGATTTGGGTTTTTGCCAGGCTTGGGGATCATAATTATTTTAGCAACTTTTAGTTGTTTGGGACAATACTGTAGTCTTAAAACCGCATTGAATATATATGTGAGCATTACAATACCTTTCTTGGGGAGTTCTTTCAACATTTTTGGTGTAATCAGGTCAGGACCTGGAGCGTTTCTAATATTTAATTGAGTTATTACATCTATGATTTCTTTAGGAATGATTGGTTTTATAGGTTCTGCGGGAGGAGAACTGTTGTTCATAAAGTCGGAGACTTCTTGATTTGGTGTGTTATCGTGAGGAGTAAATACTTCTGCTAGATATTGGGCGAATAGGTCGGCTTTTTCCTTGTTGCTTCTTGCCCATGGCCCCGGGGTGGGATCTTGCTTGCAAACGGGGGGGTTTGCGTGAACTGGTTTGAGAGCTGCTTTAACGGGTCTCCAGATGGAATTATCATAACGATTCAAGTTTAATATGTAGTTTCTAAACGATACATGTTGAGATTCCTTTATTTGGCGTTTGAGTTTCCTTGTTATTTGGTTATAAGCTGTTTTGTCGGTTGGGGAATGGCTACGGTGCCATTTTGCTTTGGCTTTTCTTTTTTCTGCTATTAGTTTTTTAATTTCTAAAGGGATAGTAATGTTACTAACATGAATTTTCGAGGGCGGCGTTGCCTGGTGAGCGGCTTGTAATAATATTGTGGTTAGGTTATTTAAGGCATCCTCTACTTAATTGGGTTCTTTTAGTCTTATTTTTAGATTGATGCTTTCGTTGATTTTATTCCTGTAGTCTTCCCAATCAGTTTTTGAATTATGTATCTTAGGTGGCTTTTTAACATTTATTATAGTTGTGCTGACTGTTGCTATTACTGGTGAGTGATCGGAAGATAAATCTAAGTTGGGGACAATGTCCAAATAGGAGTTTGAAATGCCATTAGTGACGAAAAGTCCAGGAGGTCTGGAATTTTCCGGGATCAGTTGGCCAGTAAGTTGGACTGCCCGTTGATAAGAAATTGTATTTCGCTTCGTATAGGACCTTGGCTAATTCTCTTCCTTTCGTGGTAGTAGTCCGTGATCCCCATAGGGTATTTTTACTGTTGTAGTCGCCACCAGCGAGAAACTTAGTGCCAAGCGTTTTAAAGAATTCTTCAAAATGTTCTTTTTAAGTTGGTGGCGAGGGGACAATATATAGCACTTATGGTTATGTCAAATGGTAGAGTTTTAACTTTTATCGAAGTGGCTTGTAAGTAATCTTTTGCATATTCAGGTAGTACATAATGTTCGATGGTGTATTTTATTAATATTGTAGATCCTGCGTGGGGTGTGTTGTCTGGGTGGTTAGTGTGGTAGAATTTGTATCCGGGAATCTTAAAGTATGACATGTTGGTAAGGTGGGATTCGCTGATTAAAAGAATGTCAATTAGGTTGTAGTGAAGGAAGGTTTTATTTCTTCTTTATGTTGTAAGATACCATTGGCGTTCCAAAGTGCTATTCGAAGGAACTTAGCCATTACTTTTGTCCAATTAACATGGTTAGCATGTTTAGTACCATGCTATTCTGATGTAAAAGCTGGTTAAACATGTTTTGAATTCTTCTAAGAACTTATTTAACAGTTCGCTGATGTTATCTTCTGTATTAACATTCTGTGATTGTGGTGTGTAATTAGTATTATTGTTGGCTGTTTTAGTGTAGTTGTAGTTTTGAAGTGGGTTGTTAACAATAGGTGCAGGTGTTTGTTGATTAAGATTTGATAATGTTGGAGTAATATGAGGATTAAGATTGTTGTTTGAGACAGGGTTTCTTTTGTATAAACGATGGTAATATTCACAACCTCTGTAATTCGCAGGGTGTGGACCTCCACATAAAGCGCATGTAGCTGGGGTGTCCCTAGTTTTTTTGCAACTGGCGGTACTGTGCGTATTGCAACATTTTACACATTTAAAGGGTCTGCTACAGTATTTCTTGGAGTGTCCATATAATTGACATCGTGTGCATTGTATTACGTTGTTTTGTTTTCTTGGAGGGTCGACTTGTACAACGCAATGACAACGTACGGATATCGTAGACTCTTTTATTATTGTCTGCTGGTTCTAGGTCCACAAAGAACATATTCAGCGGTGTTTTGTCCTTTCTGCTTAGCACATTGATGATATTCCTTACCTTATGCCCCTGGGATTCGAGATCATTTATTATATCTCGAGTGTCCATGGAATGATGTAGGTATTTTATTACCACTCGAAGAGCTCTTTCCTCTTTAGGTTGATAAGTATGGTGAATGATATTGTTTTCTTTCATGTACTTAGATAGTTTCCTGAAGGTGTCAGGGGTGTTACAATTGATTTTTACTGTATCATTGGACATACTTCTAGAGGAGAACTGATCCTCTTCAATTATTTCATTTAATTTTTTTATCATTTCTGGGAAGTTGGAAACTCCGTATACGAAAATGGGAGGAGGTCTAGGGATGATAACTGCGGTTTGGTTGTCAGTGCTTTCTGGGTTAGGATTTAAGGCACTAAATTTATTAGATAATTGTATGTTAGTCGGTGTTATTCCTTTGTTTGTGAATGTTTTTCTTCTCTTGACGCTTTTAATTACTTGCCATGAATTTTCGTTTGATGAATTTGCAATTTCTTCATCGCTGGTTGATATCATTCTGGGAATTTATAAGGCTGTGATAGGAACGTTTGTGACATTTGCGTATTCGTAGCTGGCTGGTGTTGCATAATATTTGTTGATGTCATTGGGTTTTTAAAGGTGAAACAGTTGTTTAACACTGAGTTAAACGTTGAAATTAAATTAATAAATACATAAATTTGCCTGACCTTAAGCAAGGCTACGGCTGCGGCTCCGCCGTTGTGATAACTCAGGTATAGCTCGGCTCGCACGTTCGGTCTGCTTGAAGGCATTAGCAAGAATGAGGGTTATCTTTTGAACACAAAGCACATTTTTTCTAACAAAATAGTGTTATGTGGTTTTTCTACATTTATGTATCTTTAACAATATGACTTTTAGTGACTATATAACTGGCAGCATATAAATTGCATAATTTTTCTTATTTGGTGGTTTAACACTTCATTTGATCTAAAAATTTAAAGTTGTACATAGCTTTGTTTTTTATATTTGGTTCTAAGTCTACATAGAAAAGCGTTAAGAATTTTTGAATCGATCTACATCTGATGTTTATAATGTATCTAACACTATGACTTTACGTTGTAACTCACTTTTTATGTGGAAAATTGAAATAAGGTGATGGATTTTTTTTATAAATATTTTGTGTCCTCTTTTTCTTATTTAATGCGTCATTTATATAAGGAATCAGATTTTTTGTATCTATCTGGAAAATTCTATTTATTTTTATAGTGTCGTTCAACAATGCTTTGTAATAAAGTATTTCTTCTTCTGCAGATTGCGTAGGATTTTAAATCATTTTCTGATAGTGGATACCTCACCATAAAAATGGCAGTGTCTTTAAGATTTTGGGAAATTTGGTTGTATTTACATTTAAGTTGACTTCAGTTTATATATTAGACAAAATTAGAATTAATTACACGTGAAAACTATAGGTATATTGATATTTATTGTTATGTTTTCCTGAGACCTTATCCTTCTTTTCGGTTAAGTCTCTATCTTCATTTTGATCTTCTGTATGCGTAAAGTTATGTAAAATTCCTTCTACTTTATCATAACATTCTGGCTGAATTGAATGTGTGGTGCTTGCCAATAATTTAGACTTGCTGGCTTATGTGAGGTTTATAATTCATGAACATCTGGGATTAGTGGGACTGGCAGTTGTTGATATTGAGGGCATACATTTGAATCATAAGTAATCGCAGCTGAGTTTGATGGCACTATTTGTGGGTTTCATTTTAGAAAGTGTAATTTTAGCGTATAATTGTTTAACTTGGTCCAACGGGGTTGAGTTATTGGAATAAATTTATTTTGATGTTGAATAGCCATCAAAGATTTAATTATATATATTACCAGGCTGCACCACTGCACTTGATGAGATTGGCATTGAATTTTTAAATAAGTTTCGTTATATACGGCTCAATTGTGGAAATATCCAGTTCGTAACAAAGCTGTTGGTGTGTGATGAACCAGGGAGCGTTGATTGCGATTCTAAGGATTTTGTTCTGGAGTACTTGGATTCTACAGAGATTTGTTTTGGATATGTTGCTCCATATGACACGCCCGTAGAGGATTAACGGGTATGTCAGTGATTTGTACAGGATAGTAGTACA
This sequence comes from Sinelater perroti, assembly GCA_036346155.1. Taxonomy (NCBI): domain Eukaryota; kingdom Metazoa; phylum Arthropoda; class Insecta; order Coleoptera; family Elateridae; genus Sinelater; species Sinelater perroti. The sequence continues at coordinate 4,580,812 of JARFIY010000332.1, forward strand.
TTGAGTAAGCAAGGTGGACTTACGGTTTGGAAGTGAGTAGAGTTGGACTAGTCTCATATGCCCTTCGTTTAGTTTTTTGAGGACATGGTATTTCTAGGTAAGCTTATAATACCTAAGTATTTATCTTGTTGTTCAAAGATAGTCACTTCCAAGCTTTTGTCTTTAGTTATTAGGACTGTGTACAATGCAAGGTCAGCATTGTCAGCATGTAGATGTTCAAAAGGATTAGACCTAGGATGCTGCCCTGAGGGACCCCTGCATGTATGTTTTGGGTGGAGGATAGGAATGTGTGAATTTTGTCTGCAAAAATGCGATTTCCAAGGAAGGACAAAAGTGTGGATTTGATGTAGTTGGGTATTTGAAGTAGTGAGATTTTATATTTAAGGCCGTTGGTCCATACACGATCAAAGTCTTGAGCTATGTCTATAAACAGGGTTACTATGTATTGTTTAAATTTATAACCTCTTTCTATGGTATCTGTAACAAGTTATAATTGACGGCAGGTGGAGTGGCCTTCTCTAAAACTAAAGTGAAAGGTTGGTAGAATATTTACCCTTGGGCGTCGTCGTTAAGCCGAGAATAGATGACTTTCCCTTTCCCAGTTTAGCGAAGATAAGTATAGTATATAAGTTTCCATACATTCGGAAAATACCCTAATCGTAGACATGCGTTGAAAATTGTTGTCAAATATGCTGTTTTGGTGAGTTTTTTCAACATGACAATGGGTGTTTTATCGTTGCGCCGTCTTCTTAATTGACAGGGTTTTGATAATTGAGGCAAGTTTTTTGGGCAACGTTGCTTTGAAGTTTAATTTCGGGGTTGGTTGGTGTGTTTCAATATAGTTGATCACTATGTTATTGAAAACCGGGTTGATGTGATTGTGAGAAGTGAAAGTTGTCTCAAGATAATCAGCAGAAGCTTCGCTTTTTTTTCATTATAATTGAGTATTTGAGCACCCGTAGAAATTAGTGGTATTTCGTGAGGTTGACGTAGTATCCGTTTGGTTGTTCTCCATAGTCTTGGATCTCCTGGTTTGCGATTACTAACGTGTTCTTGACAGGAGTAAATTTGGTTTGAGTTGGTGTTTGATGCGGTGAGATAAATTATTTACGATTTTTGTTTTGTTACTGGACTTCGGGTTCTTTGCCATTCTTTTCCGAACGAGTTTTTTTGCTTGATCAAATCAAGTATATGTTTAGGTGATGAGTTATCGTTTGTATGATTTCTGTTTATCTTCTTTTTGGTAGCTTTACGGACGCTATCAGTGATGCTTTTTGTTACGTGTACAATTGTTTCGTCTATTTGGGTTGAGGATAGGAGATTGTTAGGGTACTTGAGTTGTTTATCAAGATACTCCTCATAGAGTACTCATAGAGATTACTATTTCATTAATTATCTAGGCTCGGGGATAAATGTTGTAGGTGTTATTAGAAATTAAATGATAACAGGCAGGTGGTCCGAGTCAACTTCTAGGAGCACTTGTAGAGCTCGCTTATTAAAATGTTTTTTGCAATAATGTTCAAAATGTCGGGTTAGTGATTATTTCTGTAGGAGTGATAAGTAGGTTCGTCAGAGACGTCTACTTAAAAAGCATAGGTTGATGTTAGGTTATAGAGTTTGGTATCGGGATTTGTTGCTCTACTTCCCAACATAGTGTTTTTGGAGTTTAGGTCGTCAATGAGCAGAGTGGGTTTATTTGTGGTGAAGATTGCTGAGATGCCTTGTTCTAATAGTCTTTTGTTGGGTTGTTTATAGAAACATATAATGTTTACAACAATGCCGTCTTGCGCTTTAAATAAAGCAGTAAGAAGTACTGCGTAGGCTGACATAGATGTTTTATCTGTATTAAGTAGTCTAGTGATCCGTTTAATGGGTAAGTTATACTTTGCAAGTTCTGTGAGAATATCTTCCTCAGTTACGGAAGATGGAACGTTTTTTATAACTATTAAAAGAGATCTGCTATTTGAGTCTCGAAATGCGTGAAAATATTTTATTATCTAAATAATGTTTAGCCAAAGTTCTATAACATTCCTGGGTTGTAAGAATAATTTTTAAGTTAGTTGTATTTAGGAACAATTCAGTCTTAGCGAGATTTTTTGTCGTTGATTACTTCTTTGTGATTTATGGCACCGTGCAGGAAGATAGGTGGTATTTGAATTTATGTGGTTCCTTAGTTTTGTTATCCTTATCTACAGCAGATGATTCCAGGTGGCTGGGTAGGTAGTACCTGCTTTTTTCGATTAAAGATGCGGGTTTCCAAAAATATATTTTTTGGAGATCAATGATCGGTGGAGATAAATGATCTGAGTTGTTTTTTTAAACGGAAATGGTGATTGCGATAATCACCCCCTGACGGGGATAAAGGATGCACTTAAAGTTATTTAAAATTTAATAATTTAAATATAATTTTGTTACCAAAAATAAAATGTAATTGAATGCTATTTGTGCTATCGGTAATCACTGTGGCCAGTACTTACACTTCCGAGCCGTGATCGGAGCGTACATGTCTTTGCTGTTCGAAAGTAAATTGTATTTTAAGTTCGAGTCTAAACTGAGATCTACTATTAGCGATCTAGCCGCGTGCTCACGCCTGCACTATGTTTATATTCTTTAAAAACAAAATTTTTAAAACTACTTACAGTTTTTTTTTTGAGTTTAAGTTATTAGCTGCCATTTTCCGAAGTCTTAATTTATAGTTGCATCACTATTTCTCTTTGCAACGTACACTGCCGTATTATTTGTTATTTTAATGTTGAGCTAAATCTTATTTTCACAGATTTTTAGGTTGCAATAATTACTATGCTGGTTACTATTAAATACAAAATAATACAGAGACGGCGACCAATCTCGTTTAGCTAAGTAGATTCGATTTCAGGTAAATCGTCAAATTTTCTGTAGCTGCAGGTAGCTCGCAAAGCAGTAGGTTTTATTCTACTTGTTCAAGCTTGTCAGAATGTATTCCAATCTTGTTCTGTTGCTGCACTAGGATAACGTAATGGTATTTTTATACGGTCCAAACATTTCATTTTACTGCTGCACAATGTTTACCTCATTTATGCAAGGAACATAACTGGTAAACATTGTAAAAGCCACTTTTACAGCTGTATCAAATTTCGGCTATAATTTTACATTATATATTTCACTGCATTTGCGTTGTTTTTATAACAATGGAAAATTTATACATGCACGTGGTTCTTTTACTAATCGTAACAAAACAAACATTATGTTACATTATTTATTTTATTTTTGATTACATTTTTCATATCAAGAACTTTTCGTTGTTTTATTTAAATTAATTTTTTTGTTTTGTACATTTGTAAGTAATTATAATTTATATTTATTGATCTTACGGCTTCGTGGTAAATGGTGATCCAAATTAAACTCTGGGAAGTTTTTCCTAAATAAAACACAAAATATGGGAATAATCAGAATTTTATTGATGTTCCGTGTAAAGTGTGAAATTGATAATTATTCTTAAAATATAAAATCTGCCAAATTCTGTCCACGACTCCGCTGACATGCGAAGTTTCCACATTTTCCCATAAATGTCACTCTATTTGTGCAATTATAAGTTTGTTATTTCATTTAGTTCTAGAATCTAGGTTTGATAATTATTTTAAATATTTACTTTCCAATAGTCGAAGAACTCTAATATGGTTAGATCCTAAGGCCACGATGTCAATTGATGTTACCCTTGTGTGACCAGGAAATTTAATTTTATGTAAAATCTTGCTGAAACCGCATGTGATACAAGTTCCAATCGTTGGCTTTTATTGAAAACAAAGTTGTTTATCATCTCTCAATGACTTCCAATATTGACGATAACGGCGTTGTGAGCTTCGTCTTTAAAAGAGAACTGGCTAATTATTTCTCCAGACCACAATGCACACCAAACAGTGCATTTTGTAGGTGTATTCGTTTCTTGTCAATAGAACGTGAATTTTCACTATCCCAGATGTAACAATTTCGCAGATTTTCAAAGCGATTAAAAAAATGAGCTTTATCGTACAATAGCCTATTATCATAGTAAACTTGAACTAGTGTCGGCTCTGCTGCGCTCCGCCGACGCTAGCTCCTGCCGGAGGGGCGATTGACCCACTACAGTTATGTGAATTTCTAGTGTTTATGACCCATTGCAGTAGTGTTGGACCCATATTTTTTGACGCATTATATTACATTATACCTAAGTCTGCACCGGGAATGGAACCCACAACTCTCGTCTCATAACTCTCCATTGACTTCCATAGCCTATTCCATCGACTCCTGACTCCTCCTCATTGAATCCTATTGCTTCTCCATCGACTCCCCATAGCCTTACCATTGACTTCCATTAAAAACAACGGCTTTAACTAATAAATATCAAACATTTATTATAGCGCTGATGAGATAATTATATTTACAAATATACAAGATAATGAACATTTTCTTCGCCACGGTTTGCTGGTGTCGGGTCGCATATGGTTCGATAGAGCAGTTTCAATCCTCATCCGTTGAATCATCCAGGTCGGCATCGATATCAGAATTATCCAGCGCTGCCGATCCAGATCGCTGAATCGCAGGTACGGGAGGGCTCGTTTGATTGATACACCACCTCGTTTACGGTTTCAATCGTCTTGTCCGCAGGAATAACGTAGTGCTCGCCAGTCATCCGATGGGGGTCAATCTGAACAACCAAATGGTCCGGATCCGATGCTCTCGACAGAGCTGTGTAGAGCTGTCCATGGCTGAACACAGGACTTGGCAAAAATATACTTGCACTGAGGGACAACGAAGGGAATGGAATGCGGGGCCCAGCCGTCCTCGCTGTTTGGAAAGAAGATCGGATACTGAAGAGGTAGACGTCTGCGATCAGTCAGATAGAGCGTCCGAGATTCACTATTTCGCTGCTGGGCTACCACAGTGATCCTGCCAAGACGCAGATGGGTCTTCCGGCGTCGAGATGAAGGCGGTAACTTCCCTCGCGACAGGCGAATTATACGTTCGAGCATCGAGACGGATGTTAGTTGGATCGGCAATAACAATCTTGTATTGCGGGGTGTCGTTCAATGCGCCGATGTTCCGCTGATTTTGTTCTAGATGAGCGATGCCCTTAGATCGGAGGCTTGTTGCTTCATCCGTGTCGATGAAATAGAGATACGCCCCTTGGTGGTCTTCTGTGTTCGAATCTCTTGGCGTCTGGACAGTCCGATAGTAGACCTCGCCTCCGATTTTGACAGCAACCGGTTGTGTAGTTCGGTTGTGTTCGTGACCACCAATAGCTCCGCCAGGTATTTCACGAATTTTTCGGAACCACACATTCGACTTCTGTAAACACGATAGGGATAATTTCGATTGCGATTATGAGTAATTCGAGCCGGCGAAGAGTTTTTCAACCATCCGGTACAATAATCTTTCAATCGAACTTCGTCAGCGATGTGGTTCGTTCCGAAAGAAAAGTGCACAGCAAAATTTGTCACTTTGGCACAGAGAACCGAGTCGATAAGGCAGAGGAACGCGAACACGAGATGTGGCCATACTGCATCTAAACATTCGATGAGTTCGTGGCCGGCGTTTGTCAGTAATCATGGCACGGCCGAGCTGTTCAGACAGATCGTTACTGTCGATGGACGACACGGTATCACGCACCGACGGCACAGCAGCAGGTGAAGGAACTAGTCTTTCTGATGATCGAGTTGAAGGCGTTGGTGTAGCTTGAGTGTTGCCAGACGGAGAGTCTTTCGGTGGTCTTCCCCCCTACACACCTTTCGAGGCCTGCCGCCTTTGTTCTTAATGACAGGTGCAGTACTACTCGACTGCTCGGCCTCGTGCGAATCCATAAGCGCCAAATACGAACGTCACGTCGCAAGAAATAGACTTGGTTTCACCGCGTACGCGAAATCGGAACCGAAGCACAAAGTGAAATACTTTGGCAAAAGAGCTGTTCTAACAACAACACGTGACGCCGGCTAAACTTTCCAGCTCTTCCCTGGCACAAGTTGTGCTTACAACTCGTGGCGTCGAAAAGGCAGGCACAAACAGTCCGTCGCAAGAAGCAGAGTTGATTTCAACGCGTAGACGAAATCCAACGCAACGAAACACCAGCACAGCACAAAGTGAGCCCAACACGTGGCCGTACACGAAACGCAAACTCAGCTCCGTCGCCAAAACTCCACAGGCACATACAAACAGTAGCGTCAGAGGATCAGGAAACGAAGGTCAACTCATCCCAAACCACGTGGCACCATTCAATTCTCAACGAAAAGACGCGTATGCGGGTCATTGACCTCAACTCCAGAGTTACCACCTTGGTTACCTCCAGCGCATGTCGAGATCAGAAATCAGAAGACGATGCTGCGAGTCATTGACCTCCAACTCCAGTCGGTCGCTTACACCAGCGCATGTCGAGTCTCACTTTCCGAGAACTGCGATCTCGGAGAAATTGGCCTCACTGACGCTGCTCCGGACGAAGCCAGCAAGTTTTGAGCTCTCACTTTCCGCGCCATTCTGATCTGCGATCACGAAGAATGGCCTCCTGAGCTGCTCCGAGTGAAATGAGGACGGCAAAGCTGATTGCTGAATGCGGAACATCGTTCAGCGCCAGGTTCTTTGCGATCACGGAAGACCCTCGCCAGAGCCACCGCAGTGAGGAATGAGGCACGCCGTTCGATAGCCCTGCGCCGTGCATATAGCTGAGTTTTTCTTGGCGGTCCGCGCAGCCGCGGCAGCCAGCGGCAAAACGTGTTTTTCACATGTTTTTCGCATTTTTCTCGGCGGCTCTGTCCACTCGCCGACGCTCACTTTAATCCCACAACCGTCGCCGTACGCTGATCCAGTCGCAACTTCGTTATTATTTTATTAAGTGTAATAATATTGGTGCGTTGCTGAAAAGTATTGGTGCAATAACAACTGTTCCATGTCTTTGATACTTACGATACAAATTCAAACTACCAACGTTTACAGAACACAATTTTGGGATCTTCCTATATTTATTGCTTTTATATCTATTATATTATGCTGGTAAAAAATAATTATAATTATAGTAACAAAGTGACTGATAAAGTAAAAGGATGTTAATACCACACTTATAAAAGAGAGCACAACTTGTACCATTATTAAGTACGACAAATGCAGTAATTTTATGATGCACTGTATTATTGAGGAATTATCCATTACATTATCCTGCGTCTGCAGTAATGCAAAGTTTTAATCTTTAATTTGATAAGTCGATTTTTCATTTTTTTTAACTTATTTTCTTAAAACCAAAAATTTATTAAATTATTGTTCCTATATTCGTTAATCTTTCTTTGTATATGTTTGCCTTCTTTAATCAAGAACTCTATAACACTCTTATATTTCAAATTAATTGTATTGTTTCTCTTACTATAATGTAACAGATGTCCTATTACAGTCTGTTCATTAAGAAAGTGGCCACTGTGATCCTAAAGAATACAAATGTAGAATATTTTTTTCTTTATTGAAGTGTACATTATGTCCTAATAACTGATCCAATCACCTCTATTATGGATCACAGTTTTGCATAATATTTTTATGCTTTCAACAAGATTTTCTGTAAGGTAGTTTAGCAAAAACTTTTTAAATTTAAAATGATACCTACTTCGCTATGTATACTAGCTTTTTTGAGCTTCACTGTACTATTACACATTTTTAATGGAATTAACATCTAGGGTTATTACCGACCATTCCATGGTAATGATGTTATTTTCGTGTCCTGCGCACCGCACACTTGGCTAAAATGTTTAGAGTTTCTGTCTTATTGCAACACTCATCTTGTTCTGTCAGAACCAAAATAATTTTTGCGAGACTTTGGCAAGAGTTTCTGGTACATGGCATTTAAATTGTATGTAAACAGAAAGAGGCAACTAAAGTATCTTTACAGAAGCATCCCCAAACATGCACTTTTACAGTGTTTTACTGTGTGCTGGAAAAGACCATGCCAGAAAGAAGACTCGTTCAAGAAGATAAGATTGTCCCATCTCAATAAAAAATTTCTTTTGCCTACGTCGATTGTTTTTTCGCTGCTTTTCCAATAATAAAAGCTGATCTAAAAAACGTTTTTTTCAAACAGGTGACTTCGTATCGTATTTAGAGAGATCGAAATTTTTTCTTGCAGAGTTTCATGTAGACACAGCTCAAAGAATAGGCTGGGCTCTTTTTAATTCTTCCCGGTTAAAAAATTTTTTTAGCAGGTTTACAAGAGATTCACAGTAATAGATAAATCAATATTTTCATTTTTTTACCTAAAACTTGATTTATGTTACACATTATTATATTTATGCAATGTATATAATGTTAACTTCTCTTTTACTTTTTATATAAATTTAAAGTATGATAGCTAGGCTTTCTATCACATGTTCACAAATATATGTAGTTCCCTTTCCTCCGACGAGAATTTTTTGTTTGAGCACACCAAGCAATCTTTGTGTTTTCCCTGAAAATTAGAGTATAGAAAATGTCCAACTCTTGCTCATTATCACTAGTGGAAACTCGCCCTGATGTATTACTCGAAGCCCAAAAATCACCAATTAGACTCGACTCGGAATTTTTTATGTACCATTGGTTTTCTTTTTTCTCAAGATGCACGCACTTTATGTAGAATGAAAGCCTTTGAATTTTGGGATTAAATTCTTAAGTAGTACTTGAGATAGTTTGCATAAATCGTCTACGTAAAAAAGCACGAGACCAATATTCTTTTATTTCAGATACGTCAATAAGTCCCGTATTGATGATAACAATTATAAACGCGTTCATCTCCTCTTCTGTAACAAAATAGCAATTGTTTAAAATTGAATATTCTGATAACTTCTTAGTTGCTTGAATGTTTGAAGAGTAACTATTTGTTTCAAAAGCCTGGGGTGGCAAAAGGCTGGATTGAGCAGCCCTGGTGTCACCACTGCCGGTTCCAAGCCCGCATAAAGAAAAAGGTTTGGGGGGACCAAGCTAGTTAACCCCCCCCCCCCTTCCGTGAAATCTAACATTTGCTCGGGCAAGCGAAAATGGGTCTTGGAACAGAACTAATCCACAGACGACAACAAATGCAATGAAAAGAAATACAGGTTGGAAGAAAAGAAACATAATATAAATAGTAACATGGAACATAAAATCATGGAATAACAGAGACCAAGAAATAATAGATAATTCTGAAAACTAAAAAAAAGGAAAAAGCCAGAAGGACTTTGGAGAGTACATATTAATCAATGGTATTCAAGATTAAATATTTAACCTTGGAGAATTTAACGCAAGAATTGGGAACGAGATCACGGACAGCAGAGGTTTAACGAGGAGCAAATAAATGAAAATGGGATCTAACGATTAACATCTGTTCACTCAATTAAGAATGAATAAAAATACGTTCTTTGAACACGCAGACCTTTACAAATATACATTCCATAATACGAGTGGACAAAAATCTATGGTAGATTACACATTAACAAATAAACAAATACACATTAAGCAGGTGCTACATGTTAGAACCTTAATTTTATCCAAGTTTGATACCGACCATAGTGTGCTACTAACAAAAATAAGAATAAAAATAACCATAAATACGGCAGCGGAAGAAAAATTTAATATAGAATTACTGTGGAATTAATTCACTAAACAACTGTACCAATCAAGAATAAGAAAATATATAGACGAGAACCCTACAACAAACGAAGAAGCGGCAGAAGAAAAATGAAAATCGAAAAGGCTGCCAATGAAGCAATGGGGGAAAGGAAAACCGCTAAGAAAGCTATTACCAAAACGTCGTGGTTCTGTAAGGAAGTAAAACAGAAATCCAATAAAAAAGAGCTTGTCTCAAATACAGATCTATAAACACAACAGAAGCGCATGAAGAATACAAAATAGAAACGAAAAATTTACTCGTAAATAAACGAAAGAATAAATGTTAGAAAAGTTTTACCAAAAAAATGGGGAGCGATGTCTGCAAAACTGATATGGAGACTAATTTTAAGTCAGCGTAAAGAAATACCAGAATTAGTAGAATACAGTAGGTTAAAAAAACATGGATAGAATATCTAACTAAACTATTTAATGCACAAATACAATTAAAGCACTCCAAATATAGTGGTAGAATTTGAAATAAACATCAGTTGCTTAGAGGTGGAACAGACACTCAGACAACTTAACAACAGAGAGTTGACCGGTCCGGCCCAAATACCAAATGAACTACTGAACTATAGAGGAGACAGATTAACAAAAGAAATAGCATCACTGATTAGAAAGATAATTTTAACATTCAGAATACCTCGGAGAACGAGCACCATGATTTTATTATTGAAAAAGGCTATAAGATGGAACAGAGAACAATAAAGGCATTGACATGCTTAACACAATGCTCAAACTACTTAGTAAAGTAATAAAAAACCGTATTAATATACTTATTACTTTTTCGGAAAAAACAAGGGTTCAGAAGAAAGATCATGCACCGATAAATCGTTGAAAAATCCGTAGAATATAATAGACCAGCATACATGTGTTTTATAGATCTACAAAGAGCATTTGATCGTGTACAACTCAGAAACTTTGTTTCTTTACAATTGAGGAATCCCCTTTAACATCAGAAAACTATCGAGAATATTTACAAAGACAATAAAATTCAGGCCAAAGTGAATGGCAAATTAACAACTCAAATAAGGGTAGCGGGTAGACACTCCTCCACGATCCAGGTGGGGGATAGGTCTACTTCAGGAAGTGACCGTGCCCACGCGAGCCTTGATTTTTCCTCACTCCCTAATACCTAGGAAAAATCATGTCCTACTCCTGTACTCCTAAACACAGTCAAAATATATTCCTTGATAAATCACTATTCCCACCTAGGAAAGCAACGGGAAACTACCTAGTGTAAACATATTTTCCTCAGGATATTATTATGGCAGAGATGGGCTATAATGATCGCCAACGTCCATTGAGGATACGGCACAGATAGAGAGAAATAGCGGTGAATAATGGAATAAGACAGGACGACTTTTGTCTGTTACCTTTTAACATTGTAATGAACGAACTAATAAAAGAAGTTAACAAAGAAAGGGATATAAACTTAAAGATAATGAGATTACTATATTATGGTATGCTGATAATGCTGTCAGAGAGTGAACATGACGTACAAAGGCTACTAAACAGGTTTAATACTGTTAGAAAATAGTTTAACACGATAATATCTTCAGAAAAAACAAAATCTATGACCACCTCAAAAGAACTTATTAGATGCAAGTTAGAAGTAAGTAGAAAAGCTATTCAACAGGAAACGAAATTTATGTGCTTTAAATTAGAACTATCGGCAAATGAAAGCATTGAAAAAGAAGTAAAACGACAAATAAATAAAGTCAACAAAGTAGCAGAAAGTTTAAATGATACATGGCGAAAACGCGACTCACCACAATTAACACAATGTTTACTGGAAACAGTAGAAATAAAAACCCTAAGAAAGATCGCTGGTGAAACACTGATAGATAGAGAGAGAAGTGAAAATATAAGAAGAGCCTGCAACGTAGAGACTATTAACAAATGGATTCATGCAAAAAAGAAAGAATATAATGACCGCATTAACCGAATGATCGACAACAGAACCCTTAAGATTGCCAGGGATAAGTCGCCGGTGTGGAAAGACCTAGAAAGAGATGGTGTGATAACCTCAACCTAGAATAACAGAAAAGCCCAACCGAAGAAGAAACAAGCATTAACCTATGATAGAAGAATGAAGAAGAAAAAGAAGAAAAGTTATTATTTTTATCAAGTCTTCATTAAAAACACTTAAAAATATTCTAATGGCATCGTACAACTACTGATTTTTGTCCAAGAGAAAAATTTATATCTGCATGATAATTATCATAGTAACATTTTTTGGTGTACGTGCACTAATATTGACAACAAAAAGTAATAATCTTGATTGAAAATCGGATTCGTTATCACTGCTGCTCAAAACTATAAACTCGTGACACTTTTTAGATATTTATTTCTGCACTAAAATCAGAGGTTGATGATCATGCGCGGTTTGATGGTCCAGGATCACACCTTTTCTTCTTCGATTGTTTTTGACCCACTACAGAAAAGCTTAATGACGTTTGACATAGGACCCACTGGAATAAAATCGATGTCGAATGATATTCGACATAAGACCTGAAAGGGTTAAAGAAATGGATGATCTCTTTATTCTTTTTCGCTGTGACATGCGTTATGTCCCTCTCTGGCAGACCGTTTATAATTTCAACCTCCAAATATCGCTTTATTCACAACGGCTCCGAGTTCCGCATATATGTTGCAGCCCCTTTATACGTCGGTTTTGGTCCTTTGGCGTCTGCGTTGTATCTCTTCAGGAACCTACACTGACATCAACAACACCATGTGCCGACAAAACATGTACTGCACAAAAGAGCACGAAATAAAGATTCAAACAAATAACGACGTTTATTTTCTTGTCATACATACTGTATATAAGTTACGAGATTAAAATCTAAAGTGAGTTACTAAATATTTCATTGTTTTATAGCTGCTATCAACGTATTGTACTGTCTCACTATAATTGTTCTAACTTATAGTAGGTTTTTAAGATATCAAACACCCTATTTAGTCAAAATGTATAATATTATTCCAGTTTTTAATTTTCTTTATTTTTGGGTAGTTTTTTGGTATTACCACCAATTTACTACACGTTGTTCTATTTCTAGTTAAATAAAACAACTCATTAATTCTTAAATCGAATTTTTAAAATTCCTATAACAATTTTTTTCTTCTATTTGGTGAATAATAATAAATTCTATATTTTATTTTAGTAGTCATCAAGGTGTGATAATGTTTGCGTTACGTTTGTGAAAAATAAGTTTTTTTTATAGTTTATTTACAGATTAACAATCAGAACCATTTTACTGAATAAACATATAATAAGGTCCTATGAGCTAATGAGATGACGGTAGTGACATGAGGGGAGTCCATCCATCGATGTTATCTCGTTAGTTTCTTCTTAGATCAATGGGCCACGTTTTTTGTAGTCGTCTAGGAGGTGGATCATGTTGCAGGCTGGATGCCAGGACATTGGGATGAACTTGAAGTCGCAGGAAATGGTTGTTGCTTCTTTTAGTACGTTCTTCTACTACTGTTGGCATTTCCAGGTTGGTACGCAGGGTGTCGTTGCTAACATACCAGGGATCATTGGCTAACATTCTCAGTGTTTTGGATTGCATGCGTTGGATTATGTTTACGTTTGACTTGCAGGAGGATCCCCACAGCTCGATGCCATAGGTCCAGATAGGTTTAATTATTATTTTATAAAGTAGAATCTTATTTTCTAAAGATAGACACGATTTCCTACCAAGTGACCAGTACATTTTTTTAAGTCGTAGATCAACTTCCTTTCGTTTCTTTAATAATGCAGTTTCCACGTGAGTCTTTTGTCTAAATGAAGGCCCAGGTAGCGGGCTTCATTTGCTTGAGGAATTGCTATATTATTTAGATGCACCGGCGGGCATTCCAAGCGATTTAGGGTAAAATTTTCCTGAGTGCATTTGGCTTCGTTCACTTGGATTTTCCATTTGTTTAGCCAGGTTTGTAAGATGGACAGATGATGTTGCAAGTTTAAGGAGGCTGTTTGAGGATTGGTATGATGAGAGAGAAGGACTGTATCGTCAGCGAAGGTGCTTACAGTTGTAGCTACTGTTGTAGGTACGTCTGTCGTGTACAATGTATATAGAAGAGGTCCGAGAAAGATGCCTTGTGTTACTCCGGAGTTGATTGAATGAATGGCAGAATATTCTTGGCCATACTTTATCTGGAAGTGTCGATTTGATAAATAGGATTTTATAAGTAAATAATATTCACTTGGAAGGTGTAATTTGAGTTTATATAAGAGCCCCTTATGCCATGTTGTATATCAATAAATACTGCTGGACAGCAAGATTTAGAGTCCAGTGCTGTGTTAATCATATTTACGACGCGATGACATTGCTGAGTGGTAGAGTGATACTTTCTGACCCAAACTGGTGGTCCGGGATGCAGCTTTCCAATATATCTGTTTCATGTATTCTCTTGACTAAAAGTTTTTCTAACAGTTTAGAAACTTGGGGCAGTAAGCTTATTGGACGGTAAGATGTAATTTCCTCAACAGGTTTACCTGGTTTTGGTATGAGAATTATCTGTGCGAATTTAAGTGGTAACGGCCAATAATGGAGACGTAAGATAGAATTTAAAAGGTTCCTTAGAAACACCAGACCGATTCTAGGTAATTCAGCAAGCACTTTACCGGATATCAGTTCGTACCCTGGTGCTTTTTTATGGTTAAGATGTTGAATTTCTTCTTCCAGCTCTGCACAGGTGAATCTCTTGATAGGTAGAGACAGTTGCAATGGTATGTCCAAGAAGCTGTTTACTGTATCATCAGGATCATCTGAGTAGGGCGTAAAAACATTAGCAAAGTGTCGTGCAAATAAGTCTGCCTTTTTCTGATCTGTTCTAGCCCACTCGTTATTTGTTTTTCTTAGTGGGGGATTTGTTTTTTGTGGCCGTTTGTTTGCTTTGGCGATTTTCAAATGCTGTTATCTGTTCTTGATAATGTAGTTAGATAATGGTTAAAAGTTTCCTACCTTATCATGTGTAGTTGGTTCTTTAAGGTATTTGCTAATCTACTATACACTGTTTTGTCAGCTGGATGTTGTGTTCTATGCCATCTAGCTCTGACTCTTCGCTTCTGTCGAACTAATTCAAGTATGTCATTAGGAATATTTATATCTCTTTGAACGCTGTTTGTGATCGTAGGTGTGGATTTCCATGCTGCATTTTGCAGAGTAGTGATAAAGTGATCAGTAGCTTGCTCTAATTCCTGGGGAGTTTTTAAACTAATATTTGATTGTTTCTTGAAGAATGGCTCTGTATGAGTCCCAATATGTTTTATTGTTATAAAGTGATGGTCTTGGTGATTTTTTAATTATCGTTGTACTGATTGTAGCGATGACTGGTGTATGATCTGAAGATAAGTCAAGATTGCTGATAATATCCGTGTAGTTAGAAGAAATTCCATTTGTGACAAAAAAGTCCAGCAAATCAGGTGTTTTATTATGGTCCGTGGGCCAGTATGTTGGCTCTCCAGTTGATAGGTATCCATATTTTTCTTCTCGTAGGAGGTTATCTAGAGCCCTACCCCTAGTGGTAATTAGCCTAGATCCCCAGTAGGTGTGCTTACAGTTGAAGTCTCCACCGCATATGAGTGTACTGCCAAGTGATTGGAAAAACGGCTTGAGGTCCTCCTTGGTAATATTATGTCTTGGTGGACAATAGACAGCAGATATGATAATTGGGTTTGGTAATTTACAAACTTGTATTGCTGTTGCTTGTAGGCATGGATCCTCATATTTTTGTAGTTCATAATGAACTATTGAGCTCTTTATGAGTAGCGCTGTTCCGCCGTGGGCGGACCATCCAGATGTTCCGTATGATAGCATGCATAGTGCGGAACTCTTAGATAAGATCTGTCCGTAAAATTTCTGATACAAGAAATATATCTATATTATGAAGTTTTGAAAATAATTCGATTTCTTGAATTTTTGATTGGATGCCATTCGCATTCCATAAACTTATTCATAAGGACTTAGACATTAACGACAAGTTTATTTATGACAGTAGACAACATGTTTATTATCATGTCGTTTTGTTGCATTAGCTGGGTGAACATCATTTTGAATTCTTCTAAGAACTTTTGTAAGATTGTGTCTTGACTGTTGGCTTGTACAGTGTCACCTTGTACTACTTGGCTGTATGTTGAGGGTGTGAACTTTGAGTGTTGTCTATTATTGCTGGGTGGTGAGTGGTTTGAATTGATAAACCTGTTTTGAGTCTGTGTGTCTGGTTTCAGTCTGTTTTGTAATTCTTTGTGTACTGTACAGCCTCTATAGTTGGAGGAATGATCACCGCCACATAAAGCACATTTAGCCGGCAAATCTTTTGATTTCTTGTATGTCTTAGTGTCATGCGGTCCTCCACATTTAACGCAAGCGTAGGGACGGTTACAGTAGGCTTTGGTATGGTTATATTGTTGACACCTCGTACACTGGACAATTTATGTATTTTTACGTGGCGGCTCCACTTTTATAACGTGATTATTTAAGAATTTAAGGTTGTAAATGTCTTTATTGTTTTCAGCAGGTTCCAAGTCTACAAAAAACATTGGTAAGGATAATTTTGTAATTCTGTGTTTGATGTTTGTTACAGCTCTTACTTTGAAACCTTTCTCTTCCAGTGATTCTGCTATTTCGGTAGAGGGTACAGTAGGATGGAGGTTACGAATGACAACTCTATAAGCTTTATTTTCTCTCATCTGATATGTGTGGTAAATTATACCTGTTTCCTTCATGAATGTTACTAACTTACGGTATGTGTCTGGAGTATTTGCACTTAGCTTAACTATATTGTCAGACATTGTTTTTGTTTTATATTGTTCTATTTCAGTAACAGCTGTTAGAGCATTTATCATTTTTTTATAATCTGTAACTCCATGTACAAATATCTTATTTTGTTGAACAACCGGTGCGAGTTCAGTAATATCCTCATTAAGGCTATTAAGGGCAGAATATCTATTATTTTGTGTGACATCTACTGCTTTATTTTGTGCTGATTGTTTTGTTATTCTTTTCCTTTTTCTGTTTTGTACACATTTCCATTCTTTATTGGGCATTGTATTCAATTCCACTTCACTGTCACTATCGGGTGTATTTATTCTGTTTGATAAATTATTTGTCGGTATGTTATTTAGTTGTATTGATGTAAAAGTATGATTAGTTTGTGTATTCATTTGAGATTGTAAATTTGGGATCATTTGACACATATGTTAAGTTGTTATGTAAATAAGGAGTATTGATAATAGGAAATTGGGGATTTACCTGGCTATCTATCGGGGCGAAGCTATTATGTGATTGAGATGCTAGCTGCTGTGTTATATAGAATATAGAAATTATTATTGCTGTTGCATGCCATTTTAGTAGCATGTGGATTGGTTTCATATAACTATTTTACGAAATGTGAGTTTATAATTATTATATTTCACTCAGATTAAACCAGCGTATTGCTGACCTAAGGTCAGCGATAACCGCGTTACACACTTTTACTATTATCGCTCAGCACACGTCTTTACGGTATGAAAGTCAAACGCGGACTTGAAAAAATAAGTAAAACTTAACAAACTTCCAGAAATTAAATCAATTCAAAAAGTTAACTATTAAAGGTGGAGTTTTATAATAATCACCAATATGTGGCTAAGCTTCGACCACCATCATTTTGAGAAATCCCTGATCTATCTACGCCACATTTAACATTTTGAATGTGTGTTATGGTGTTTCGTATGTTAGCTTAACTAACAGATATTTTCTTGCAATAATTTAATTTTTCTGATATACTTTCTCTGCATATTTCTCAATTTGAAAATAAATGCCTTGCAACTACTGCAGTTTGTAACATGATTTTACGGTTTTAACCTTAAACATTAATACAGTCCAATATTTTAATTTAAAATGCTAGTAACGATTGTCTCCTTTTATAGCTACGAAGTTAACCTTCCGATATCACATTCAGATCAATGTTAGTTGTCAAAAGCAAATTATTTATTTGAGCAACTTAATAAAATTTTAATTTTTTTTCTACCGCTCTATATTTCTTTGGATTATATTAGTCAACACGATTTTAGTGGCTCGGTTTTCCTTGTGTGTGATTTTCCCCTAAAGTAAAGAAAAATCAATGACATAATAGCCTTGACTTTCTGTGGTCAAGGCCTTGATTTTATGCTTTTATACCTTTTATCTGATTTTTTACCAAAAGTTTGATTCGGATGACCGATAAAATTTCTCTCTACCCTAGAAGGCCCGAGGAAGTCCTACACTGGAAAAGACATGGCAGAACCGTCGTAAAGTTAAAAGTAATTTTTATAACCATATTTTTTAAAGGAAACGGATGATTTTTGTAATTTTTTATCTCTTTTCCGTAAAACAAAAACATTTCTTTGTGGGGTCACAGATTACAAAATCGTGAAGCTTGAAGAGTTCTTAGAAAAGCTCGACGAGGAAGAAAAGATAGCCTAAGAAGTTTTATGACCATGACAAAGAGTTTTGGGAAGCACAAAGCGCAAAACTATTAGGCCGTAGTTAAGGAGCTAGTGGACAATTTTGATAAAGTGGAATGCCACGTATCTTTCAAAATGCATATGCCGGATTCCCATTAAGCGCGACTCTCCCGGTTCCACCGGGACGTCATGCGAATGGATCACCGATATCAAGGACAACAATTGAAGTGTATGATGGGAGATTACATTTGGGGATTTACTCGCGAAAATCTATTAAAATACAAACGAAGGTCGAAATTTTAGCAGAATTTAATCCTTTTCAATTTGGGAGGTTGAATGCTATACGTATTATGGGTTAAGTCTGTTGTAATAAATAAGTAATCTTATATCGTAGGCACAATAAGGTTGTAGTGTTAATAAAAGTGCTCTAATGAAAAATAAATGTTTTGTGTCATTACTGATGCCCGGATGTTCAAGCAAAATATCTAAAATGCCTAAAAATGCTTATAATAGTTATAACTGCCTATTTATTCACATAAATTTGGTTTTTTATAGAATAAACAGCAGCAACAAAAATCCCATCTTTTTATTACCTACTTTAATTACTTGTTCCCGGTAATTTGTTAATCCCTTACCGAGAATTCGACCTGAAAATGTATACCTACTTTTGTATTAATATCTACTTTGTTTGGTGATTTACATTCATTTTCATTTATTCTTACAAGGTTTGTTTCTGTCACAATGCTGAAAGTGCACCGACAAATTAAATAAATTTGTGCGAGAGTTTGGCAGTGATATTTTTTCAGCTGATGGTTCTGTGCTTTTTAGTAAAATCTGTGAATAACCAGTGAATTTCGAGAAAAAGTAGTTTGTTACTCAACACACTAAAGGACACTTCCATAAAAGAGCAATCGAAAAGAAAGTGGCCGCCCCAAAATCTTTGTTACTGAAAACATTTTTGTCAACATCCAATCGACAATCTGTGTTTTCGTTTGACTTAAAGCCTTTGTGATTGCTGGAATTCCGTTATGAAAATTGCAAAATTTACCAAATGAATCCACGGTCAGAAAAAATTATCTCGACAGAGCTTACGAATCCATTATGGATGAAATTTGAAGAAACTTGAAAGGCAAGAAGATTTGGATATCAATAGGTGAGACAATAGATGCTAAAGGAAGGTAAGTTAAAAATTGTAACTTTAGCTTCTCTGTATCAATACAACCTGATTTTGCAGGCACATCGCCAATGTAATTGTTAGATCTTTGGAGCTAAATCTTCTTCTCCTTTCTGCCCTTCCATATTTCCCTCTCAGGAGTTGGAGTCGAATTAGTTTTTTTTAGTTTTTTTCACCCATTTTTTCCATTCTTTTCTGGATTGTGCTAATTGCTGCATATTTTTCTCCTTTCTTTTTTCGCTTCTTCCATTTAAGTTATCCAAGTCTTTCTAGGTATTCCTCTTCTTCTATTCCTGTGATTTCTGGTCCCCCATACCTTCCTCACTAGTTTTTATCTATGCTAACTATGTGGCCGTACCAGTTTAATTGTCTTTTCTTTATTTTATTCATTATCTGTTCTTATTAAATCTGGTCTCTTATTTTGTCTACCCTGTTATTTTTTTTAAGTATTTTATCTATATTGCATTTAACTTTGCTATGCATTTTTTGTATTGTCTAATTTTCACTTGCGTATGTTAATGTCGGCAATATAATGGTGTTGTATAATTTTAATTTTGTTTTCTTATTTATTTCTTTTTCTATAGTATTGATTTTAGAGGTAGTTCTATGTCTATGTTTCCATCGTTTGTTATGATGCTTTCCAGGTAATTAAATGTTGCTACTTTTTCTCTGTTAAAGTTATTGCATTTTATTTGTGTGTTGTCCGGTTCTTTTGTCATTTATGATCATTATTTTGGTCTTTTCTATGTTTATTTCCATTTTTAAGTTTTCTATCTCTTTCGTTCGTATGTCTATTAATCTTTGATTTTCTTTTTGGAGTCTACTATCAATACTATCATCTGCATACATTAAAGTGTCGATTTTAACTGGTTCCAGTTTTTGATATGCTATTATTATTTGTATTTGTTTCTTTCTTTCTCTAGTATTTCTAAGCAGTCTGTTTATGACTAGTATTAACAGCAGAGGACTGAGCCTGTTCCCCTGTTTTATTCCTTACTTCTATTTAAAAACCTCTGATCTCCCCGCTATCTGTACTTTCCCTTTCACCCTTTTGTATGTACTGCGTATAATTTGCTTGAAGCGTTTCTAAATGTTTATGTCTTCTGGACTTTTCTATAGTACTTTTCTTTCTATTGAGTCAAAAGCTGCTCTGAGGTCAATAAATTTCAGTGTAAATTCCTCTCTGGTCTCCAAGCTTCGATCTATTAGGTCGCTTATCATAAATATATTGTCATTTGTTTGTTTTCCTGGTATAAGTGCGGCTTGCTTTTCTTCGATCTCATTTCTACTCTTTGTCTTACTCTTTTTTCTGTTATTTTTGGTATAAATTTTGAAAGTTGTGGGTGCTAAGCGTGTAGCTTTGTAGTTGTCGCACTTTACTTGTTCTCCTTTTTTATGTATTGGTACCACCAAGTTGTTTTTCCAATCCGATGGAATTTTGTTTGTTTTCCAAGCTGTCTTACATATTTTCCAAAACCAGTCTACACCTTCTTTCCCTAAGTATTTTATCACTTCAAGGAGCCAAATCAAGCATCTAAAATTTATTTGTTAAATACCGAATCTCTTGAGAGGGCAATCACTACTTTGGCCAGAGAACATTTTTCATGACAATGTCGTCCTTATGTTCGTAAGCGATGCTGCCCATATATGAAAAAAGCAGAAAATGCTCTGAAAGTATTATTTTTACGTATGTTGCATTTGACGGGATACATCGTGTAGCATAGGAAATAAGTGAACAATTTTCTGATGTGGATATGTTCATAGCTCAGTAAAAATTTTTTTTTAAACACCATATAGGAGAAGACTTTTTAAAAAAATGGCACCTGATTTAGCTCTACCACCTTAACCAATATTAATTAGATGGTATGTGTGAATTTCAGCTGCATGTTACTACGCTACCACTTTTATAAAAATTAAGGAAATAGAAGTTTAAACAAAATTCGGCAGCATTAATCAAAACAGCCAAAAAACTTTTTTAGAAAAAAAATTTATATAATAATCTTGCTTTATTTCAACTAATTATGCTATGATTCCTAGTACAATAGTGAGTTTAGGAAGCAGGGACTTAACTTTAGTTGATGCCGTCAATATTGTAAATAATACCATACGAGACATATTAGTGTCTCAAACAATAAGGGACGCTCTATAAGGAAAAACGTGAAACTGTATTTCCTAAAAATAAAGATTTTGAAGTTTTAAAATCTAGCTTGTATTCTTTCTGGAGACGTAAGTGTAAAAAACGTAAATTGCTATATCCCAGAAATCACGTGTTTTATATTTGCTCCAGTGACGTCAGTAGATGTAGAGAGATCTTTTTCTTAGCTAAAATATTTATTGTCGGATAAGAGACAATCCTTAAATATAGAAAATTTAAGAAAACATCTTATTATTAGCTGTAATTCTTCTAAATAATTTATATAAATTGTATAATAAAATCACTGACATGAAACAATAATGCCTATTAAGTTTCTTGAAATGCCTATTTCATCTTTTTAAATGCCTACTTTTTAATTTTTTAATGTCTATTTGCCTGCCTATGAAATTTGAAAAATAAAACTGTGATTTATAAAGTACTTACGAAACATTTTACATACGTTTTGGTTTATTATTATCAATTACTACTCAGCACACTGCTGATTAGATTTATAGAGTAAGAAGCCGGTTACAAGAGTTACAATCTTCCATGTTTTTTGGAACAGTTTTTAGTAGTTAAAAAATATTTACCTCTTAGCATGTGCTTGACATGTTCGATCAGATTGGCATCGGGAGACTGTGACAGCCAATCCAATCTACGATTCCATTTTCCCGTTCCCAAGTTATAAGTGTATACTACAATAAATGGGGTCGTTTGTTCTTGCAACAACTACAACTCTGTATTATTATTAAGCAAATAATAGCAAGTACTTCTCATACACTTTAACACATTTCTAAGAAGCGGTAGTGTTCCATATCTCTAATTATAAAAGCAATCTCAAAAACCACATTAAAGGGTATTTGATAGAATGATTTTCTCTAGGCTTTAAGCTATAAAAGAAAATTCATCACTAAATACGACATTATTTTTTTTTGTATTCTTCTTAGAGTGCTTTCTCTCCACGGAGGTTGGCGATCATCAAGGCTATACGGATCTTAAATGTTACCTCTTTGATTAGATCTACTGAAGTGCAATTAAACCGCCCCCGGGAATTTCCCTTTGCCGACGAACGCCGTTTTCTAGGTGCTTTTTGGTAAACAGCAGTTATACTTCGCCCTATAACGTTATCGGCTTCAAATCGTCATTTGTGTGTCATGTATCTTATTTAAATGCTAGTTTAAAATATAGGCAAGCTTAACAAAATGTCAAGTTCAATTTTTTTTAATAATTATATTATTGCTTGGTTGTTCAATTGCACACAGCTTTTGGTTTTTAGCATCACTTTGTCATGAAATCAGGAGATTTGTGCAAATATTTATGGGTCCTTAAGATGCTGATACAGAAGTACCGCTTCAAATATTTGTAATAACTTGTAAAGCAAGTTAGAGCATATTTCTAGTCAATTGTTTATAGCACACCTGCACACCCAACTAAATATTGGGACTAACTATACAAGACATTTATTTCACTATAGTAATTTTAATTGATATATCTACAGATAACTACATTTGTTTTGCTGGAACAGCCCCATTGTGTTACTTTTCAATGAAATGCAGCCGTACACATTTTTCACAACGTCGGCGCTATGACTCCATGGCCACTGCGAACGCTTTCTTATGGGTGTGTTTTGCCCACTGGAAAGTCGCTGATGCAATAGCGGCACGACTAATGAATTTGCGACCACGGAGAGTGTCTTTCATCGTTTAAAACAGCCAAAAGTCGCTAGGAGCCAGGTTAGGCGAGTAGGGAGCATGAAAAACCACTTAACAGTTGTCAGCATTCGTGGTACCCACCTGGAGGATACTTTTCTCATGTTTAGGTTTTCATGCAAGATTGTGTGAATAGATCCACGAAAATACCAACTTTGGAGCGATGTGTTCCATACTTATTCAGTGATCCTCCAAAACAAGCTCCTCCACTCGCTTGATCATGTCGTCAGACCGGCTGGTGCGTCGCCGATATTGTCTTGGTTTGTTGTCACACGACGTTCTGCTTTCTTTGAACTGTCGCACCCACAAACGCACATTAGACACACCCATAACACCATCACCACATGTCTTACTCTACTGGCGATAAATTTCAATCGGTGTCATACTACGCAAATGGAGAAAACAAATTATTGCACGCCGTTCTTGTAATGAAAACGTCGCCATTTTAAGTATCAAAAACAGTCCTCACTCTCGCCGCTGTCGCTAAAGTCCTGTGTGCCGTGCAGTGCTGCCATCTTTGTCACTCATTTAAAAAGGGTGCCTGCATATTTTGAAACAACTGCATGTTACTATCTGTTCCCAGCCCTGAGAAAAAAAATTTGGAGGTGTTATAACTTGAATGCACTTCGCACATGTAAATTTCATAATTATTTTATGTAGTAACAGTTTACTTTTGATTGAAAGGTAGTACATTTCTTCTCATTTGAGTGTAAGTGTAATGTGAGAAAACGTTCTTTGTTTGCTTTTATTTTCTTTTCTATTTACGTAGCCATACTTGGATAAGATTCTATTGCTCCTGCATATGCCGAAATATTCTAACGTAATCTCCCTGGCGTAATTATAACCGTGTCGTCCGTTTAGCCAACGTTCAGAAATAATTCCAGAACTACTCTGTGGTACATTTCATATCAAAAAAATAATTCCGTAATACTTCAATAAACTTCATTCTAGACTTCATACCTTTAAAGTAAATAGTTGTAATATTTAATAGCAAAGCTTGATGCCACATCCTGTAGAATGCTAGCCGAACATTAAAAACATTGTGTATATATATATATATATATATATATATATATATATATATATATATATATATATATATATATATATATATATATATATATATATATAGCAGCCAGCGTGGACCCGTGGTTGAGGGGCGGGCTGCGATGCTGACGGACCCGGGTTCAATTCCCGATGCTCTCTGATGCCTGGCGGGTGGCCTACTCAGTCACTAAGAATAATTGATTACCTGCCTTCATTCGAACAAGAGGTAATAATGGCGGTCGTTTAAGGTGCGGTGCTTGCCACATCGCCCCGCATCAGAGATGGTGAGCGATGACCGGGCAGAGAGAGCGAACGTTTGAGAGCCTTAACCTCTCAGTTCGCTTCCGTTCTCCCACGCGGGGCGTAGGGCCTTACTTATGTATATGATAGAATAATAGGAGCAAAATCTAAATTGGTGCTTGGTGTCCAGGCGTTTAAACACTAGTCTTGTTGAAACAGAAACAAACTGATATGAGAAAATACCTAGATTGTAGCAACATAATCAGTACAAATATTAATTTTAGGAGCTAATTTTCGAATACTAAAATATTATTAGATAATTGGCGTAACCATTATGAGATCCTGTAAAAAAATAAATTCAAAGGCTTTTGAAAGACTTAATTTGTTCTTTTATTTCATTAGATCAAAAGCGATAATTGCTAAAAACATTTAATGTGACAACGAAAAAGAATTCTATATAATTGTTATTTTCAGTATCACTAAGTTGTGAGAACAATTCCGTTCTTCTGTGTAAAATCGTGCTCAAGGTCCCATATATGTGCCTACAGGTAGATATAACTGCTATAGTCGTTTAAACCTCTCAGTTGTTTTCCATAAACTTTGCATTTACAAGGTGGTTCAAATATAACCGGGACAGATTTTTTTACAAAAAAAACAAGTTATCAAATATTTACTTGCACGTGTCAGTTTTCAACGTACTCCCCTTCGGAGTCAAAAAAGGCTTTTGGTTGGCGACGTATCCACTCCCGAACAGCCTGAATTACGGCTGTAATCTATTCTCCAGAACCGCATACCTTGCAAGTCTGATTTGAGCCCTCTCTAGGGTGGATATGGCTGAAGGTTTCATTTTAATTTCCGGAGGTTTGCATTGTTGTTTTAGCCGTATAGGGGCGTGCATTGTTTTAAAGTCTACCCCTATTCCACTTATCTTTCGCTTGGATCAAATTTTTTCCTTCACGTCTGCTGCTAGGAGGTTTAAGTAAAAAACTGCATTGACTGTTCTGGTATCCGTGAAAAAGTCTACATGGATAACCCTCTGTTAGTCCCAGAAGAACGTTGCCATGATTTTTCGAAACTCGGGAATAAAGTAGTGCACTCACATTTCATCATTGGTCACTATAGACTTTAAAAAGGCATCGCCTTTGTCTTTAAAGTGCTGTAGATGTAGAGATGTAGAGACAACTAGCTGTTTGCATGCGCACCATTTTGTTCATATCTGTCAAAGTGCGTTACCCACCGTGCATTCACTTTGCGATAGCGCAGGTCATTTTTCACGATGTGTTCTACACTACCAACACTGATGGACACTATTGCTCCAAGTTCCTTGATAGTGCTGCGCCTATTCTCATCAATAAGCGCGTCTGCACGATCAATGTTTGGCTGGGTGACCGTTGTTCGCGGTCGACGGTTTACTCTCCGCGCGCTCTCTGCCCTATTTGAAGCACTTACACTACTCTTCCCCATACTGTTGTTGAAGTCTGTGGTGAATTTCTGCGGACTTGACGTTTAATCCAATGAGGAATTTGATCACAATACGTTGTTTCACGCTGCGTGGTAACTTCTGTACGGTCATCACTCTAGCAACTCTCAAACAGGACTAAACACATTCTAACTGAAGCAGGAGGAAGTATAGTGCAATTTCTTTACACGCAAATCAGTTCCGGTCATATTTAAACCACCTTATACTCAACAAATGTATGAAAGATTCTTCCCACTTTTCCTTTAACTTTGACTTTCATTTATTAGATAACTGGTTAGATTTAGTTTTGTGTGCAGGGCTATGAGTTTGTTACTTCATTGACTTTGCTTATCGTTTTTCATTTCTTTAATTTGAAGGGGAAATGCGTTTTTACGCAGCTTGTTAGTTAATGGCCTGAAGCAATGGTAACATTTAATATTATATGGGGTGTTTCTCCTAGCACTACAGTCTTATAGACTTATTGTACTTTTCTCGTTTTCTTTACACCATTTCTTTCCAATAACCTCGTGTATTATATCAGTTTTTAAAAGTCTCTTACTGAAAAGTTGCTGCATTCTTCTGGATGTGCAGACGCACAATATTGATCATCGTGCTCCTGGTTTGATAAGAAAGCACATGAGTTTTTTATCTACAAAAGTTTTTCAGTTGCAAGGGGTGGTAAACTATACCAATTTAGGGAGAAATGTATCTTAATAAAGTAAGAAAGTGGAAAGATACTAGTTTAATAAAACTTTGCATCCGCCTTAGTTTACTTATTCAAGCCAGAGTAAAACAAAGGTAGGATGTTTCTGCGCAGGGACTGCGATAATATATAACATGTTATACCTTATTATTAAATAATATACGTCATGATAAAGTATAACAATAGACTTGGTTATTAAGGTAGATGCAGATGTATACAATACAGGCTTATTAAACCCACAAGTACGTCTTAAAAATATTTTGAACGTACGAATCTGGTTCCTAGTATGGTACGACATATATCGACCGACAATCTGGTGAACCATAGTATAAGGCTTAGTATATATAATAAGATCGGTCAGGCATTAGTGTAAAGTGTTTATAATTCTGGACTAAACGTTTCAATAAATTATTTTTGACAAGTGTTCCAGCAGCTACTTACCTTTTAGATTGCAATTGTCGGCAAACACCGCGCCTAAGACGACCGCCATTATTACCCCTTGTTCGAATGAACGCAGGTACTCAGGTATTTTTAGTGACTGAGTAGGCCACCCGCCAGCCATCAGAGAGCTCCAGGATTGAAACCGAAATATTTTTAATAAAAAATTAAATTTATAGATATTTAGACCAAGTAATTATTCTAATAGTGTTTACTGTATAAACAAATAACATTTTTATCCAAGTTCTCCTTTTTGAAAATATCTGTTTTGCTATTCATATAGTGTCTGCTTCTGTAATAAGATCACAATTACAAATAATATAAAAATTATAATGTCTATTTTAATAACTAATAAGAAAACGTACCGACGAAAATTAAAATATCTTCTTCTTCTTAAAGTCCTACTCCTACCGGAGGCTGGAAATCATCATTGATATGCGAACCTTATTTGCAGCTGCTCGGAACAGATCGATACTGCTGCAGCCAAACCAATCCCTCAAGTTTTTCAACCAAGATATTCGTCTACGTCCGACACTCCGGTTTCCTTTAATTTTTCCCTGCATTATTATTTGCAGCATGGCGTATTTAGTTCCTCTTGTTATGTGGCCTAGATATTCAAGTTTTCTCCTTTTTATTGAATTTATTACTTCGCATTCTTTATTCATTTTTCCAAGGACTTCTCTGTTGGTGATCCTATCAGTCCAAGATATGCGCCACATTCTTCGGTAGCACCACATTTCGAAAGCTTGTAGTTTGTCTAAGTGTTTCTTTTTTACTGTCCACGCCTCTACTCCGTACAACAATACAGGGAACACATAACAGCGGAGCATCCGCATCCTGAGCTCTATACTTATATTTCGGCTGCATAGTAATTTCTTTAGTGATACAAACGATGCTCTGGCAATTTCAATTCTTGTTCTGATTTCTGGTGTCTGATCCCCTGTTTGATCTATCCAGGCTCCCAGATATCTATATGCCTGTACTCTTTCTATTGCCGTATTTGTAATGTTTAAATTCATTTGGTTTGGTGGGAATTTTTTGATTTGCATCCATTTAGTTTTGTTAAGATTTATTCTTAATCCATATTCACTACAGCTGTTATTTACCTTTTCTAACAGATATTGTAGATCATTTAAATTACTTGCCAGTAGTATCGTGTCGTCTGCATATCTAATATTATTGATTACCTCGTCATTTACTATCATACCTTTTTCCTCATCTTCAAGGGCTTCGTTAAATATAGCTTAACTATATATGTTAAAGAGCAGTGGGGACAGGATACAGCCCTATCTCACTCCTCGACGTATCATAATGTCTTCAGTTAGCGCATTTTCTACCCTTATATTGGCTCTCTGTCCCCAGTATAAGTTGTTAATAATTCTTATGTCCCTCATGTCCATTTTTTTCTTTAAGAGTATTTCCAGGAGTTTATCGTGTCTAACCTTGTCAAATGCCTTTTCAAAATCAATGAAACAGACATACATGTCTTGGTTTATGTCTAGGCATCGTTGACTGAGGACATTAACTGCGAAAAGGGCTTCTCGTGTTCCGAGGCCTGCTCTGAAACCAAATTGTGCATCACTTATATCGTCCTCTAATTTTGCATATATTCTTTGGTGGATTATCTTTAAGAATAATTTCAGAACATGGTTCATAAGTGCAATGGTTCTATAATCAGTACACTCTTTTGCACTAGTTTTCTTCGGTATTAATACGAATATGGATGTTAGCCATTGCTCAGGAATTATACCTGTTTCATAGATTTTGTTAAAGAGATGTAAGTCGTTATTGAAAAGTTTGAAGAGTTCAATAGGTATTTGATCTGGGTCGATAGTTTTTCCAGATTTCATGTTATTAAGAGCATGTATTAATTCCGATTTCAATATTTTTGTTTTCCTCATTTACTGTCAGTTCAGTTTTATCTGCTCTTTCATCATTGAATAGTTCCTCAATGTAGGTCGTCCATCTATGCAGTTTATCTTTTAATTCTACCAGTACCTGTCCATTTTGATCTTTTAAGACATTGTTGCCCTGTTTGTTCATTTTGTGACCTGTTACTTCTCTTATTTTCTTGTGCATGTGAAAATTGTCATGTTTCTTGTTTAGCTGTTCTATTTCTTCACATTGTTCTTCAAGATGTGCTTCTTTTGCTATCTTTATTTTTCTTTGTATTACTTTATGCAGTTCTTTATATTTGTTGGTATTTTTCTTGTTTATTCGTCTTTCGTCCATAAGATCTAATATCTCTTCAGTCATCCAAGGTTTTTCTTTGTCCGCTTTTTCTTTAGTTGCGTTTCAGCTGTTTTTAACAGCACTTCTTGAATTTGTTTCCATATTTCATCTGCACTGATTTCTACTTGAATATCTGTATTTTTAATTTGTTGATTTATTATTTGTTGTGTTTTATCTTGTATTTTCGAATCTTTTAAGAGTTTTATGTCTGTGTTATTGTCTTGTCGTTTTACAATCTTTTTCAGTCTTACATTTATTCTAGCTACTACTGGGACATGATCAGAATATATACCCGCACCAGGGTATGTTTTTGTTGATTTAATAGCGTTCTTATATCTGTTGTTAACTAGTAAGTAGTCTATCTGGTTGCGTACTATTTTTTCCGGTTTGTCTTCTGGAGACTTCCATGTGTATAGTCGTCTTTCTGGGAGTTTAAAAAGCGTGTTTGCAATAACCAACCCTTTATCTTGGCAAAACTGTATTAAGCGATCTCCTCTGTCATTTCATTGTCCCATGCCAAAGCTACCCGTACATCCCTTGACTTTAATGTTGCCAACTTTGGCATTGAAGTCTCCGATCACTATTGTCATATCTTTGTGTTTGATGCTTTGGTATACTTCTTCTAACTGCGATTAAAATTCTTCTATTTCTTCGTTGTCTTTGTCTGCAGTGTGTGCATATATCTGTATAATGTTCATTGTACCTATATTTGTCTTCATCTGCAGCATTATAATCCTGTCCGAGTATGGTGTAAAGCTCACAATTGTCGGTGCTATTGTTGTATGTACTATAATTCCAACTCCGTATCTATGTTCTCGGACATTGTTGCCCGAGTAGTACATGGTACTGTTGTCTGTTATGCACTTCCCATTTCCTGGCCATCTTGTATCGCTAACACCTAAAATGCTTATCTTTAACCTTTTTATTTCCAATTATATATTGTTCAGTTTGCCCGCCCTGTACAAACTATTTGCATTCCAGGTTCCAATTTAATTAAATTATTTAATTGATATTCTTAATTGGCTTGGTTCAACAACTGTCAACTGGATCCGATCGGGAACTTACCACAGGTTTTATTTTGAAGTATCTTGAAACTTTGAACCATATTGATGATGATTTATTATTAACTAGGGATATCCATGTGAGAATCTTTAATGCAGTGGTTTCACCGTTGCCTTCTGCATCTGTACGTGCCGTTGACCTATTTGGTTCATCCGGCCTTTTAGGATCAATTTCTTGTATCCAGAAGGACAAGTAAAGGTGCCCTACTTACTATCTCAGTTCAATTCACCGAAATGCTGTCATGGCCGAATTAAGAAGGGATTGCTTATTACCGGCAATCACTGGTTTGCTCCTAATGGTCGTGGACTACTTATTCAGTCTAAGAACTGGCTGTTCTTAGCTTATCTCAGCTAACTAAAGGCCTTACTACCGCCATTTACTAGTCCTGCAATACATTAAAATATCACAAAATATATGTTACAAAAAAAATTAAAATCACAAAAATATCAAGCAATTTCAACAGTGCTTTAATGAACTTTAATTATTTTGTCCACAAGTTGTTTTATTCGAGTAAAGACATTATTAGTTGTTGAAAACGTTTAAAATTCTCAAGTTCATTATTCGATTAATCCAAAGCATTGAACTACCGAGTCGCATTGAACACGAAACTTTTACCATGCAATCGGCTTTAGTACCAGAATTTCCACAACTTCTGGTTAACGTCAAGTTTAACTACGTATTGTTAGGTAAAAAGGCAACAACTTATTTATTAATGCTGAAAAGAAGCTGTTATAAAGGGCAAAGAAATGCCTAATTAACATATCTCATTTTTCAACTTTAGTCATTAACATTGCCTTGTACCAATGTAAACAACTTTTACAATCATTCAAGGAGTCTATTTATTCTTTTACACCAGTCACTTTGGTGTTAACACCCTAAATAATAAGTTGATAATTTTTTGCAAACTGAAAACGATTTGGTTTTAGTTTTAGTTTCATGGTATACAATATTTAATAAAATATATTATTTCAAAGTTTTAATTGTAATATTAATTCTAAGTTTTAAAGTTGATTTACAAAAAAATGAATTTCCGTGTCTTTTTAAAACTTTAATTTTGTAATTTTGCTTAAAAGTATAAAGTAATTATTCCCTCGTTATTAAGCTTATTGATTTTAGAATGTTGTTCCATAAACTTTAAATTTATCTTCTTACCTTAAAAATTTTATTCTAGAAATTTTAAATATGGAAGATTCAATTAAAAACAGCGTACTTTAAGATCTAAGAAACACTTTTACCAGTCAATTACAGTGGGAAGTAATAATTTAGGTAAAAATTAAAATTTATCCACAACTTTTCTTGCAGTTCAACTCAAAGATTTAATGCACTCTGAGCTGCGTTTAGTGGTAAAAATAAAATCCACACGTTTTTTGAATTAAGACTTTGAAAATGATACGTCACTTGTTTAACACAAGCGAAATGTTTTGCTGTTGCTTTTTCGTTCTACTGTTAAGTCCCTTAGACCACTCTGCCTTTGTATTACATGTCAAACAAGCTTTGTTACAATTCATTCAACTGGTAGTTTATTTATATCGATTTTAAAGCATCATAACTTTTTTGGTCGTCCTACATATAGTAGGGTGCTTTTCCATTTTGTCTACCGAGTTGTAACAGGATAGTACAAAGCGCTTTGTTGTAAGCTCCAGTTTCATCGGTATTCAGCATGCATTTACATAAAGATGATTTATTTCACACTTTGAATTGATAATTATTAATTTTTGCTAAGTTTTAAAGCTTTGCATTTACAAAAAATGGACATTTCCACCTAACTCTCTCTTTATACAGGATGTTTAATATTTGGCGTCAGAAATTTTGCCTGTTAAAAAATAATCAAAAAGCTAGATTAGCGCCACCTACTATACATTATAATCGATTAATTGCAGTTTTTTTTTAGAAATTTACTGTTAGATTTTACTATGCAGGAATTTTATTAAATTTTACTTACCTTTAAGGAACCATTATTGCTTAGTTTATTGGCGGTACAAAATTTTACGAATTTCAATGGAGGTCCATTAGTTTGATCTTCTTTACGAGCTGCTAGCTACCAGCAGGACAAATTCAGACTGAGACTATGGAGGCAAGTTGAGGAAAAGTAAATGAAAACATACAACAATTTTACAATTTTCGTGCTACTTAAGCTGTTTAGATCTTTAGCCAACCGATGACTAAAAGCCCTAACAAAAACTTATTTTCATGTGGCGCGGCGGAGATCTTTTCGTAAATCAACCAGGTTTGTCGATTCTATGAACAGCTTAACAAGCGGGATTAACTATGGAAGCGTCAAAATTATCTAACAAATTATTTGAAAATGTTCTCGTACAAGATTCAAGTCTATCAACCGCTGAAGCCTCCCGATATCGAGAGAAGATTACAATTTGGCCAATTGATGATTAAAAAGCAACACTGTTTGATTGGCGTTTCGAAAATTTGGTTTAATGTTGAGGCTAATTTTTATTTAAAAAGTTTTGTTAACAAGCAAAACATACGCCTCCGGAGTATCAAAAATCCTCACCTTGCAATTGTAAAGCCTCTCCATTCAGCACACAGTTTGCAATTTTAGGAAAAAGACTCTCAGACCATATTTATTTAACGGCAATGTGAACTCTCGAAATTACCGGTAGATGCCCGACGAGGAGTTTTTACAGGAAACAAATAAAGCCAAAATAATTAACGGTTACTGATTTATGCGAGGCTTTATCATACTCTGAAAGTTCTTTCCACACATCTGAATAATTTTAGAATATATTCATAAGCTTAAACTTTGATAATTTTGCTGGTGATGGAACTGATTGGCCACCAAGTTTCCTTGACAAATCCATGTGACTTTTTCTATGGGGATACCTGAAGGATTAGTCTCCAAAGAGTTTCCAAAACACTAGATCTGAAAATAACCATAAAAAATTAAGAGACATACTTTAGGAGTAAATGAGGCTTTCGAAAGTAGGCTGCGCCATCTTGGTAACCAAGGTTTACAACCCAAGAATTAACTAATAAAAACCTTAATCTAGAAAGTAAAGGGAGTACAAATAAGTCTCCGTCGTTTGACAAAAGATAACCCCACCAGTAAGATATGGTTGAAATTGTCAGATGTAAAACGTCATATCGTAAGGTTGGATATCTGGCAACACCACAACCTTAAAATACTAGCGATTTTTATCAGCATCACATAATTTATTTCGTGTGAAAATGTCGAGTTTTGAGCCGAATAAGCGTCATTTGCGGGAACTTTTGATTTACTTCTTTAATGTGAAGAAATCTGCAGCTGAGGCGCATCGATTGCTCGTAGAAGCATATGGTAAAGCTGCTTTAAGTGAGAGAAGTTGTCGTGAGTGGTTTTATAAGTTTAAGAACGGTGAGTTTGACGTCGAAGACAAAAAACGTAGGAAGGCCGAAAGTGTACGAAAACGCGGAATTGAAGAATTATTGGAGGAAGATTTCTGCCAAATGCAAAAAGAACTTGGATTAGGAGTGACTCAAGAAGCAATTTCACATCGTTTAAAATCGTTGGGAAATTGATTCAAAAGCAAGGAAATTGGATTGCATATGAACTGAAGCCGAGAAACTTTGAACACCGATTTTGCACATGTGAAATGCTGCTTGCCAAGCATAAACAAAATGGTTTTTTGCATCATATAGTCTTACTGATGATGAAAGATGGATCCACTACAATAACCCAAAGAAAAGGAAATCACAGAGACCACGTGGCCATGGAAAAAACTTATGTTGTGTATTTGGTGGGATCAGCTTGGTATCGTGTATTATAAGTTGCTCAAACCGAACGAAACTATTACTAGGGCTCTCTACCAAAGACAGTTAAAGAGATTGAGCCAAGCACTCAAGGAAAAATGCGTCCACTACTACTATAAACACGACAAAATTATTCTCCTGCATGATAATGCTCGTCTACATGTTGCGGTGCCGGTCAAAACCTACTTGGAAACACTCAATTGGGAAGTTTACCTTACCCGCCGTATTCACCAGACATTGCCCCTTACAATTATTACTTGTTTGATCAATGGCACGTGGCCTTTCTGAGCAGCACTTACATCATATGAAGGTACCAAAAATTGGGTCGATTCGTGGATAGCCTCAAAAGATAAAGCGTTTTTTCGAAATAACTAGAAGTCCTGGACTTCGCAGATGATATTTGCCTACTGTCCCAAACCCACAAACATATGCAACAAAAAATAAATAAAATATCGGAAGGAGGAAGAACCGCTGGCCTAAAGCATAAATAGCACAAAAACCAAATCACTTATAACAAACACCATTAACAAACGGAACTTTTATTTAATAATAAGGAAATGGAACAGGTAAACAAATACACGTATTTGGGTTTTGTAGAAACGAGTGCAAGCGGAGCAGAACAGGGCGTCAAAGCATGCATACAAAAAGCAAATTCAGCCTTCATACAACTCTACCCAATATGGAAAACAATAAAAATATTAATAAAGACTAAACTCAAAATTTTAAAATCTATGTAAAATCCGTCTTATTGTATGGCAATGAAACGTATAAAACCCCGAAAAGTATCAACAAGCTTCCAGATTTTTATAAACAAATGTCTCAGGAGAATGTATAAAATTTATTGGCCAATCACCATCGCTATGAAAAAGCACAAGGAACACCTATAAATGTTCAAATAAAGAGACGAAAATAGAACTGAATCGGGCACACGCTAACAATAGATCCAACAGCAATTGACAGACAAGCACTAAATTGCAATCCACAAGACAAACCTCAAAGCGGAAAGCTCAATGAGCTGGAGAAAAACGTCAGAGGAACAAATCAGAAAAACTGGGAAACTGTGGAGAGAAATCCAAGAAATACAAAGAATGGCACTGCTTTACAGAAGCCCTATGTTCCGAAGCAGAATAAAAGTAAATAAGTCAAGTAAGTCAATGTTCGAACAATTTTGTTAGAAGTCAGATACATCGGAACATCAAGATTATAGAAGAGTCCAGTCAATTCCTTTCTCCTGGTAATTTGAGACTAGTTTTGTTTGGGTTATAAACTAGATTTTTGGCCCATTGCCTTTTCATCTAATGACAGTCAGTTGATTGATTGATTGATTGTCTAATAAGTTCATTTTTATGCTCTACCCAGTTGTTACTGCTGTATATGCTTGCAAACTTTAGAATATATCTAATTACGTATGAAATCTCCAGCATGTTATTAAGAGTTTCATTTGTAATATACCACGGAGTTTTTGATGTTGTTCTAAGGACCTCCAATTTACATATTTGCAAGTTTTTACTGTGACAGGCTTTTGCACATTTCCATAGGTAAATACAGGATGTTCATACGAGTCTTAAAAGCAATTTATTTGATAGAGAAAGTTGGGTTCTACTCCAAATTAGCCAATTCATTTATTTAATTTTAATAATATCTTGCAAACGACGATATATTAATAGCGAAAAACAAAGACGATCTGCAAAGACTTCTAATAAAGTTTAAAGTAGTAGGTAGGAGATTCAACATGAAAATTGCTGCAGATAAGACAAAATCACTAGTGAATATAAATTATTTGGGCACCAATATTAGCAGCTACGGTAATGTACAAGCGGAGGTCAGGGAACAAATACAAAAAAACAACAGAATTTCAGCCTCAATAACAGTATATGGAAAAACAACTGGATGGCATGCGTATAAAAAAAATAGCGAGAGATCGTTCTCCAATAGAAAGAAGAAGCTTGGGTCGACCCAAGAAGCGCTGGGTGGTGTTTAAAAAAACAGATAGAATTGTTTGTAATAAAGAAGAAGATTTGAAGGTTTATCTGCGTCCTTTCAGCTTTAATTCTTCTGCTCCAGTTTCATATGAAACTAGATGCAGTCTTGATGCTTGATTTTGGTAGTATTACAGTACAGTTGTTTCTAATTGCTTTTAAGCGTAAAGTGAGTAGATTTGCCACTATTCCAATTAGCTATTTTTAAACCATTCTTGAAATGTAATTAGACGCAGCTATTTCTAGATTTTCGTTTATTATATCATCAGGAAACATGGCAAATGTGATGCTTCTTAATTATATTGTTTGTATGATAGGGAAATAGGGTAGGTAAAGCAGCAGTTTCGGTCCATTACCCTGTGATACTCCGGTGCTAACATTGTGGTCATCGAACACTATGGTATTTATCTTGACGTGATAGATCCTCACTGTTATATATAATTTTAGTACGAGGTGCATTAAGTCCTAAAGCCTCTAATTTCTTATTCTAAAAAGTACACATTTTTTACAAGGTCATGGTTGGAAATTCATGGCGACATCACGTGTCCTGAGACATTGCCACCCGCATAGCTTTGTGTTCGAGGGACCCACCTTGAAGAAGCTTTCCGCATTTTTAAGTCATCATGCAAAATCAACTCCACAGATCTTACGGAATCGACTCTCTTCTACAACAACTTGCTTCACTCGCGCAATTATAGTTTCGGTTTGCCTGGTTCGTGGCCGAGGCTGTTATGGTTTATTTTCACACAACTCTCAACATTACTTAAACTTTCGCACCCACAAACACACATTCTTAACATTTATAACGCTTTCACCGCATGTCTCAATTGGCGATAAAATTCGATGGGTGGTTCACCATGCAAGAATGATTTCACGTTGTTCTTGAAACGTTGCCATTTGAAGTGTACAAAGTAACACTCCAACAACGCTAATTCGACTTATGTACATTGTATGGTGCTACCATTTATATTACAAATTCAAAAATACTTCCGGCGTCTTTTAAGATTAACCGCATCTTTCTACTTACTCTCACTGCTTAGAAAACAATTTGGGGACCTTAGAATTTAAACGCACCTCGTACCAAACATGGAGTCCATCAATTCAGGCGTAGAAAAATAAACGCTTATTGAAACTACAGTCATGATTGTATAATCAAGTAGAGTATTTTAATTTAAACATTTATGTATAAAAAATGATATCACTCAAATGTTACCACAATTGACATTACAAATGTCGATACCATGGTCAAAATTTTTTATAACATTTTCATGTAGAGTCGCTTCAGTGGCATTTATCTCAACAATCATGTTGTTTTTGAGGTCTTGGATTATGGCTGGTTTATTGACATAAACTTTACTTTCATATATCCCTACAAAAAAAGTGTAAAGGCGTCAAATTGCTCGAACGAGCAAGCTAATCGACATTCTGATTTCTCGAAATTAAACGTTTACTGAACTTCGACTACAATAAATCGATATTCACACGTGTTGTGTGACATGTTGTGCTGTTTTGTTGAAAATAAACATTTATACCAGTTTGATTAAGCTTAGAATTCAGTAATGGCATTTTACCTTGATTTTCGAAAAACATGATACAATAACACATTTTGAGTAAGCAGTCACTTTTGAGGATGCATTGGTTGTTCTTGATATTTTCTTGAATTCTTGTTGGCTTCAATGAGATAGTTTTACTTGTTCAGCTTCCTATTCAATGTGAAATGCGTGTCATCACTAAAGATGATTTTCGATGAAAAGTTCGGATCAATTGCACGAGTAAGTCAGAGAACACACGTCGGTTGAAATGGATAATTGGCTTGCGATCTTAAGTCAATTGAATCTTGTAAGCATGTAAATTCAAATTTTTGTAGATAATACTGCGTAAACTAGTCTCCAAAATGCCAATTTTTGGCAATAGGCGAGTTATTGAGAGTTTTGGGTCCTGTTTCACAATCGCAGCGATATGTGGTGGTGTGCAAACACTTCTAAGTCGTCAAATTCTTGGTATATCACCAACAGAACCAGTGGCCTCAAATTTTCGCACCAAAAGACCGATGGTGGTCTCATTTGAACGGTTATGACGCCCGAAATAATCGCGAATATTCAAGGGGTGTTTTTTATTTTTTCACATTTTTTGTTCTTTAATCACTTTATCGCGGTCTTTATTCGAATATGACTCTATAGCAAAAATTGGCAAACTTTAATGACGCTACGTTGACAAAAAAATATGGCGTCTGTGTAAATTTAACGTTTACTTTTTTGCTCCCCTATTGGCGAACTTATTACAATTGGTTTAGGTAGATGCAATTTGATTTTGCATAGTAGGTTTTTATGCCACACTTTATCTAAGAACGCCACAGTACATACGCATATTGTCTATAGGCGCTTGAGTGTATGGATAACAACTCTTTGACTTTTGTGAACCAGTGAGTGATATTAACAAAAGTCAAATTTGTAGGAAGGAAAAAACTTCGATTTTCTGAATTTTTAAAAATAGTCCTTTTAATAGCTTGGACAAAAATGTCAAGCTTGGCTTACTATTAGATTATACTTCCGGCCTTTACAAGTGTGGGAAACGAAAATGACATTAACTGGAAAAATATGTAAGGTTAGCAAAGGATAATTAAGAAACAATTAAAATTAGTTAAGTACTGAGTTACTTGGTTGGCATCGTGAGTTTTCTAGTTTTGAATAGAAAGGACGACTTTTTAGAGGTAGTGAGAACTCTGTATTTTTCAGTAGAATTTAGGTGGATTATAGACCGTTATTAACTTTCTACAGCGGAGCATATAGTAGAAAGTTAATGAGATTTTTTCATCCTGTCTGTCTGCCTGTGTGTCTGGAGACACTATAACTTCCGTTTTATTCAGTGGATTCACTTCAAACTTGGCATACCCACATCTCAGGTCAGTACCTTTCATGGGATTGATTTTCAGCCAAATGAGGTAACGGCAACCGGAAGTACGATTTTGAAAATGCCTGTGTTTCTGTGTGTCTGGAGACACTGTAACTTCCTTTCTATTCAACGGATTCACTTTAACTTTGCCACACACATCTTAGGTCAGTATATTTCATGGGATTGATTTTCAGTCAAATCGGTTAACGGCAACCGGAAGTGACCGTTACGATTTCGAAAATGCATGTCTTTCTGTGTGTCTGGAGACACTATAACTTCCGTTCTATTCAACGGATTCACTTCAACCTTGCCACACACATCTTAGGTCAGTATATTTCATGGGATTGATTTTCAGTCAAATCGGTTAACGGCAACCGGAAGTGACGGTTTCGATAATGCATATCTTTCTGTGTGTCTGGAGACACTATAACTTCCGTTCTATTCAACGGATTTACTTCAATCTTGCCACAATCTCAGGTCAGTATTTCATGGGATTGATTTTCAGCCAAAGGTAACGGAACGGAAGTGACGGTTACTATTTCGATAATCATATCTTTCTGTGTGTCTGGAACACTATAACCTTCTATTCAACGGATTTACTTCAATCTTGCACACATCTCAGGTCAGTATATTTCATGGGATTGATTTTCAGCCAATCAGAACGGCAACCGGAAGTGACGGTTGCTATTTCGATAATGATTATATTCTGTGTGTCTGGAGTTACACTATAACTTCCGTTTCTATTCAACGGATTCACTACTTGCCAGGCACATCTTAGGTCAGTATATTTATGGGATTGATTTTCAGCCAAATCGGTTAACGGCAACCGGAAGTGAACGTTATGATTTCGATAATGCATATCTTTCTGTGTGTCTGGAGACACTATAAGTTCCGTTCTATTCAAAGGATTCACTTCAACCTTGCCACACACATCTTAGATCAGTATATTTCATGGGATTGATTTTCAGCCAAATCGGTTAACGGCAACCGGAAGTGACGGTTACTATTTCGATAATGCATATCTTTCTGTGTGTCTGGAGACACTATAACTTCCGTTCTATTCAACGGATTTACTTCAATCTTGCCACACACATCTCAGGTCAGTATATTTCATGGGATTGATTTTCAGCCAAATCGGGTAACGGCAACCGGAAGTGACGGTTACTATTTCGATAATGCATATCTTTCTGTGTGTCTGGAGACACTATAACTTCCGTTCTATTCAACGGATTCACTTCAACCTTGCCACACACATCTTAGATCAGTATATTTCATGGGATTGATTTTCAGCCAAATCGGTTAACGGCAACCGGAAGTGACCGTTGCGATTTCGATAATGCATATCTTTCTGTGTGTCTGGAGACACTATAAGTTCCGTTCTATTCAACGGATTCACTTCAAACTTGGCACACACATTTTAAGTCAGTATATTTCATGGGATTGATTTTCAGCTAAATCGGGTAACGGCAACCGGAAGTGACCGTTAAGATTTTGAAAAGGCATGTCTTTCTGTGTGTCTGAAGACACTATAAGTTCCGTTCTATTCAACGGATTCACTTCAATCTTGCCACACACATCTCAGGTCAGTATATTTCATGGGATTGATTTTCAGCCAAATCGGGTAACGGCAACCGGAAGTGACGGTTACTATTTCGATAATGCATATCTTTCTGTGTGTCTTGAGACACTATAACTTCCGTTCTATTCAACGGATTCACTTCAACCTTGCCACGCACATCTTAGGTCAGTATATTTCATGGGATTGATTTTCAGCCAAATCGGTTAACGGCAACCGGAAGTGACCGTTACGATTTCGATAATGCATATCTTTCTGTGTGTCTTGAGACACTATAACTTCCGTTCTATTCAACGGATTCACTCCAACCTTGCCACACACATCTTAGGTCAGTATATTTCATGGGATTGATTTTCAGCCAAATCGGGTAACTGCAACCGGAAGTGACCGACCGTTACGATTTCGCACCGCTGTAGAAAGTTTCCTTTACGGTATTACACCGCTCTTGTTATTGTTGGTAGTAAGACAGTAACAGTAAAGTATAAAATTTTGATTACTATTTTGAATGTTTTTGATGGAAGTAAAACCTCAGTGTCTTCTAATTGCACAAATGTGTTTTAATATACTATTTGCTCTGTATAAAGCAATATGAAAGAGGTCATGATTTCAAACGAATTTAATTATTACATTTGAATGGATGTTTAGCACTCTACTGTTTTGACTAAAGTTATGATACAGTTTTAAATTTTATAAATATTAGTTAAATAACATTGAATCGGTCATTGATTAGATTATTATTGAATTTTCCTTCTACTCTTCTGGTACGAAGAAAACATACGACTTCTTTGTTTATGTTGTTGGTTTGTGTTCCAAGTGGTGTAGAATCGTTTATATTTAGTGGTAGCTGTTGTGGACAACAATAGCACTGAAGTATAGTATTTGTCTATATTACTTTTAGTTTTATTATGCTTTTTAGACGCTGAATCAACGATAAAGTGTGACAGTGGTAGTGGTTGTTTAGTTAGTCTGTATCGTATATTAATAGTGTTGCGTACTGTTTTTCCAGCTATTCGATAATTACTTT
The DNA here is from genome assembly GCA_036346155.1 of Sinelater perroti. Taxonomy (NCBI): domain Eukaryota; kingdom Metazoa; phylum Arthropoda; class Insecta; order Coleoptera; family Elateridae; genus Sinelater; species Sinelater perroti. Next base: position 4,622,259 of record JARFIY010000332.1, read on the forward strand.
TTTCGGTAAAACGTGATGGAGGTTTTGAATAGTCATCTTGTAAGGCTTACTCATTTTAGTTAATAGGTTTGCTGAATTATGCTTTAGTTTATAAGATGTTTTGTAAATTTTCCGTACAGATCCGTTGTTTAACAATACCGTTATATAATATTGTCCTCCCTTTAGTATGTAATTTATGTTAATAATAATCTCGGTGCAATTATTTACTTCGTAGATATAGTATGACCAATATCTTGCAATTTTATGTTATTGATTACTAAATGTCTGTTTATGATGTTTGTTAGAGTGAGGTTAATAATTGTTCTTTCTTTTAATTATTTGACATTTCAGTTTTGATTTATTGAATTGTCTTGAGTGTTTCGCCGTTTATGTTGACAGACTTAGTGCCATATCTGTACCTTTAGGCTATGATTGCTTGCAACGTTCATTAATTTGGCTCGTGTTATTTTGTTTGACCTGAGGGAATAAAGCTGTAAAAGGATGTATTACATACAAACATTGCACTAGTGTCTGGTTATGAATTTCGCATGACAATTATAGGATGGGTTACCTATTGTATTGGTTTTGTTCTAAACATTGCTACCCTTAATGTTAGGAAAGCTAAATGGGAATCCGTAGATTTCTAAGGCACGCAGGTCGGATATGTTCAGAGAATTAGGATTGTAAACGCTTCCCACTGGAAAGATGGGCTTGTTCTTAGTGTTATTAAACTATAACTAAATGTACCTACAATATTAAAGCAATATAATAAAGGCTAGGGTCGTTGATTAAACTGTTAAACAGACAGTACGGCAGTCGACCATTGTAAAGATAAAAAAGCGTAGCAGACACGTATGTGCGCTTTGAACGTCAAGTCACCTCTTCTTCAAGATTAGTCACTTTTCCAAAAATTTGTATTTACAGACTTTACAAGTCACAGATCATAAAACATTTTAAACCATGTCTTTGTATAATTTAAAAATAACAGTAACTCTGATTTATTTTAAATAAAAGAAAGCGTGACTCCTACTGTTCTTACTTCTAACCAAACCGTATTTAATAGAATGAAGATGAAATAATATTTTGAACAATTTGAACAGTTTTGGTTTCTATATCCCGCATACTTTATGCCATCATAACCCTCAGACTACCAAAATAACGACAAATTGCTACTAGTATATATATTTGACGTTAAAATATTTGTTTTGCGCTTTGTAATTCCTTATAGCGGAATAATTAATTTTAAATTATTTAGCACATTCATTATGGATCCAAATTAAAATAATTATTACAAAGTAAATTAAGCATTTTGTATTATATATCTAATCATTTCAATAAGTATTTATTATTAAAGGCGCACAAAAATATTCTAAAGCATGTAATGCAAATTAAAGATGTACGAAGCTTCAGAGAGCAGATCCAAACTCCGGCCATGTGCTAGTAATAGCAAAATTAAAACAAGGATAAATAGTTCAAGGATACAAAAATGCAACACTAACGAATTGTTTAAAGAGGGTATAATAAAAGAATATAGGAAGAGTTAAACAAGAAATTGGAAACAAATTCTTAGCAAGAGTTCGTTCAGAACGATTGGGGCCAGATAGAAAAAGCCATACAAGAGAGTTTACAACAACACATAAAAACTAGGAAACTCAAAAAAAGAAAGGAATTGTTTGCGGAAAATTGTAAAAGAACACTAGAAGAAATAAAGAAAACAATATTGTTCTTAAATAGACACACAATAAACAATAACAAAGATACGAGATACTAAGAAAAAGAGCGGAGCAATATGTAGACAAGAGAAAAGAAACCGTATAAATAAGAGTCTGCAAAATAGAAGAAAATTATAAAAATAAGGAAATAATAAACTTTTACCACGGTACTAAGAAAACAAGAGACAATTCACAAAATGTAACGCCATACCTGAAGAATAGAGGCGGAGAATTAATTGGAAATGTGTAGAGCATTTTGATCTTAAATGTAGAATATTACAAAGAACAAAAAGAGGAAGTCAAAATACCAGACAATAATGAACAAGATAAAGTTGAAGAACCGACAGATCAAGAGGTAGAAATGAATTTAGAAAACTAGAGAATAATAAAAGTGCAGGAGAAAACGGTATACCCTCGAACTACTGAAATATGTAAGAAGTAAATTGAGCAAAAGAATTGGCACACTAATAAAGAGAATATGGCATGAAGAACTAATGCCCCACCAATGGACAAATACCCTGATATGTCTGATTGCAAAATATAGAGACAGAATTAACTGCGGTTATTACAGGAGAATTTCACTGCTTGGTGTTGCTGATAATGTACTGGCAAAAATTATTAAAAAGAAATTAAGCCGCTATTACAACACCCTAGTAGGAGAATATCAAGAAGGGTTTAAATAAGGAAGATCAACGATGGGCCAGATCTTTAAGCTAAAAATGATTCAAAACCAAAACTACAAACAAACCGACGTTTACATATTTTGTTTATAGATTTTGTGAAGGATTATAATTCGGTAGAAAGAAACAAACTATATCTAGCGATGAAATAGTTAAAGCTCTTAAGTGGTTCAGTTTAACAAAGATGACCCTAACAGACACACTGAACAAAATGGCACTAAAAGAAAGTAAACAGTATCAGAGTAGCGACCGGGGTCGGGCATAGGGATTTATTATCTCCGATATTATCGAACTTAGTTCTAGAAACAGTTTTTAGAGATAGCGAAAAGCAACGCAAGAAGTAATATATCATAAAAAAAGAGACAAGCAATTACCCATGCAGATAACAGCATTAGTAACCAGATTGAAGAAGAAAATGCTTTTAGAGAAATCCAAAAGACTGCAATATGTTTTAAATTAAGAATAAACAAAGATAAAACAAATTACCTAATAATCAAACAAAGAGCAACAAACGAGAGATTATATATCAGATTTAAGACGGACCCACTAATCTACAATGTTGCGAGAGTGAACTATTTTCGGTTTTTGGGGGGTACCAGTTACTAGCAATAATAAATAAAACAAAGAAAAAGAATAAATAAAGGGAGCAAAACCACGAACTGGTTAAATAGAATACTAAGATCAAAAGAACAGTAGTAAGACCAACGGTAGTGTACAAACAAAAGGAGAATTCAATTAGATTAAAATGACGGCAGGGAAATGTGCTAAGAAGAATATTAAGAGGAACAAAAACCGAATATATTATATGCAGATGAAAGCAGAGCAAGAAATAAAAGAATTATAGGGACACAGTAGCTTAGTTTAACACGTTAAAGCGCAAAAATTAAGATGGTTAGGTTAGGTTACAATTTAACAAAATAGGCATTTGAAGAAATCATGGAAAGCATATAAATACAAGGTGTTTCAAATATGATCAGGACTGATTCGTTTGTAAACAAGCCGCACTACGGAGCTGCTGTGCGACTTTGAAAGAGTAAAACCACAATCTCTACCCACGCTCCTGCTCGGGTTAGAATCTTTTTAGTACTGTTTCTAGGTTGCTAGAGTGTTGAGCGAACAGAAGGTGCCTAAGCGTAAAATAACGAATTTGATCAAATTCCTCGTTGGAAGAAACTTCCCGTCCGCTAACATTTACTACGGACTTTAAGAACAGTATGGGGAAGAGTGTACCTCGCAGATTCGTGAGTTTGAGTAGTGTAAGTGCTTCAGAGAGGGCAAACGATCAGCGAGCCAAACATTGATCGTACAGACGTTCTCAAAGAACTTGGAGCAATGCTGTCAATTAGTGCAGACATCGTGAAAAACCACCTGCACTACCGCAAGGTGAATGCACGGCGAGTACCACGCACTTTAATGGGCGTGAACAAAATTGTGCGCGTGCAAGCTGCTAACCATCTAGTACAGCAGTTTGAAGACGAATAGTCTATAGTGACGACCAATAAAATATGGCTGCACTACTTTGTTCTCGAGTTCCGGCAGTCATCACGCGAGTGGCGGCATACCAGTTCTTCCAAACCCAAAAGAGCAGGGAGGAGCCAATTCGTGAGATTGGGAGGAGGTTATCCATGTAGGCTTTCTGACAGGTGCCAGAACTGTTAATGCATCTTCTTATTCAGAGACGAAAAGTCTTCTTTCAAAACAATGCATGCCCCCATACAGCCAAAACAACTCTTTGGAAATTACAATTGAACCTTTTTTTCACATCTGCTATACAGTCACAACTATGCCTAAATTGATTTCTACCTGTTCAGAAGGCTTTTTTAAAAAGTCATAGAAATGTTTCCAGAACGTTTGACTCCGAAGAGGAGCAAGTTGAAGACTAATATGTGTAAGTAAGTGTTTGGCAATTTGTTTTTTTTTTTTTTTTTTGTAAGAAAATCAGTCCCGGTTATATTTGCACTACCTTGTATAATAAAATTGCCATTAAAAGAAGCATTCATTTACAATAAAAAATTCTATTAATTTTTATAGTGGTATTTTTATTTGTTTCCGATTTTGAAAGCTGCACGTAAATTTACAATTAAACAACAAAAATGCAATCAAATGTAATTTTTATGCCTAATGACTTTAATATTTTTATTTAATTAAGATTCAAATAATCCTATAACAGCCCCCAAGCAACACGTCACCTTAATCGGATCTGTATCGGTTTAAGGATTTTGGTTGCCAATAATTTTATTTGCTCTATGCATACGCGTGGATTTCAAGAATATATTTAATAAAATTATTTTTTTTTAAATATTGGGTTACTATTTTTGCAAAATTTTGAATTTTTTTCTACATGTTATCTCTACTTTATTTTTTATTGCAATTTTATCAAAATGAAGACGGAAGAAGCAATTACTAAAGCGGACGAGTTAAATTGCGACATATGGAAAAATGCGGAAAAGAAGTTGAACTAGCACAAGAATTAAAAAGCTTGAACTTTCAACCAACAGGCTTTATTGGAACTAAAATAAATGAACGGACTGTTGAATTATGGAAAATGGCCTACTGTTAATTTATTATTGAGTTGAGGAATCGACAAGAGCACATGCAAGAGTGACAGGCGTAATCAATAAAGAAATAATAAAAAAGATGCAAGTGTGGACGTATTTATGAGAGAATTAAAATAAATCTAAACAGAACTACAATAATCACAGTAATAATAGTTCATAAATATGGTGAAAACTATCCAACGACTAAAAAGGATCAATTCTTGAATGAAGTTCTACGTACAGTAAAATATCTGGAACAAATAGAACAAGAAAATAAGAAGCACATAGCATAGTGAAATTATTACGTTAATAAAGAGCGCAAAAGAAAGAAGCTATGGAAAACTTACTATGAAATTAAAATGAGGAGACTTATGAAATCCATAAATTACAATAAACTATAGTAAAGACCTTATTGAAGCAAAGAAGAAAAATCAACCAAAATTTTTTGGAAATTTTTAAAACCTTTAAAAAACCAAGAAAGTAAAATATAAATAGAAAATGTAATAATAGATCTAAGTGAAGTAAGTCTAAAATAAAACTCAGAAAAGCAGCTGGATGCGACGAAGAACTATCAGAACCTGTTACGTTTATAGGTACAAGTAGAATACAAGAATTGACCAGCTCAATGTTAGCTTTAAAGCTCAAAAAATACTGTACAAATGAAATGCTGCAATAATTCTACTAATTTACAAAAAGGGCCACAATAAATATTTTAATTATAGAAGAATCTCTCGACTACATGTGACAGTAAAAGTTTACGAAACCATCTCAGAATGGAAACTGCGACCGGCCGTGTAAGGGTAATTTTATAATGCAAAGAGCGGTTTTTGTGCTGAATATATACTGTAACCAGGTCGGGCCCGGGCGGTGATAAATCGGGCGGCGGGACGCTACGACCGGCAACGCGTGAGGCACGGAAGGCTAAAAAACGAAGCGTCGGCTACAGCTTACGAATTAGAATTATATTTACAACCTTACAAAACTTGACCTACCTTACGGTAACCTATCAACCCTAGCTAACTTAACCTACTTAGCTAATGTACAAGAACTTAACATACGACTTAATGTACACGCTGAAACGGGCAGCGAGCTGGCGCAGCGAAGCCGGGCCGCGAGCTAGGTGCAGCAGCGCAAGCAGCGGGGCAGCGTGCAGCAGGGCTAAGCAGCGGGGCCGATGGCGAAGCCGGATAGGGAGCAGCAGGTTCGAGCAGCGAGCAGCCGGTCCGGAAAGCGAGCAGCCTGTCCGGAAAGCGAGCAGCACATCCGGGCAGCGAGCAGCACATCCGGGCAGCGAGCAGCAAAAGAAACCAAAAGGGACTCCCTGATGACTATTGATGATTTCTTCTTAAGGGGCTAGCGACTGAGACCGAATGCTTCGGTGGCTCAGGTTTTAAGGGCTCAGCTCGTGCCCCACTCTGCTGGTGGGGTGCAGAGTTTCAGGGTGGAAACACGCTGAGCCCGCTGGAGGATACGGAGTTTGTCCAGGATTGGTGGGCGCCGGGGGCGCCTTTGCGCTGCCCTTGTTCTGGTTGGTAAATGCCGTGGCGGCTATGGTCGGTGGCGTTCGGGCCGACTCGGAATCGCTTGGCCCGACGCGGCGCGGTAGGTCAACTAACCAGTGTTGTACACGGCGCCACAAAATCTGACTCAGGTAACATTCATTTTGGGATTATAAATTTCAAAGAAGGGCCTTTGTGTTGCACACGGCTCGAGAAATTCAGGGCCAGTAACATCAGCCCCGGCGAAATCGGGACTAGGTAACAATACACAAGATAGTATATTCATTCTACAACAGTTAGAAAAATTATTAAATAAAAATGCTTTATAGACTTTTGGAAGTTTTTTGATATTATTAAAAGAAATACCATATGAAATGTAAAATTCTTACATGCAGGCCATTTAGGCCCATAGCTTGGTAATTTTTCTCTACTTCTTCCGGTCTTTAGCCTTCATCTTCCAGTCTTGTATCCTGGATATTCTCAAACTACTTATAACAATTCTATTAGTCGATTATCTTTCTATGTGACTCAACTAACTCAGTCTTGTTGTTTTAGTGACTCAACTAACTCAGTCTTGTTGTTTTACCTTGGGAATTGAATTCTGGTTTTCAGTATAGACTTCCTATTTCTTCATTTGTTCTTCTTAGCCATAAATCTCATTATTTTTTCTTCATAGATCCTTCTCATCATTTTTCTGTCCCATGCATCTATTCTATATTTTTCATTCTTATTAGGAATCCATATTCTACTTCCGTATATTACGGTTGGCCTGATAACTGTATTCAGGTTTTTGTAGGTACACTTTTTAATTAAAAAAAGCACTAAAAATAGCACATACAACAAAATTAAAGACAAAAATTAAACAATTTGAAGAACGAACGCATCAATCCAATATAGAAGCGTTAAATGACTAAAACGCAAAAGTAAAAATGGTTTGGCTAATGCGTATAGAGAGGTGCAGACAGTTCAGGACAATATAGCAAGTTAAACTAGCAAGCAAAAATAGAAAATTGGAGCCTAGAAAAACTGACAACGTTCTAAAATTCTTCAAGAAGGAGGACTAACTTGGAGCAAGGCAACACAAATGGTTATGGTTAGGAAGAACTGGAAAATTTGGTTTCTTCTTCTTTAAGTGTCTCGCTCTCCGAGAACATTGGTGATCAGTAACATGGTTTTTACTTTACCATTATCATTAATTAGTGTCGTGGTGTTGAATCTATACCACTGACGTAAATTTTCGAGCCATAATATTTTAAGTTTTTCTACGCCGCATTTCTTTCAATTTTTCCTTGAATAATGATATGAAGTAGTTTGTATTTATTATCCTCATAAGATGGTCCAGATATGTACGTTTTTCTTTTGATGGTATTAAGAATTTCACGTTGTTTGTTTATGCGTCGTGGTACTTCCTCATTTGTGATACTGTCTATACGTGAGATCTTCAAAATCCTGCAGTAGGTCCATATCTCAAAACCTTTCAGTCTTTTACACAATGCATCCGTAAGAGTCCATGCTTCAACACCATACAAGAGGATACTGAACACATAACATCTCTATAATCGAATAAGGAAAAGGACAAGTTTCTACAGGTCAAAATTTTCTTCATCTTTTAAAAGGCTTGTCTTGATTGCTCTATCCTACATTTAATTTCCTTTGTTGTCCCAATTTTTGTTGACGTAGCAACCAAGATATTTATACGATGTTATCCTCTCTATTAACTCCTCTTCCACAAGTCTATTATTCTGTATGTCATTATGTTGTTTACTAACGATTAGCCATTTGGTTTTTTTGACTTTGAGTTTTAGCCCTATTTGTTCACTATGGTTTGTCACTGCTGTTAAGAGTATTTGTAGATCTTGCATGTTTGTGGCTAACAGGACAGTGTCATTAACGTAACTCAAATTGTTTATTACAGCTCCGTTGATTATGACCCCTTCTGCTCTCAAAATATTTTTTTAGAGTATAAATTGAACAACAAAAGGGAGAGAACAAACCCCTGTCTTACTCCTCTCAGTATATGCATGTCTTGTGATAGCTGACATCCACACTAACAACCGCTGTCTGACCCCGATATAGGTTGATATATCTCTGCCGTCTAGATTAATTTCTTTGAGAACATGGAGTAATTTATCGTGCTGAACAGTGTCAAATGCTTTTTCATAGCTCACGAAGCACATATACACATCCATATTGACATCTCGACAGCGTTGAGTAAGCACCTGTATGTTAAATAAGGCCTCTCATGTTCCAAAGCCTATTTCTAAAGCACACTAATATTTTGCTCGCATTTCTGATATATTCTGGCATGCATAATTTGGAGAAATACCTTTAGGACGTAAACTGCAAGAGTAGTCCAATGGTTGAGGCGCGGACTACAATGCGGACGGACCCGGGTTCCATATTCGGAGTTCTGATACCTGGCGGGTGGCTTACTTAGTCACTGCCTTACTCAGTACCTGCGTTCACTCGAACAAAGGGTCTAAGCCGCGGTGCTTTCCACATCAGAGATGGTACGCGACGACAGGGCAAAAGAAAGTAAACATATGAGAACCTTAACTTGTCAGTTTGCTGGCTGTGCTCTGACGCGGGGGCTAAAGCTTACCACTATTATGACTTTTAGGACGTGACTCATCAGACTGACAGTTCTATAGTCTTTACAGTATTTTGCAGTGGGCCTTTCACGCAAGCTTATAAAGATAGATTAAGCCGGTCTTGTGGAATCATACTAGTTTTATATATGCATTTGAAGAGTTTTAGAAGCAGGATAATAACACTGTTTTCTTTCAATCCATTCAGAACGTCAACACGTATATTATCTGGCTCCAATTTTGCCCCAGTTAGAGCACGTTTAATTTCTGCTCTGTTAATATCATAACCTTGTCTAAATCTACACCGTGAGTTAAATTTTTTATATTATTTGTCCATTTCTGTTAATTAGTTTTTCTTGAATATTTGTTAATAGTTATTTACTTGCATTTATAAGAATTTGACTGTTTTTATTTGGGCATATACCTGCTGCACGTTTAACTTTCTTGGATATATTAAAAGAGTCGTGCTTCTATCTCTTCACACTGTTCTCGTAACCATTTTCCCTCCCTTACTTTGCGCCTGATGTTTTTCTAAGCTTCAAAGTATTTCTCTAATTGTTGGTTTTTGTAGGTATTTCTGAGATCTATCAGTCTTAGTATTTCCTCGATCATTCATTTTTTGTGTTTAGTTTTGTTGGATTGTAATAAATCATTGCTTATGTCTTGTATTACTGTTTTCGTTGAATTCCAGGTCGCTTCAATATTATTATGCTGGGGTTTATATTTTCAAAACGTGTATTAATTTGTTTCCGAATTTTTTTAAACTTGATCTTTAATTTTGCCGATAAAAGTATATGATCAGAGAAGACCTCAGCACCAGGGTAAGTCTTCACGTTTTTTATGATGTTTCTGAATCTCTTATTGATGCCTATATAATCGATTCGGTTTTTCACGTTTCTGCCTGCATTAGATATCCAAGTATACGGACGTCTGACATGTTGATTAAAATGGCTATCAGTCAGTATTATATCTTCTTCTTCGCAAAACTGTACTAACCGGTATCTTCTGTCATTTGAGTAACCTAGACCATGTTCGCCCACTGCATCATCTCGACGACCTTTTCCCACTTTATCATTGAAGTCACCCATAACAATGTTTATGTGTTGATTATGTTTTTGATGTCATTATAAAATTGTTCTACAGAGTTGTCAGAGGCAGTACATGTAATGCCCCTAACTAGTTGTAACCTTCGTGTATTTGTTATTGTTACAACTAGCTGATCTACGAAATCTTGCAACTAAGATTGTAAACCAAAAATTTAATAAGCTGCAAAAAGATAATATTAGTATTTTATATAGACACAAAATGGTTCAAAATCAAAAAATCAATAATAACAAGACAAAAAGAAATTATAAGAGAAAACAAAAACCTGAAATTAATATTTTGATTTTGTCGGTGTTGATATTCATGACTAGGAAGTCATAGTCTGTTTTTGCCTTTTTTACTGCTATTACGCTATTTCTTGTTCTTTTGTTAACTATAATACAATTTATTTTATTTCTAATTATTTTCTCTTTATTAGTTTCCGGTTTTTTAAGCACATAACCTCTTTTTTGCTACTTTAAAGAGAGTATTAGTAATTATTAGATCTTTCTGTATACATAACTATAACATTCTCTTTCTTTGCCCGTTTCTTGTACCTAATCCAAATTTTTCTATGTAATCTCCATAAGTTTTCCAACTTTTGCATTATAGCCACCTATTAATACTTTGATGTATCACTTTTTCTTACTTGTACTATATTTTGGATTTCTTCGTAAAAATGTTCTATTTTTTTTATTAAGTTTGTCTGATTTATATTAGTTTGCAGCTGGATTATCGTAATTCTATCAGAATGTGGCAAAAAATAATTACTGCTTTGTTCGTAGCTTTACCCAGTATGATTCTAACTCATTGTAATGTTCTGTTTCAGTATTTCCCGAATAGCAAAGCCCCCGTATTTTGGTTACCTTTTCTTGAGTTTAGCCACCAAATTACACTTAACCCCAATACATCTGCTCATCTCTTGGGCAACGTTGTCTAATTTTCCCTTCTTGAAATTAGCTGCGCACATTTCAAGTCACAATTTTGACGTTGTTCTTGTATACGTGAAATGATTTCGTCGTTTGCCAGACGGGGAGATTCTTGACACCGTTTTCTTACTGAGCAGTAGGCTGCTCAGATCAATGGCCATTTGTTTTGATTTTTCAGTCATGTGATTATCTTGGAAAGCATTAAAAGATCCATGCAATTAGTACGGTAGTATTTCCTTGCTTTTCGCATCACAGAAACCTCGCCTAAGATTTATCCAAATGAACCTTCAAAGAAGTCAATCTTCAGTAGGCCCAAATTGGTAATGACACAGTTGGTACCCTATATTATGCCAATTTTGATCCGCTCGGGATATTTTGTTTCTTCGGTACCACCCATATCTAGGAGGCATTTCATATCCGCCACCCGGGAAGGCGTTCGATGGAGGACCTTTATGATTAAATGGATTTTTTCTTCTTCTTCTTCAGCGTATCCCCTGCTACCCCATATGGGTGTCGAGTATTACTTTGATGTTTTATTTACCCCCCAGCTTTCTAATTCTGTCGGTATTTGACACACACTTTTAGTTTCTTTGTGTTTTCCCTCTAAGTTGTCTCACTTTGGTAATTTGATCTATCCACGTTTGCCTCGCTTTTCCTCTTTTCCTCTCTTCCTTTTATTACTACTTTTAACTTTCGTAATTTTTTTTGGTAGCATCTCACTGGTCATTCTATAGAAGTGGCTTTATCATTATAGTTGTTTTTTTCTATTTTCTTGCAAGATCATTCCTGTTGTAGCGTAGCTCTGATGTCTTTATTCTTTATGCAATCTATTTGCTATCTTCCTTGGGATTTTCGTTTCGTGGCTGTCAATTTTGATTTGTGGTTGTTTTGGATAGTCGGTTTTATTAGAGTAGATAGATCATTATTGTTTTTTCTATTAATCTTTTTTTTTCCAAAGATAGTTTTACTTAGTGAGTATGCCTTATTTGTTTTTCTCGTTTTATTAGCTATTTCTATGTCAATTTTACTATCATTTGTGAACCTGCTTCGTAAGTATTTTATCGTCTTAACCCCTTTCAATAATTTTCTTTTATAATTTAAATTATATGATGTATCTATTATTTTGTTAAATATTATTATTTTACTTTTGTTTATGTTAACTATCATAGGCCTTTTATTTTGTCTATCCATGTATTTAATATTTTTTGCATTTTCCTTTTATTATCCGCTGATAATATTATATCATCTGTTTATGGTAGTGCATCGAGTATAGCTTCTTTACCTTTTTTCTCTAACGTTCTTCAATATTCTATCCATAATTATTATAAGTAATAGCGGAGTCAAGATATCTTCTAGTTTGATTCCTACTTTTATTTGAAAGTTATTCGTTCTAAAGGGTGTCCCAGAATTAACGCAAGATTTAAATTTGCCGCCATTTATGCTTACTGCAACCCTAAAACAAATCGACAGCTGACAGTTTAGGGTTAGTAAAAATGGAGCGTTACACGATAGAACAACGTATCTTCATTACTGAACAATATTTCAAAAATAATGAAAGCTTGGCGGTCGCTGTGAAGAGATTAATTGAAAAATTCCGAGAGACAGGATCCGTTGGAGACGCCAAACACACTGGTCGTCCAAAAACAAGCCGTTCAAATGTTAACATTGAAGCAGTGGGTGAGAGTGTCGGTGACAATCCAGGAACCTAAATTCGGCGTCGTGGACAAGAATTGCAAATTTCAAGAAGCTCTCTACAGCGTATACTCACTAAAGATCTGTGTCTCCACGCTTACAAAATTCAATTAACACAACAACTGAAGCCTAATGACTATGCACAGCGAAGAGAGTTTCTTGAATGGATTATTGAGCATCAACAAATGGATGCTGATTTTTCGAGGAAAATCATCCTAAGCGACGAAGCACATTTTCACCTTGATGGGTTTGTTAATCGCCAAAATTGCCGCTTTTGGGGTTCTAAGAACCCACATGTGATTGTCGAAAAACAAATGCATCCACAATGTGTCACTGTTTGGTGTGGATTTTGGGCTGGAGGCATAATTGGACCATACTTTTTTGAAAATTAGGCTGGTCAAGCAGTGACTGTTACTGGTGCTCGATATCGCGACATGATAACACAGTTCTTTTTGCCGAAATTGGATGATATTGATGTGGCCAATATGTGGTTTCAACAAGACGGTGCCACATGCCATACAGCCCGTGAAACACTTCAATTACTGCATGAGACATTTCCAGGTCGTGTACTCTCTCGTTTCGGTGATCAGAATTGGCCCCCTAGATCGTGTGATTTAACACCATTAGATTTATTTTTATGGGGTTATTTAAAATCACAGGTCTATGTCAACAAGCCCACAACCACGCGTGCATTAAAGGAGGAGATTCAACGTTGCATCAACGAAATTCAGCCACATTTATGCAGAATGGTCATGGAAAATTTCGACAAACGAGTGCGTATGTGTATGCAAAGCCGTGGAGGCCATTTGCCCGATGTGTTATTCCATAAATAACCCTATCCTATGTACTTTATGATTCAATAAAAAAATTACAATCAAAAGACTAAAAACTGTGTTTTCTATTTAATTCAAATCTTGCGTTAATTTTGGGACACCTTTTACTACTATTTATTTGTACCTTTGGTTTGGCATTCATATATGCACTGTTGACGTTTTTTGTTAGTTTTTTGGCCCAAAACATTCATTTAAGACTGATCTTTGTACTGTGTCAAAATTTGCCTGCAGGTCTATAATTTTTTACCTGTTTGCAATTTTCTTTCTTTATTAGGCTATAGATGTTGTCATCCGTTTGTCTGCCTCTCCGAAATGCTTATTTTTCTACTAGTTTACTTTCTATGCGTCCTTTAATTTTTTTGTTCTACGATTCTTGTATGCTTCTATGTACATTTTCAGATCTAGTTTATTCCAGTATCTACTATTCACTTAATTATCTCTAGTTCTGTTTTATCATTTCCACAAGCTTTTCTGTTTTAATTTTTGTTATTGTTTCATTACTTCTTACTATTTATATTATATTTATCTATCTTAGCTTAGGGTGGCTTTTCATTCGTCTCCATGTTGTTCGTCTGTATCAAATTTTTCAACGAAGAATTCTCTCTATCTTTCTAACATTTCCGTCACCTTTGTTAGAAGTTTACTGTTTTTGTCTTTTATTACACTTAAGTCCTTTTTCTCTGTCTTTCAGGCTCTTGATTTTATTCCAGGATTTTCCGTTACTGCTCTTAAATGCTTCGTTTAATTCTTCCCCTAACTCCCCCCTTGTTTTTAAACTTCCTTTGTTAATTCTTTTACTTGTTTATTTAATTTGTCGTAGTTTACTTATTCACCTATTTCACCACAAATTCCGCTTCTTAGTTCTACCATCCTTTACTTCTTGTTTATTTTTTTTTGTTGTGCATATTTCAGTTGCAGTCCTTAAGTTTCTTTAAATATTTTTGATCTACTTTCTAGATTAAGGTTTTATTAGTTAATTCTTGGGTTTGCAGCAGATTGTCTACTTTTCTTACATATTCTGTCTTTAAGTCTACTTCCTTAAGGCGACATTTTTATTCTAGTAAATTAGTTAAATACTTCTTTCACCTCTATAGGTTCATGTAATTAAGCTAGAGCTAGCTGTAGTTTGTGCTGGATTCTGCCTTCTTTTGTACTATAATTTTCTCAATCTTATTATCCGTTTTTTAGTTGTACACGATATAATCTATTATAGTTTTTGTTCTCCTTTTTTCCCAATGAAAGTATACAGGTCTTCAATATGTTAGTGACAAAGGGAATTTCCTAGTTTTAAATTATTTGCAATACATAATTGTATCATCTTATTTTCATTTCTATTAATTTTTTTCTGTATCTTCTAAGCATTCTATTCTTTTAATCATATCGTTTCCCACCCGCGCATTCAAATCTCTTAAGACTACTACTTTATCAGATATTTCTCTTGCGTTATTTATAGTATTTTGTAGTGTTTCATATAATTTTTCCATTGTAGCTTCGTCTTAACCCCTGTACTATTTAAGAGACTACTTTTTTCCCTAATTTTAAATATCATTGACATTATTCTAGATTTTTTATTCAGCTCTTCCGTAATTATTACACCCACTCCCTTTTTTGCTGTACTGCCTGCATCCACGGCTGCGTATATAATCTGTATTTATTTCCTAAATTTTTAACCGTCTGCTCTATTATTTTTGTTTCGCCTAGCCCTAATAATGTTATATTAAATCTTTTCTTTTATTTTATTATTTCCACATCTTTTCCTGTTTGAGTAATTATATTACATGTGGCAATATGCCAATTATTGATGATATTTGTTCTAATTGTTTTACTTTTCTTATTGTCCTTGTTCTTTGAGGGCTTTCTATACCCTATGTGTATCTTAATTTAGTATTGTATTAGTTTTTTAAGTATATCTGCTTGTTCTCATTATTTTCATTAATTCTTCCCTTCTTAAAATCAGTTGGAGTTATTTCGCTTACTATTCCGGGTTTTTCTTTAGATTTTTAGGTATAAATTTGTCCCATCTTGTTCTTAGGTTTTCTATTTTCCTGCACTTTCTATCATATATACTGATCCGTTTACAATGAGCTTAGTATATATAATCGTTTTTTTATTGTCCTAGTCTCTTGCTTCTTTAATGTGTTTAGTTAGTACAGTAGTCGTTTTCTTTGCATTTATATTTTTTTAGTAAAATCCTCACTTATTCTCTAATTTGTACTTTTCAGATTTTTAGTTGACTTCTACATTACGGCTTATTCTCTTTTATTAACTTTATCTTTATTAGTTTATCTTTGTTGTTCTCCTTTTCTTCAATTTTTCTAATACCCGCTATGACTTTCCTTGGTAAAATTCCAACTCTTATTCTTTTTATCTTGTATTGCTAGTTTTCTGGGTTCTAGTTTTCGGTTTCCTCTAGGCCAATAATTAATAAGTTTTTCTTTCTTGGTCCCGTTCCTAGTAGTTCTATTTTCTTTTAATTGCGCATTCTCTTGTTTTCTGTTTGTTCTTATTTTAATGTATCTATCTTTGGTTCTGTTCGCAGTTTTCGTACAATTATATTTTAAATAATTACTTCGTCTCATTTGGCTCTTTGGTTGCGAACTTTGTGCTTGAGCCAGCAACTCACAATAAAAATATTTCAACAGTTCCAATCCTCCAATACTCCTCACGGTAACCTTTTGTAAAAGACGTAATTAAAGACAAAGCCTTAAACCATTACGATGTACTTAAAAATGCCCCTAATAAAACAATCGATCCATTAAAAGAAAAACCCAATCACAGACGGTTGAAAAAGTAACTTAGAGGCATAACAAACTAACGATAAGGTGATACTATTGGGTGTAATTTTTTTTATTGTACACTTATTCATTTGTATATTTTTGTTTCTTATAGATTATTTATTTATATATAGTATATGCCACCCAATCATCTCATAGTAATATTCTGATTGGTAACAAGGACAACGAGAATAAATAATACTTGTTTGATATTAATGAAAATTAAAGTAAAATTTTCTTTGTAGAACTGACGTGCATTAGAATTAAATATTTTATACTGATTATATCAGAAGCAGAATGATATTTGATTGGCGTACGCCTACTCGCATTTTGCAGCAATTTCTGTTTTTCTGGTATTTCCGCATTTGCGGCAGTTCATCGAACTACCCCCGAACGCGCACCACCCGCCCTGAAGTAAACAAAAACTCCGATAATCTCACATAACCCGGGCCGGCGCAGGGGCCACGGCCAAGACGATTTATCAGCGGGAAGGCCGCGAAACGATTATCCGAAACTGCCGTTTCGCGAAACCTACGTTAACATTTACACCCCTGCTCGGCAAATGGCACTCCCCGAGCCGGCAAGGCTGCGCGGCATCGCCGCCAAAGCGCTGCGCTTGCAGGTGCCCGGCCGCCGTCTAAAAGGCAAACAGCCCTGTTTGGAGAATCAGCGACCCTCCGAGTCCACACTGGCCCGCCGCACGGACTTTATGGAAATCGGACACTGGGTCGCAGGGCCATATTTTCCGCTCGACAAGTGTGCCCCCGGCCCGCTTTGCATAAATTGCCCTTCTTGGGAGAGCCTAAATCGGGGACGCGCATCTGCAATTCAAATGGCGTCTCACGGTAGACTCGCGACAACCCTTTCGAATCCGCACTTAATTTCGGGCGAGCACAATCAGGGCAGTTTTGCATGTCGAAGTGTTGAATTCGAAACTCGAATGCTTCATAAATGGCTTACATAGCAGGGCGATTTACTGCTCACCCAGCGATGTAAGGGATGACTGAAAAGGTTTCAGGCGTAGGAGTGTATTTGAAAGCTACTAACTTTATGTTATTTGCGAATCAGTTTTACTTGCTATTGTAAATAATAATACAGTGAAAATCTTAGAAAACAAAATAAAAATACAAAAATTGCTATTAGACTCAGCAAAATGTGATTCTAAGAATTTTAAAGTTTTTAAACTCTAATTTCAGGTCACATACAAGGTAGGCGAAAATGAACTAGATATTAAAAATTCTTAATAAAACCTATAACTTGTAAATTTTTCAAGTGGTCATGGATAAAATGCAAAGTCGTTTGGGATATTGCTAAGAACCTTCCAAATCCATACCTCCAAATCTGCTAGTGTGTGAAGATTTGTCCTGTATACCTCACATGGAGTCGAATTTATATTTCTTGGAGGTTATTCATGAGATCCTCGTCGTCCCAAACAACATCCTAGAAAATGCTGGTGCACTATCCTACATAAAAATAAGCGTTTTTTTTTTATTATAGTGTATTTGTCAGATCAACATTATATATATATATATATAGACCTGAACCTTTGTGAACAAAGTATAGGTCGCTCGTGATTGAGCTCTTCTGATCCGGATTGTGCAGAGGATCGGTCCGCATATTCTGTTTACATCTTTCTTCTATTACAGTTTGTTATGTGTCCGTGCCATCTTTGTTATTTTTTTCCATTCTTTCCTATCTTTTATTATTTCATTCCAGTTCACTATCTCCATATCTCGTATATCCTTCATCACTTGGTCCTGCCATCTGATTTTTGGTCTTCCTTTTGGTCTTCCTCCCATTGGTTTCCAGTTTAGTATTTTCTTTGTTGGTGTTTCGGGTTCTCTTCTTTGGATATGTCCAAACCATCTGAGTCTTTGGGCTTTTATAACTCTAACTATGTCTTCTCCACCTAATGAGTCCCTCACTTCGAAGTTCATGAATTGTCTATATTCTCCTTCTGGAGTCTTCACCGGTCCAACTATTCTTCTTATAATCTTTCTTTCTAATATCCTCAGTCTTTCTTCATCTTTATTGTTTAAACACATTGTTTCTGCGGCGTACGTTATGACTGGTCTGATGGCCGTTTTGTATATTTTTAGCTTTGTTGCTTTGCTAAGGTTTCTGTCTTTTAGGAACTTTTGGTAGCTCCAGTACGCTTTATTTCCCGCCTTTATTCTTTCTATTATTTCTGGACTTCTCTCGTTCTTTCCTTCTACTATTACTCCCAGATACTTAAAATGTTCTACTCTTTGGAAGTAGTATCTTCCTACTTTTATTCCTCTTAAGTTATCTAGTCTTCTTCTTGTGCTCACCATGTATTTTGTTTTTTCTTCATTTATTTTCAAGCCTCTGACCTCGGCTTCTTTCATAAGTTCCATTATTACTTGTTCCAGGCTTCTTTTATCTCTTGCTATGAGAACTAAATCATCAGCGTATCCAATTATTTGTGTAGAGTTGCGTGTTATCATTTTATTTCTCCATTCACCTATGACTCCATCTAGTGCTATATTGAACAGCGTGGTTGAGAGTCTATCCCCTTGTCTCACTCCCACTTCTATATTGATCTTGCTTGAATTACCTTCGGCTGTAAATATTTGCGCAGTAGAGTTCATCATTGTCATGTTAGTCAATCTTATTAGCTTTCTTGGTATTTGCATGCTTTTCATTTCTTTGAGTAATTGCTGTCTATTTATGGAGTCAAACGCCTGTTGGAAATCTATAAAGAGTATGTGTATTTCGATATCGTACTCGTAGCATTTCTCTATTATCTGTGTTAATGTGTGTCGATCTTCCTTGTCTGAATCCTTGTTGATATTGTCCCAGTTTTTGTTCTGTGTATTTGGTTAATCGTCTTCTTATTATGGAAGTTAATATTTTGTAGGTTGTATTTAGTAGTACAATTGCCCTATAGTTGCCACATTTCATCGGGTCCCCTTTTTTGTAGAGTGGGGTGATTTGTCCATTTCTCCAGTCTTGTGGCATGTTTTCCTCGGTCCATATCTTTAACATTAGGTGGTAAATTCTTGTTAGCAACTCTTCTCCTCCATTAGTTATCAGTTCGTTGCTTATTTCATCTGGTCCTGCAGTTTTGTTCAGTTTTAATTGTTTGACTACTTCCATAAACTCTTCCCATGTGGGGGGGGGTCCACTTCGTTATCTCTCTCATCTCGTATTTCTTCTTCTATTTTTCTTGTGTTGTCTTTATATAAGTCAGTGAGATATGTCTCCCAGGCCCTTTTGCTTATTTTGCTGTTGCTGTCTTTTTGTATTGAACCGTCTTATGTAGTCGAATAGTTTTCTACTGTCTTTATTGCTTTCTTCCAGTATTTGCATTTCGTTGGTGATCCAAGCAGCTTTTTTCTTTTTGTATAGTATTGTTGCTTCTTGTTTAATTTTCTTGTACTCGAGTAGTTCTTCGTCCCTTCCTGCTTCTACCCATTTCTGTCTTGCTTCTCTTTTCTTGTCACTCTTCTTTTGGCACTCTTCGTCGAACCATTCTTTTGGTGTTTTGTTGGTTCTCTGCCCTGTTATTTGTTCTGTTGCCGTAATAATACCTTTTCTAATGTTTCACAGTAGTTTCTTTTTGTTTCCTCGTTGTTTAATTTTTGTGTGTACCAGTTCCTTCGTTTTTCATTATCTTCTTATTTCTTGTTATTTTCATCTTGAATTTCATTATTACTAACACATGGTCCGTGTCGGCATTTGCGCCTCTGTAGGATCTTACGTCGTGTATTAATTTTGTCCACTTTTCGAGATTAATGTATGGTCTATTTGGTTGCCATCTGTTCTGCCAGGAATCATCCACGTAATTTTGTGTTCTATTTTGTGTTTAAATTTAGTGCTAGTTACAAATGAATTTGTTGTTGAGGCCAAATTACACAACTTGGTGCCATTATCATTTGTAATTTCGTGTATCGTTTGTTTTCCTGCTATTTCTTTATTAAAGTCTTCTTTACCTATCTTCGCATTGAAGTCTCCGAGTATAATAAGTATGTCGTTTTTGGGTACAGTCTCACACAGTTTTTCTAATTCCTCGTAGAATTCTGTTTTTTCCTCTTCGTCTGCTTCCTCAGTTGGGGCGTAGCTGTTTATCATAGATATATTGGCTTGTTTATTCTCTAATCTTAGGTAGCATATCCTGTCATTGACTGCCCCGAATTGTATTATTTTCTGCCTCGTTTTCTCATTGACCATAAATGCTGTTCCGTTTCTTCCTTGCTTTTCTCTCCCGGGTAGTATAAAGTAAAATATTTCTTCTCAATCTTTCCCTCACTACCCCATCTTGTTTCTTGGAGGGCTAGGATGCTTAATTGGTATTTCTTCATTTCTTTTGCTATTTCCTGCATTTTCCCTACTGCTAACATGGTTTTCACATTCCACGTTCCAATCTTCACTATGTTTTCTTTTTCTCTCTTACTTCGTTTTTTTGTGTTTTTTGGTTTGTGTTTTTCGTTTTCCTTTTCCGTTGCCTTTGTCGTTTCCTGTGTCGTTCTGCCCTTGGTTTTTATTAGTTTTTTAAATGCCGTCCTGTTTTAGTAATCTTTAATAATCTGTCTCGTACGTCTGCCTCCCCACTATTTTCTGGTGACCTCTGGCTTAATGTTCTTCCTTTCTTGCCTTGTTTATATTCCTGATCTTGTGTTTTCCCGATGTCCAGTATTTTTCCATTTTCTATTTCCCCTTCGTTTTCATCTTTGTTTCCATTTTCCTTATTGCTTTCCTTCTCTTTTATTCCTGGTATTTCTATTTCTATAGATTGGAGCTGTTGAAGTGTGTAGGGCGTCCCATTTACTATCAATTTGTTGTATCTGATTATTGCATGGTTTCCCTTTTCTCTGATTATTTTCATAAATTTTATTAGCTCTTTCCTTTGTTTTTGTACCTCCTTTGTGAATTCTTCTTCTATGTATATATCTGTTCCTTTTAAATTTTTTGTCGCCTTAAGTATTTCTATTTTCTTCTGCCAGTTGTGTAGTTCTACCATAATGGGTCTTGATTTTCCATTACGATATTTGCCAATTCTCCTGATATCTGTTACTTCTTGCTCCATGTCCATCTGTTTTCCCATTTCTTGTAGAATAGTCCTCATTATCTCCTTTAATTGCAGGTCTTCTTCCTTTGCTTGTTTATCTGCGCCGTGAATAATCAGTCTTCTTTTCTTTATTTCTCTTTCCATTTCCTCCAGCCTCTTATCTTGCACTTCTAGTTTTAAATTTATTTGTATGTTCTCATTTTTTAGTTGTTTGTTTTCCTTTTTAATTTTGTTTATTTCGCTTTGGAACTTTTCTATTTTCTTTTCAAGCCTTGCATTACTTTCTTCTATTATGTCCAGTTTACAGTTTAATTTACCTAGTTTTGTTTTTATTTCTGCTAGGATTTCCTCCATTTTATTAACTTTGAACAAATTTAGTTGGAGTGGTTTTTTAAAAACCTACTGAATCCCTCTCTGTGTTTTGTTTACGTTGTTTATCATGCCGCGCGTGCGTTCGCGCGGGCGCACTATCGCTTTATTCCGTTATCTCTTTTGTAGTGTTACGAATTTTAACCTATTTCCACTAATAAATTAGTTTTTCCACTTATTATTTAACTGTTTTTATGAGCTTCCACTTTTTATTTGTCTTTCTAATACGACTTCCCGTTTTTAAAATCACTATATTTAACGAATTTGGAGATTTCTAGGCTCACTTTAAGCCCGGACTCCCAGATCAACATTCCAGCTTTAAAATAAGTTAACTATGACTATAATGTACATGCATTAACTGTGTTATGAATTAAAGTTAACAATTAAGTTTTTTTGTCTCATGGAGATTAACAACAGCGGCCTCTGAATGTCTAAAATAGTGATTTTAGTTCATTTTCCTCGTCTGAAATAATATCTTGGGAAAACTGTCTCTTCAGTCTTTGGTGGATCTTACGCTAACCAAGATTGTACCGCTTCTTCGCGTTTGTCGATATTTGAAAAGAAGTTCTTGGTGCTCGTGAATATAGTTTTAGATTCGTGATACCCAGCTCATGGCGCAGCTGCGCGTTGCGGATGGACTATGGGACATTCACTACAATTCGCAAGACCTTATTTTGGAATTTTTGGAGTTTTAAAATATTTGTTTTGAGTATGTGGCTACAATCTAAGAAGACGTAAAGCGCTAGTGGTAGTAGTAGAGATTTATATAAAAGATGCTGCATTTAAGTCGGGGTTTTGCGATTGACAATAGGATGGGGCTGTCGCAGTCTATTGCGGCATTGTGTTAGCTTTTGGTTGATATGGTAACGTTAATTCAGTCTTGTGGCTAGGTGCACTCTAAGATATTTGATTGCAGAAGCTCTATGATGTAAAAAAGGGTGGGATGGCAATTCTTCTTGAAGTAAAGATTTTGCATTGGCATTTAGAGGGGTTCATTTAAATATTCAAATCTTTGAGCCATTTGATAAATTTGTATGTTGCGTTTTGCAATTGATGAATAGATGTTTTCAGGTTTGTGTTTTGTGTTAAAACTATGTCATCGGCAAACGGTTATATTGTCGCAAGGATTTTTAGAATACCGTAGGTGTATATATTAAAAGAAGTGGGCCTTAAATGTTGCCCTTGGGAAACTCCGCTCGAACGTCTGTATTTTTGGAGATTGTTGCGTTGATTGTGACGGAAAAAGTACTATTTTACAAGAAGGGGAAAATTATAGCTAAGATGTAACGTGATGTTCTGCAATCTAGAAGTTTCTTTTGAAACCTTTTACCCAAATCTAATCGAAGACTTGGGCGACATCTAAGAAAACTGCAGTGTTGTAACATGTGCTTTTCAAATTCTGTTTCAATGGGTTCACTGATTCTTTATAGTTGGTGGCAGGCCGAATGTTTTTTTCTAAATCCAAATTGGTAGGATGGAAAAATGTGAAGTGCATTGGTGGTGACTTTGTTTAAGCGTGTGTATATGACTTTTTCAAGAAGCTTAGGAGGGTGGTTAGTAGATTAATAGGTTGGTACCTTGGTCTTTGTTCTTTCCAAGTTTGACAAACATAAGTACAGTAGCCTATTCACAGACATGCATTTTATCAGGATTGCTAGGCATGAGAAGCATTTTCTAGTTAGGTGTCAAAGAATAAGGTTGGGTAGTGGCTAGACGATTTACGTTTCGGTAGCGTTTTTATAAGTTCGGCTAGTTCATAGTCGATGCTGATGGGGTGGTGTGTTTCGATGTGGTTCGTTATATGTGCCACTTGTGCATGGATGCAAGAGATTGCCGGTGTGAATTCCGAGGTAATTGGCAAGTGCTGTGGCTTTTTCGTTGAATGTGTAGAAAGTATCATTATCTCATTTAGGTATAGATATCTCTTAAGGTGTTTTTAAGATTTTTTTGGTAATTTTTTACATCTCAAAGTCGCCGGAGCCAATATTAAAGATTGTTCAGCAGTCTTTTGGTTTCTGGGTCTCTCGTTCGTTGCCAGAATCTTCTAGTTTAATTTAGATGCTTGATCTGGTTGACTACGTAAGGAGGAAGAAGATTGTAGTCAGGTTTGTAGTCAGTATCAGCTATTGATGTGGTAATGTTTGAAACAGCT
Organism: Sinelater perroti; assembly: GCA_036346155.1. Classification (NCBI taxonomy): domain Eukaryota; kingdom Metazoa; phylum Arthropoda; class Insecta; order Coleoptera; family Elateridae; genus Sinelater; species Sinelater perroti. The sequence continues at coordinate 4,646,118 of JARFIY010000332.1, forward strand.
ATGTCGATGTGTTCTTGGTTTATAAAAGTTTTTATTTTAGTAAGATTACGGTTTAAAGTTTCTTAGTAGAGATCCCGATTTATTGGTTTATTAGGTTTATTAGGTATCAGGGGAGGTGGTTTAGGTTTAGGAGAACTATCAAAGAATATAAGAATTTAAGTTTAGTTCAAGAATCTTTTTTGTAACAGCCTTAGTAAATTTTTTTTAGATGTCTGGTTGATGACCGGTTCTGTGTAATATTGTTAATAGAAAATAGTTGTATTCATCTGGCATTAAAACTTGTAATCCATGAGTTGTTGAAAATTGTTCAAGTCTTACACCTACCGGATTGGTTGCTCTGCAGCTCTAAGCTACGAGTTTGCTGTTTAATTCTTCTATCATCAGCGATGGTTGAGATGTATTAAATAATAGTTTGAGGTCATCTTAATTTAGTTTTTTGTTGGGTTGTCTGTAAGCACTTATAATAGTAAAATTAATTGTCACTTAATTTGACGGTTACTCCTGTGATTTCTAATGTGGCATCAAGAGGATCTGCAATTGGATTATAGGTTTTTGTTTGATAATGATAGCCACTCTGCCAGTGCTATTTGGGCATTTCAGTTTTTACCGTATACTCGATATCTCGGGATTTTAAAGGCTCCGCCTTTTGTCAAATGGGTTTCTATGTCGACTTGATAACTAGATTCTTGTCTTTTTCTTCGCGTGCCTAGCTGTTCCAGATGTTGGATATCATGTTGGCTAATCTGACTTTACTTACAGCTGCTCGGAATAGTTTAATGGTTTGTTATGTAGAACCAAGTTCTTAAATCTTTCAACCACGAGATTCTTCTTCTGCAATTTCTCGTTCTTTTTACTTTGCCCTGTAGTATGCACTGCAAGAGATTATATTTGTTTTCGTTTCGTATAATCTGGCCTAGATATTGTAGTTTTCTTGTTTTAATTGTATTCAAGTTTTCTTTTCTTTTGACATTCTTCCAAGGATTTCAATGTTCGTTACATGATCTGTCAATGATATCATTACCATTCTTCTATAAAACCACATCTGGAATGCTTCGATCCTTTTCGTCGTTGCTTCTAGCAGTGTCCATGCTTCCGCTCCGTATAATAATACTGAAAACACATAGCAGCACGGCATTTTGAGTTTTGTATTCATGGTTAGTTCCCGACTTTTAAATGCTGCTGACATTTTAATGAATACACTTTTGTTCTTTTCTATCCAACATTTAACTTTTAGAAAGTGATTATTAATAATAATACCAAGATATGTGTATTTGTCGATTCTTTTAATTGTTTCACTATCTAACCTTAGTTGTCGGGTAGAAACGTTGTTCTTGCTTATGATTATATGTTTAGTTTTTTCTTAATGTTGATATCCAGTCTATATCGGTGGCTACTATTTGTTAATCTATCTATTAGTTATTTCAGATATTGCATATTATAGGTAAATATTACTGTGTGATCAGCGTATTTATGTTATTTAAGCGCTGTATGTTTACCAGTATTCCCTCTTGTAAATTTTCTAACGCTTCTCTAAATATATGTTCTGAATAAATGTTGAATAGCAGTGGCGACAATAAACATACTTGTCTTACTTCAAGCAAAATCTTAACCGTCTGTCTGGCCTTCTTCCACTCTTACACTGGCTATACGATTCCAATATAAGTTTATTATTATCCTTAGGTCTTTGTCATCCATACCCGCATTTTTCAGAATTGTTATCAGTTTGTGATACTGGACTCTATCAAACACTTTTCTATAGTCTACGAAGCAGGCATGGATCTTACAGTTCATATCTTTGCATCTTTGGAATAGAACTTGTACACTGAATAAAGCTTCTCTGGTCTTGACTGCGTCTCTAAGTCCAAATTGCGGGGGCACTATCTGTTCTTCGTGCGCTTTGTAAATTCTTTTGTGTATGATTTTTAAAATATTTTGAATAGGTGACTCCTTGCATTCCTTGCATTGGGTGGCTCTCGACTTTTTTGGTATAGTTATGAACTCCGACTTAAGCTATTGCCGTGGGATAGAACTCATGTTGTATATAAGATTGAATATCTTGGTTAAACATTTGATTCCCTAGTTGTCCATTAGTTTTAAGAGATCGGCTTGGAAATTATCTGGACCTGAGCCTTGCCATCTTTCTTTTGTTTTATTATAGTTCTTACATCTGCAGCTAAAATCACCACATATGGGGCTGAAAATGTTTTTAATGCTGACCAGTCGGGATGTAAGAAGCTTTATATGGGTCGCACTCCAGAAGCGAAAAGCAAAGTGACGGTTTCGGTTACTCGTGCAATCCGTTTCTGTCACTACCCATAGTACACTTTCATGCCTATCATTTCAGCCGCTGGAGCACTTCCTTCGCCACTGCTCCTTGTATTTAAAAAGCCCAAAGGTGAATTCGGACCTATTGTAAAGCGGGATATGTTTCAAGCAGCAAACATTTATCCGATGGCTGCCAGTTCAAGCAAAATGGGAAATATTTAGGTTCAAGAATGGTATTAATAGATATTCGTCTCCTCTGCTGATGTTAAAGGTCATCATAGAAAATTTTCATTACAATTCATCCTAACAATAAGATGTTTAAGTCTATTCTAACGGCAGACTCATAACCATTATCTGCCCACTATCTTTTAGAAAAAGCTGTTCTTATATTGGACAGTCTTGGAGCCCACAAGAGTCTGAAGGCGGTAGAAGTTCCTGGAAAAAATATCTCCATCCGCAGCATCGCCCCAAACTCAGCAAAATATATTCAACCTCTGGATGTATTTTTCTTCAGGCAGTGGAAGTACTTTGAGAGAATCTTCTCTGATCGCGTAATTCTTGATGATTGTGATCTCAAGCTGCAATCTCTGATTCATGATCGGTTCAGTTAAATTTTTTTTTTATTTATCACCCACTAAGCGTATACATTGCAACTGGTAAATACTATCTAGCAATTTGTTCTTAATAAATTCTCACTTAAATTCAAGTTTAAAGTCTTAAATCTAGGTAAGTCTTAGCAGTTGGTGGATATACTCCCATTGGCGCACTCCACATATGTTAAAAACACTTCGTTCACATGTTTTAATTGCTCATAATTCACTTAACTTAACTTACACTAGTTCAAAAGGTTTTTGCCTTTTTAGTATACGTATAAGTCCACTGTTGTCGAGTAATTGTAGCACTTAGACATTCACATGTTCATGTAGTCTTGTTTCGTGTTTTTTCGCAAACCGTTTAATTTCCTCACTGACCATAGGCACTTTTAGGTCTCTGTGGATGTCTTCATTTCTAATGTACCATGAAGCGTTGACGATGCTGCGCAGTACTTTGTTTTGAAAGGTTTGAATAATTTTTACATTAGATTTCTTTGTGCATCCCCACAGCTGCACACCATAAGTCCAAATTGGTCTTAGAATTTGTTTATACAACAATAGTTTGTTATGCAGAGACAGCTCGTAATGTCGTCCAAGCAACCACCACATTTTTCTGAATCTAATGCAAAGTTCTTCGCGTTTTTTCTTTATATGTGCTTTCCACCTGAGCTTGGCGTATAGTGTCATACCCAGGTATTTAGCTGTGTTAGCGTAAGGAATTGTTTGCTGATTGATCATTACAGGCAAGTAATCAATTCTTTTATTGATGAAGTTTATATGGGTAGACTTCGCCTCGTTTAGTTTAATTCGCCACTTCTTGGACCACCTGGTGACGTTGTTGACGGCTAATTGTAGTTTATTAGTAGCTACTTATATTCCGTTGCTTGTGGCCAGTAATGCAGTGTCGTCAGCAAATGTGGCTGTCGTCACTCCATCACTCATGGGGATGTCACTAGTATAAAGCAAGTATAGAACTGGCCCAAGGACGCTTCCTTGCGGTACACCTGCGGCAATAGCTTTTAGTTCGGAGTATTCTTCGCCATATCTCACTCTGAACTGTCGGCCAGAGATGTATGATATCAGAATGTGGCTCATCTGCCTAGGCAGATTTTTAGTTATTTTGTGTTCGAGGCCCTCGTGCCATACTTTGTCAAAAGCTTGGGCCACGTCAAGAAACATCGCTGCCCATATTTCTTTTTCTTCTAGGGTTCTTTCAATTACATCACTGATTCGGTGCACTTGATCAATGGTCGAATATTTGTTCCGAAATCCAAACTGGTGAGTTGGAATAAGCTGCTTTTTTTCAATAATTGGCTTGAGGCGTTTCAGAAGCAGTTTTTCGAACAGTTTGGATATGTTTGGTAGTAGTGAAATCGGGCGGTAAGATGCTTTCTCATTGGGTGGCTTCCCTGGTTTGGGGATCATAATAACTTCAGCAACTTTCCACTGCAGCGGTACGTACTGTAGTCGTAGCGCAGCATTGAATAGATGCGTAAGCTTCATTATACCCTTTTCTGGTAATTCCTTCAGCAGTTGTCCACTTATTAAGTCATAGCCGGGGGCTTTTTTGGCACTGAGATTCTTTTGTATCTCATTCTAAATATCTTTTGGAGTTACTGGCAATATGGCCCTGTCCTCCCTGTTGTTTATCTCTGGTAGGTTCTCATTGTCATCAGCTGGATGTGGTTGGAATGTATTCACTAAGTGTTCAGCAAATATTTCTGCTTTTTCCTCGTCTTTTCTAGCCCATCCGCCATCATTTTTACGAATTGGTGGATTATGATTATGAGGCCGCTTTAATCTCCTTGTGGCTTTCCAGAGAGAGTATTCGGTATCTTTATCGTCTGTTAGTCCCTTTAGGAATTCAGTGAACGTTTCATTCTTAACAGAACGGATCTCTTCTTTGAGTTGTTGGCTTAGCCGGTTTAGCAGTTGTTTGTCTGCCGGAGCTCTGGTTTGTTGCCATTTCTTCCGTGCTTTTCGTTTCGCTGAGACAAGTTCTCTGATCTCCCTAGGGTAGTTCACGCCAATTGTTTTTTTTTTGGCTCAGGGTATTGCTCCATGCGGCTTGCTGCAGGTCGATTACAAACCGCTCTGCTTGTTCATCTAGCTGCTCAATTGATCTTAGTGGAACATTTAGTTTGATACGCTGTTCTACTTCTGCTCTAAATCCATCCCAGTCAGTCCATTTGTTTGTTAGTGATGGTGAAGATGATTTATTGATTATTGTTTCGCTTAGTGTCAGGATAATGGGGAGTGGTCTGATGACATGTTGTAGTTATCTTCAATACCAATGTAGTTGGAAGATACGCTTTTCAGTATGAAGAAGTCTATCAGACCTGGTATTTTGTTGCTATCTGACGGCCAGTATGTTGGTTTGCCAGTTGAATGACATACGCATTTAGCTTGCTTGATCGCTTCATATAGCTGTTTTCCTTTAGTAGTGACAAGTCTGGATCCCCAGTGGGTATGTTTGGCGTTGAAGTCACCTCCTAATAGGAAGTGATCTCCTAGCTCTTGGAAAAGCCTTATAAAGTCATCTTTTTCTAGTGCGTACCTTGGTGGACAGTATATTGCAGCTACTGTACAATCCTTGGACTTTGTGAGGATTTTTACCGCTGTTGTTTGTATTTCGCGAGTGTTGTAGTTTACTTCTTCATAATGTTTTACGTTATTTTTTAATAATACCGCCGATCCACCCCTTGCTGTATTATCTGGATGGGGGTTGTGGTATAGTTTGTACCCTTTTATATTTACGTAGTTTTCCTTAGTAAAATGGGTTTCAGAAATTAGGCAGATGTCTATTTTTTGATCCCAGAGGAATAGTTCTAATTCATGGGCGTGCTGGAGAAGCCCATTTGCATTCCATGCTGCTATTCTAATTGACATAGCCATTTTTATTTCCTAGTTATGGGCGCGACCCTATTGCTATTTTCTAGTTTCGTCACTCTAGTTAAGATAGACTTTATGGAATCTTCTTGCTTTTCGAGTTTTCCAAGAATTGCTTGCAATGTTTTGTTGATTACATCCATATCAGCTTCTTCGATCTTGCCTTGTTGAGTTTTACCTTTTGCCATTCGTGCGTATCTGGTACCTGCTGAGCTATTTTGCACAGCCGTACTAGCCTTAAGTAAGGTTGGAAAATTTTGCAGCGTTTTCTTTATTGGTGCCGTTTCTTGGGCATTAGTTGTTCTTCGGTTGTTTCGTTTGTTTTCTTGTAGGGTTTTTCCCTACGTTTTGAAGTTCCTTTGCGACTACGCACCCGCGATAGTTTGCCGGGTGAGCTTCTCCACAATTGACGCATTTAGCTTTTGCAGGTTTAGTTAACTTGCAGTCCTTAGTAGCGTGAGGTCCTGCACACTTTACGCACCTTGCCTCTTTGTGGCAGAAGGATTGGGTGTGTCCATACGCCTGGCACTTTTGCATTGCGGGATAAGGGTTGTTTTCTTACGTAGAGGTTCAATTTTACCCTCAATCCTGCAATCATACTAATTTTGTGAATATCTTTAATATCTTCTGATTTGTCAAAATCTAACATGTATAGAGGCAGTGGCTTAGTGATGATGCCATTCTCTGTTTTCGTTTTTTCATAATGTTAGTAACATTTACGATTTTAAATCCTCTTTCTTTTAAGTCTTCTGTGATCATTTTTATTGAACACGTCGGGTGTATACCTCTGGCCATAACTTTTATGGGTCGGTTTTGTTTGTCTTCATAGGTGTAATATTCGACATCGTAATTGCGTAGAGTTGAGATCAGACTACGGTATTGCGTTTCATCTGAGACGTTGATCTTAAATACATCATTATTCATAGCGGTTACTCTATAACTAACCTTTGCTGCTTGCAATATGTCATGTACAGTTTCGTATTCTTTTATATTCACCAGATTTATTGGTGGAGGTAGGTGTTTTCTTCTCTTTCGACTTATTGTCTGATTGTTTAGCGTTGTTGATTGCTGCTGTGGAGAGATCTCCGGGGACGCAATTGCTTTCCGTTTTTATGTCTTGATTTCTGAACTATCCAGTTTGTTTCTCTGGCTAATTCTTCTTCGTCGGTGTGATATTCGACTTTTCATCAGTTACTTGCTCTGCTTTGGGTGCCGCCACTGGGTTCTCGAGGCTTTTACCCTTTGCATTAGCTGGTTGATATTATCCTGTAGAGTTTCGATGGTTGCGAGGATTTTGCCAAGCGTTCCATAAATTAAGCTCATTTTGAGTTTTTAATTGATTCCCTTGTACAAGAATCTGGTTTTGCTGAGATAATAAAGCCTCAGCTGGTGTTGGAGGTCGTTGTATTAGCGGGAGATTATTCATTCTGTTGCTGTGTGCATATTTGCACTGCTGCAAAATGATTAGCTTGTTATCTTACCGAGCAGAGTACAATCACATTTTCAGGCAGTTGCACTTTCTCGGCAGGATCCTTATCACACTTCACTTCGCGTTTTACACGTACTCGCAATCTCGTATTAGATATCACTGCTAGAGCGGCATCCAACACGCCTTCACTCTTCAAAAGTAAAACGAGTACTCAGCTAAAATGTTATCAATTTTTCGCCTGATTAAATGGCTTCCCACTATAAGCCAATTTTAACAAATTACTTAGTTTTAAATTTCAGTGCTCCATGATTCCTGTATTACGCCGCTACACATGGTTCAAAGCGAGGTTCATCACCGAGCGGCCCCTAATTTCATTGAGCGACCTCCTGTTTCGATGTCCGTGACCTGGAATGTGATGACTGTAATGGTTTCAAAATCGTGAGATGTGCTTGGTGTAAAAAATCCTTATGTGTTACTCATTTCGTTATCGAGTACCCATCATCAACCGGAATTAGATATTTAATAATATAGAATCATTCTTCTGTATCGCGTCTGATAAAAGAACTTTTCTTACATGGTGTTGCATAACAGCACTTGGGGTCAGTCACTTTGAGCCTCAATAACTTGGCTCCCTCTTGGGTTCTGCAAAAAATAAAAATGCCTAAAATTATCATTTTTCACCTTCTTTCTAACGATCTGGTTAAAAAGGCAGAATATGGCCACGTCAACGCGGACCCCCCTTTTAAGTTATTTAGTCCAGTTTTTGCTTATATTTCAGGTGGTTTTGGTCATTCACCTTGAAAAAGTTGTTCAATACGCAGTTTCCAGGTGTTCTTGATTTCTTCTTTGTCAATTACTATTTTTCCTTCATTGTTTATAATTTTGTTTTCTGTAGATCGTTGGGTAGCTATACCGTTAGCGTTCAAGTTAAGGATTGTTGAGACGTTAACTGTTCGTTGCGGGTTAGCGTCCATTTAGGAATAGGGGTAGAATTGTGTTGACCACAAAGGTTTTGATTTGAGGAAGGTATGGGGTTATTAAATCGACTAAAATTTTGATAAGATTGTTAGACAGGACAGGTTTAGGTTACTGATGTAATGTGCTTGCTGCGGTGTTTGAGATATTGTTTAGGAGGTTTTGCACACAACATACGTTTGGTTTTCGTTAACATAGGCATTGTCGAAGTTGGTTCCGTTAGGGTTCCTGGTATTAGAGAGTTTTTGTTGGAGTTCCTTGTGGTGGCTACATCCTCGATAACTGGCTGCGAGGCCTCCGCCACAGTTTGCACATATTAGTTTTTCATTGATTTCTCTTATTGTAAGCAGTGTGATTATGAGTACCTACACACTTGACGCATTCATGCGTGAGGGTGTAATAGCTCTTAGTATGGCCATATTTCTAGCATTGTGGTATATTTGTGGCACTCTTTTGTAGTTTTATTGTAACAATAGAGTAATATAATTGTTTAAGGCTTAATATTCGTTTGGCGTCGTCGTTATTCGTTAGTTCGACTGCACACATCGGCAGTGGTCTTTTGTCCTATGGTTAATAAACAGGTTATATTAATAATAGGTAAGGTTTTAAGGGTTTCACTAATTTCTTCTTGGGTTAAGGACAACGGTAAATTTTTGATAACCGCTGACAAGGGCTTACTATTGGCATTACTGAAGGTGTAATAAGGGATTTAATTATTTTCGTAGAATTGTGTAAGGGCGTAATAGTCGTCCTCTTGAGTTAGGTTGATTTAAATTGTGCTTTGGCTATGTATTATTGTGAGTGTGCCTTTAATTGGGGTTTTAACATCTGTCACTAGCGTGGTGTGATTGATTTGGTAGGTAGATTGGTAAAATTTAAATTTTGCTTGCAGTTGTTGTTTGTTGAGACGCTTTGATTTCGGTTTGTTAGCTTTCGCTTTTATCATCGAGGTTGTGAGATAAATTAAAACATTTGTTTTGCTTTATTAGCTTGTTAATTGACCAGTGGTTTCTTTTTTGCACTTCGTTGATGGATGGTGTTAAATTATTGAATTTGTGCTTGATCGCTTGGTTTGGCTGATTGGTTTCACTACTGAATGAATTTTGGTTATTGTATCTGGTTTTAATGTTTTAAAAGAAGTCATAAATTGTTAAATTCAAATTTGTTGTATTTACTCACAGTAATATAAGGCTACTGGTTGTCTATAAACTCGAACTCTTGGGCGGTAATTATTGATGTTTTTAGGTAATAATATAATTTTAGCCAGTTTTCAGGTATTCTGCTCCCCTTTAGGCATTTATTACATAAAATTAACGAGGTTATTAACGGGTTTCCTCCTGTCCTTAGTACTTCAGTTATTATTCTGCCCTATTTTCTGTTGTGATTTGCGGTATTTCTTCTGAAACCACGTTCTTAATAACTATTTTGTCATTTTGTTGATTGCGATAATAAGACTTAGATAAATTATTGTGTAATTCTGTTAGTATTTATATAATGTCCCTTTGCTGGTGGAGATGGTTCCATTTTAATATTTCGTTTGAGTTATTTTTGGTTTACATTTACATTCATTTTTGTGTTATGTTCTATCGTTTGTTAAATCAAATCTTGTGTAGTATTGTCGAATATCCTTTTAAATTTCCTTCTTCACTTACTTATTAATTTGTTTGAAAATGTTTCAGTTTTTATCAGTGTTACGTCTGTTATTTAATAGAGTACTCGTTTTTGAACTTGCTGTTTTTTGCAATTTCTATGTATATTTTACATAATAAAATACAGTAACAATTGGTTTACAAATCGCAACAGACACACAACCTTTAAGATGTTAAAAATTGTTTTAACTGAATATTATGTCACTTATCATTGTGGTCATCTAATTTTGTAAAAAATAAACACTCCTGGGTATGTTTGTAACCAAAAAAATTAAAGAATATTGTAATACTTATTTCAAGAGTCTCCAAGAAATATTATTAGAAGTATCGACTAGGAGGCAAAAGTTTTCAAAGATTCTTGCTAAAAAGCATTTATTTTTGTATGTAAACAAATTGGGGTGGCTTAGTTTATTTCTGCCAAATATTGTTGGTTTTATTTTTTAGCCTGTTGTAGTTCATTGTAAACTAATTCTATGACGTTTCTTATACTCTACTTTTTTGCTGCCAGTTCATTATGTGTATATATTTTTAGCTTAGCAGGTTACATTGCCATTATATCAAATTTTAATTTACCTAAATTTACTTAAATTATTTTTAAATGACACCGTAAATAGAGTGGAATCCAATAAATTGATTATGAATAATATTCAGAAATCTACCAGCTAACGATTGATATTTCTATAAATTTTTACTTCTAAATAGCTGTGGTTCTTACTTTAGCGTAGTTATACAGGAGTAAATTAAATATTTATAAACTTAAAGCCCTGAATACATTAAACTTAAAAAGATATTAAAATATTTACGTATTTTTATGTAAATTTATTATAGTTAACAAAGCTGTGATTCATGCGACTATTACCATAAAACAGCAGATTTAAAAAATTTGTAGTGCTTACAAAGTTATTTCAACAATACTAAACTATACGCCTAATTTGTAAAATATATAAAATAATATAAACATAATTTAAATAAATTTTGGTACTAATATAATAGAAGTAGCCACTATAATATAAATTTAGCTCTAAAAACTACACTTTGAAATAGTCACAAATTACAAGGGACAATTAAAAAGTCACATTTATTTTATTTATACATTTATCTCTTATACAGGATCCGGCAGGGAGGTGTTATGTTTTTGAGACTGGTATAACATTAGTGGTAGAAAAACTAGCGCATGCGCAATGGTTAATATATATATAATGCTTGTTGCTAGCTACCATTTTAATAACCATCGAGTCGTGGACGATTTAACACGACACCTTTATTGCAACTGGTCATTTGGCGCTGCAGACGCAGGGAAGTGCTAAAATGATTTAACAATTTAGAACAAAACCTGAAACAGCTCGGGCAAGTCATTGAACCGTTAAAACACCAGAAAATATTGAAAGAGTTTGACAGGCTGTAGAGACCAGCCCTTGCCGGCAAATGACTATGCACGGTGGTTTACGTTTACAGAAATGATACTAAAAACGTTAGCGAATTACTGTATTCTAATATCGTGTGTTGTAAACAAAAAAAAATGCCTGTACTAGTCGGAAAATAATCCACGGTAAGGCTATCAAAGTTTCTTACATAGTAAGAGTGTAACTATGTAGTGCGGGATAGCCCGATTTGACATAATTGGATGCTACTTTTTTCATCAATCTTTTCGGTCAACTCACAGCATTACATTATGGTGTTTCTAAAATCTCGATATGGCTTAGTTTCAACAGAATGGGGCTACTTCCAATATCTTAAAAGAATCCATTGCTTTTTTAAGCAACATTTTCCAGCGTGCCTTATCTTATTTTCCGGGGCTGTGAAGTGCCCCCCTCGATTAGTGTATTTTTTATTGTGTGATTATTTCTTATGAGCGTCCCTGAAAGCTCAGGTTTACATTGAAAACCACTATTAAAGCTCCTTCAAAAATCATAACTTGAGAAATTCCATGCGCTATGCTTGAAAGGTGTATGGCCAATGTTTTACCTGCCTGCAACAATGCCTGGATAAGAACAGTTGTCACTTGGATAGCGTCATTTTCGCACCTAAATTACATTTTTTTGCTTTATGTTTATTAGTTGGAATTATATATGTAATTTTTGGGAAAAATAAATTTTGAAATTTGTTCATTTGTGTTAGCGTTTGAAGAACGGAATACATTAACAATCAGAAATGCAAGGATTATAAAAGCTAATTTATTGATAAAGTTGATTAACTTGATGAAGATAGCACCGCTGGTACTATCTCGCCATTATCTTTACCTGTTGATTGGAAGATAAAAACTCACTCTGGATGGTTTACGTTAGTTTGTAGGTTCTAAGACCACTTTTGGTTTAACCTCCAAAATTTCGGTTGCAGTGTTAGTGACTCTACAATGTCATTAGCATGGTTTGAAAGTCTAGCATAGTGTCTTTTTGCCCTTGGTTATTTATCCCACGCATATATGGGGTATTTAAATGTGCATGCAGGATGAAATTTGTTGTTCAATCATGAAACATTCCATAGAAATCGTCAATGTTTTAGAGAAAAACCTCTGAATAATGTCTAATGTATATTAGAGTAGCTAGAGCAGCCCCACAGCTTGCATCCATATGTTCAGATAGAATCTAAGATGGTTTTGAGTATTAGAAGTGTTGGTAGCGGCTTTTCTAACTTATTAGTTAGTTTTTTTATCACGATGTAAGCCCAATTACGTTACTTCTTAAAATTGTGGTATAATAGAGTTGCTTATGGCAACAGCAAGGCATATATCTAATGATTTTCTTTTATTCACTTTAATTGTCTATTTGTCCAACCATTCTTGTAGCATATGTATTAAAGGGGTTTTATTGTACCCAAGGACAGCAAAACTATGTGTTCACATTTCTGTATACGGTTGGTAGATCAGCAGTAAAAATTGAATATGTAATTGGGCACAAAGCGTTGGCTTGGGGGACTTTTGCGATAATTAATTACAGTGTTTTTCTTTGAATTTAATTTAGAAACAGTGGTTAGAAAGGTAGAATTGGAAAAGAAGATAATATTAGTGCAAAATAATGTCTCTATTTTATTCAGTAACCCTTTGTGCCACACATTGTTGATAGCTAGGAAGATTGCTGTGGAGTACGTTTTACTTTTAATGGAAATTCTGAATTGTGTTAGACATACGGTGGTACTGTTAAATGGTGGAATGTTCCTATCTGAATGCGAAGTGGTGTTTTAGGATCCAATCATCTAGTTGTGTATCTTTATTGAAGCTATTTAACATCAGCTTTTTAGAAATTTAAATATTATAGATAACAGACCAATTGTTCGAAAAGTTTGTTTTTCGGTTTAACAAGTTTTAGTAATTTATGTCACATGCAGCTGCAGGGACCAGTAAGTTAAGCGCAAAATTGCTTTCAATAATGGTAGTAATTCTCTTTTTCCTTGGCAATCGTTTAAGAATGAGACCAGGTGTAAGGCTGTAGCGTGGTGTTTTCTTGTTTAGTAATTTTGTCTCCTGACATAATTCACCGTTGTTCAGATTTTAGATTAGGATGAAAGTTACAGCAGGGCTTCAAGGAAGCCGTCAGCATCTAAATATACGTTTTTAGAGTTGGGTCTAAATACTTCTGCTAGATGTTGCACAAAGAAGTCAACTTTTTCTTTTGATTGTGTTATTCAAAAGAGGTATATACGTCTGCAGCCTCTTAAATCCATTTGTAACTTTCCATATACCCTGGTTGTCCTTGAAAGAAGAAGTTATATATTGCTGAAAAGTATCGTTTTACGCTTTACTTAGTTTTTATTTGAGTTTATTTAAAATTTGTTCGTACCCTGCTTTAACTTATATTTTGTATGATTGTACTCAAATTACCTTATTTTGTATTTTTTCCATAACCTCCTGTTTTTACTGCACTTGTATAGTCATCGGCAGCTCTTCAGTCGTTTTTAGATGTGTTAGTCCACATACCGTTGAAACACATCCCAATATGCCCGTCTGTTGCCTAACATTGGTTTAGCTTCTTTTATAATTATTGCAGCAGAAATAGTAAGTATAACTAGTGTGTGGTCAGTTATATGAAATGACTTTTCAATCAAGAAATTTAACAAATCCGGGATTATGTTAGAATCTGTTGGCCATTAAGTTGGGTTGCCTGTTGATAAATATGTATAATTATTAACTGTTGTTAGCTCATCAAATTATTGATTTTTGTGGTTATTAGTCTACTGCTCCATCAGATATGCTTTACGTTCAAGTCTATACCAACTATAGATAATAATAATGGTAAGGCTTTAACTCTCCGCTTGGAAGCACGGCTTGCGAACTAAGGAAGTTGAGTCTCTCAGATGTTTGTCTTCTGTGCTCAGCTCTGATGCGGAGCGATGTGGCAAGCACCGTAGCCCGTGGTTCAACTGCACGCCCATGCTGGCGATTTATTTCCAACTATAAATGCTAGCCTTAATTAATGAAAAAAGTAGCTGTAACATAAGTTCAGTTACATTATGTTGGAGAGAGTAGTAGTAGCTAATAGTAGTAATAGTCATTATTGGTCGGTTCTGTTTGTTTCACTTTCTTCGGTGTTATCTGTCTGTCTTCAGAATAACTATTTATTCTTCTCTTTTGGGGGTTCTATTTAAAAGCTCTGCATACTTCCGATTGTCCTTTTTTCAGAGTATCACCTAACCATCCATATATTTTCCTTCTAGTTTCCTTACTCGCATCGTTATATTCCGTTCTCTCCCATAGATTTTTATTTGATATTGTCTCTGGCTACTAAATTTTTAAAATTGGCCTCTAGCACTTATTTACGAAAGTTTGTAACTTATGCCGTATTATACTTAAGACCAGCCATAATTTGGAACCATACAACAGTACCATTTTTTTGTAGCTTTAAACACGTTTACTTTAGTTTTGCTTAAACCGTTATTTGTAACTTAGACACAGAGCGTCTTTACCCTCCTCCGGCCTTTCTAGCTGCAACACTTTCCAAGTGCATACACCCGTTGATATTCTAGTCGAGACAAATTACTAAAAAAAACGCTACAATTTCTAATTTTTTCTGGTTACACATATTGAGACGTTTCCCCAAAATCGCCCCTAGCCCCAGGATTCTCTCATATTTGTGATCAGTGACCCCCAAAACCCCCGAGTAACAGGACTGAGCTTATTTTGGTCAATATTAAGCGAGCAATAAAATATTCTTAGGGTCTACAAAAAATGCGTCAAATAAGTGCATTTTTTGCGTGCACAATGCACTTTCGCATTATAACAAAAAAATATAGGGTAACATTTTTTTCCTGCTGCACATTCATATCCGAGAAAAATCGTCAACCCTTCGAGGCCTTTTTTAAGGGTCCGTAGGCGTAATAATTGCACGGGAAGAGATTTGGATTGTAAGGCGGGTGCTCAAGTGTCTCCCACTTGAGTTGGCGTATCTTCTGTATTTGCGGTATGGAAACGTGCATTATCGTAAATCAGCAACACTCCTAGTCGCAGTTTTCCCATGCGTTTCACCTTAATTGCACGCCCTAATTTCTCTAGCGTTTCGCAGTACCGTACTCCAGTGATGAAAACACCAGGATTCTTGAAATTAATAAGCAATGGACCCCGGTAATCAAAAAATAGAGTGAGCATTACTTTTCCAGCAGATGGCTGTCTCTTGAACTTCTTGGGACAACGGGACGATGGACGACGCCACTGCATCGTCGACACTTTCGACTCCGGTTCCCAGTTCGACATCTGCAACAGATGCGCCAAAGAAACGTATTGCCTGCAATATTGAAACGCATCAGGTGCTTCAGGCATACAACGCCTGGGATATCCAGTGGCTGCAGAACGTACGGTAGCATAACTCCTGCCAAATAAAGTGTTGCACGCTACCGAAGCTGATGTCGAGATTCTTTGGTAGCACACAAATGGTTATGCTGCGTTTCGCCCTAATTGCGTCATAAACCGCTTGCTTCTTGTTATCCTTAGTGGGTAAGGTTGGCCTTACAGATTTAGCGGCGTCTTTGATCATCATTCCACAACGGTGGTTTTCGACATACATGCTGCCCCACACACATTCTTCATTCTCTGATGGATGTCTACGGGTGTTTATCCTTCGGCAGCCAAGAAAAGAATAACACCACGTTGGTCCTGTTTGGACGCATTTTTGGACGCACGTCGGAAAGACGCAAATGCCACACTAACCCCTTGCCTTCATGTCGGTGTTTATATACCTGTATCGTAGTTGTGCTACTTTGCGTATACGCTGCAGCAACGCCCTCAAACTAAAACTTTTTGATCGCGCTTTATACATTTTATCCATAAGTGGTTTGTGGATTTCTACCGATGTCATCACATTTGTCTTCGCATGTGCACAGAATGTCAGCTGCAATTTGATTAACCTTGAGTTCTTTTCCTTTCTTTATTTGCTTGATGACTTATATTTTTCTTTTTTGTTTTCCGTTGCTTCATTTTCTTTTCTATAACCTTTATTTATTTTCTAAGATACTCCATCTATCTTGCTAGCTGTTGTTCTGTTAGGCATACTATTTGTCAATTTTTATTCTTTACTACCATATTTATTTTTTTTACCACTTACCAAGGTTTGTCCGGAAAGTAATGCACCCATTTTTGTTTTAAGAAATTTATTGAACCGATTCGTAAAATTACTTAATATTCTTCGAAATACATCCCTCCTGTTTCTACGCACTTGTTCCAACAAGATTTCCATGCTTTATATGCGTCCTGAAAGTCGTAGCCGCCTTGATGTTGTCCAGGGTCCCCAAATGCTGTCCTTTGAGGGATTTTTTAATCTTCGGGAACAAAAATAAGTCTGGCGCGGCCACATCAGGACTGTAGAGCGGCTAGGGGAGCGTTGAGATTGTTCTTTTGGTCATCAGTGAGCACTCTCGGGAGAAGTTTGGCGCACACCTTCCGAATTTGAAAGTTTTTCGTCATAATCTCGTGCATATTGGTTTTCGGAATGTCAAGTCTTTCTGACATTAGGCGGACACTCATTGTTCGATCAGAGTTCAACAATTCGCGCACTTCGTCAACCGAATTTTCATCTCGTGACGTTGAGGGGCGACCTGATCGTTGTTCGTCGGCTACTTCCTCACGACCCTCCTTGAACATTTTATGCCACCTTTTGCACTGTGAATATGACATGTAGTCCTCATCAAAAGCCTTCTGAAGCAACTCAAAAGCCTCCGACGGCGTCTTCTCAAGTTTGAAACAAAATTATCGCGTATTACAGCTTGAGAGTTTGTTCCATCTTAATTTCGACAGAGCACTCAAACAAGGGTTCACTGAAACAGGCACTGTGACGCTCCAGGAACTCGGAGCTGACTGGCACGGATCGCGCTGTGTTTCCAAGACTCCCCCTGACCCTTCCGTGGAAGCGGAAACGCTGTGCGACGAATAGTCGCGGCAGAAAAAATAGGGCGCATTACTTTCCAGACAGACCTTGTAATTGTTTTACTTTGCGTAATTTTTCAAATCATCTTTATTGAGTGCATTTTGCATCATCTCAGCTTGCCCATTTAACATATTTGTGCTTGTTTTTTCTGCAAACTTTTACAAGTTATTTTTATTTTGTATTAATTCCTTTCTTCATTTCAAGAATTTAATCTCTTTTTCAATTCTTGTCTTTTATTTGTTAACTTCCAAATGCTTTCCCTTATTAATTTCTTAAAAATTTGTTTTTGCTCTAATGCTTCTTAATATTTATTAATGAAAGCACATTTATAGTCTTTATATTTGTCTCTTATGTTTTAATTATAATCAATTTTATTTGCATTTTTTTAATTTTCTAGATAGATTTGCCTTTTATATCGCCATCCTAAGAGTTTTGTCTACAAGAATGTTCTTAGATGAAATATGCAACCAAGTTAAATAAACAAACAAGTCGCAAACTACTAGATATCCACAATAGGAGTACAGATATGGACACGAATCACTGTTTATTAATTGTTAAAATTATGGTAGGAACTAAAAACAAGAATGAGACAGTTTAATACTGAGACTCGAGAAAGATAATACGCTGCAGCTATTGTAATTGGGTTTGATGGTTTGTTTACTTCTATCACACGGACTTGGTAAGTAATTTTTTTCGAAATTTGGTGGTTTGTGAATAAGACTGAGAAATATTTCAATTTCTCACTTTTTTTAAAATGCAATCCTAAGAAATTTATCCATTAACAGACTGTTCAAGACCATGTTACTTTCTTGTATTAGTTGTTTGACTATATCTTTGTATTCTTTAAAAAATTTTGTGAGGGTTAGATCTTGAGGTTTATTCGTGTTGGTTCGTTTATTAATTAGTATTTGGCGTTTTCCAGTAGTTCTTTGCTAGTAGAAAAAAAGTGTACAGTTCTGGCTTACAAGAAAAAGGTTTGTTTCTATGTAGTTCTGTATTTTGCTTAAGGCGCCCTTATAGTTTACGGGATCTACGACATAATGCACAAGTAGCAGATGTATCCCTTGTTTTCTTATATGTTAAGAAATTATGTGGTCTATTATAGTTTGCACAATTATTGCTTATTACATTATGTTTCTGTATTATTCTTTTTGGCATCTCGTGCACTAAAATCAGGTTAATACTTCTATGGAGCAGTTTTAGAGTAAATTTTAATAAAAATTTTAAATTATTGGTGTTTTTGTTATTAATAACAGGTTTCTAATTAACAAAGAGTCTGTAGTGCCTGTTTAATTTTGTTATACTTCAGGTTATTAACATTTTTACCATTGTGGATATGAGTAGCTAGTTTCGCTATTATATCAGCTACTGAAAGTGTAGGATATATATAGCATAAGACCACTTTGTTCATTATTTTCTTGGAAATACTTGCCTAGTTTTTTGTACACCCTTGAGTTATACACATTAACGACTATTCTTGTTTTAGAATGTCAAATTTTTTAACTTTTCCCCGTAGTTGCTTTTTCGTCGGAACGAGCTTACTGCAGCCTTAACGGTTTGTTATTCCTACTAATATGCAAACTAATACTACTACGTCAGATACACCTATTGGTTTCCAAGAAGATTAAAACTCGCCTGTGCACTGGGTCCCTAGACAGAGGAAAAATGTCCGTGACCGCTAGCCTAGAGCGTAGGCCTATTTCTGATTACTAAAGCCCGGATGTTTAGGCACTAAAAGTCATTAAAATAGACAGGCAAATAGGTATTAAACAATTCAAAAATAGACATTTAAAAAGATAAAATAGGCGTTTAAAGAAACTGAATAGGCATTATTGTTTCAGTGATTTTATTATAAAATTTATCATGCAGACTGCATTTTTAACTATTCAATAATAAAAAAACATTATTTTAAAGAATTACAGATAACAATAAGATGTTTTCTTAAATTCTCTATTGTTAAGGATTTTTCCTATAGGACAATAAATATTGTAGGTGAGAAAAATATCTCTCTACATCTATTGATGTTACTAGAGCAAATGTGAAACACATGATTTCTGAAACATCGTAATTTACGTTTTTTACACTTGCGTCTCCACAAAAAATACAAGCTAGATTTTTTACAACTTCAAAATATTGATTTGTAGTAAATACAGTTTACATTTTTCCTTAATAGTGCTAATTATTGCTTAAGACGCTACATATGCCTCATATGGTATTATTTACAATATTGGTGGAATCAACTAAAGTTAAGTCTCTGCTTTCTAAACTCACTATTGCACTAGGAATCACAGCATAATTAGTTGAAATAAAGGACAGATCATTTTGTAAACTTTTTTTCTCAAAAGTGTCTTGGCTGTTTTGACTGATTCTGCCGAATCTTAGTCTAAACGTCTGTTTCCTTAATATTTGCAAAATTGGTAGCGTAATAGCATGCAGCTGAAATCCACGTACCTCATCTAGTTAATATTGGTTGGGGTCGTAGAGCTAAGTCTTATCCTAGATGGTGTTTTTAGAAAAATCTTTTTTACTGAAGATACGAACATATGCACGTAGAAAAATTGTTCACGTATTTCCTCTGCTACATGATGTATCCTATGGACAAAGCACGTCAAATGCAACAAACGTGGAAATAATACTTTCAGAGCATTTCCTGCTTTTTTCATATATGGGGCAGCATCGCTTACAAACATAAGGACGTTATCGTGAAGAATTTTGTCTGGCCAAAGTAGTGACAGGAAGTCGTAAATAATTGTGCGATTGTAGTGCTCTTTGTCCGCTCAAGAGATTCGTTATTTAACAAATAAATTTTAGATGCTCGATTTTGCTCCAAAGATCCAACAATTACATTGGCGATTAGCCTGCAAAATCAGGTCGCATTGATACAGAGAAACTAAAGTTTGCAATTTCCAACTTACCTTTCTGTAGCATCTGTTGTCCCATTTATTGATATCCAAATCTTGTCTTTCGTGTTTCTTCGAATTTCATCCATTGCGCACTCGTGATCTCTGTCGAGATAATTTTTTCTGAGCGTCGATTAATTTGGTAAATTTTGTTTAACATGCTTTTCGAAAAATTACCGCAATGAGGGATTTTGTATTTTCCATAACGGAATTCCGGCACATATAAAAAAACAAGGGATACACCTGCTACTTGTGCATTATGTCGTAGATCCCGTAAACTATAAGGGCGCCTTAAGCAAAATACACAACTACATAGAAACAAATCTTTTACTTGTAAGCCAGAACTGTACAATTTTTTTTCTACTAGTAAAGAACTACTGGAAAACGCCAAATACTAATTAATAAACGAACCAACACGAATAAACCTCAATAAACCCTCACAATTTTTTTTAAAGAATACAAAGATATACTCAAACAACTAATACAAGAAAATAACATGGTTTTGAACAGTCTGTTAATGTGTAAATTTCTTAGGATTACATTTTAAAAAAGGGAGAAATTGAAACATTTCTCAGTCTTATTCACAAACCACCAAATTTCGAAAAAAATTACTTACAAGTCCATGTGATAGAAGTAAACAAACCATCAAACCCAATTACAATAGCTGCAGCGTATTATCTTTCTCGAGTCTCAGTATTAAATTGTCTCATTCTTGTTTTTAGTTCCTACCATAATTTTAACAATTAATAAACAGTGATTCGTGTCCATATCTGTACTCCTATTGTGGATATCTAGTAGTTTGCGACTTGTTTGTTTATTTAACTTGGTTGCATATTTCATCTAAGAACATTCTTGTACACAAAACTCTTAGGATGGCGATATAAAAGGCAAATCTATCTAGAAAATTAAAAAAATGCAAATAAAATTGATTATAATTAAAACATAAGAGACAAATATAAAGACTATAAATGTGCTTTCATTAATAAAGGGTTTACATATGTTAAACGAAAACTCAGATTGCCGATTGGATGTTCACACAAACTTCCTTTTCGATTGCTCTTTTATGGAAAAGTCCTTCAGTGTGTTGAGTAACAATATACTTTTTTCGAAATTCGAAGGTTTCTCACAGATTTTACAAAAAAGTACAGAACCATCAGTTGAAAAAATATCACTTCCACACTCTCGCACAAATCTATTTAATTTGTTGGTGACATTTATAAATAAAAATAGTCAAAATAAGCATTTTTACGCATTTTAGGCATTTTGTCTAAACATCCGAGCTTTACTGATTACTAATTCCGTATATAAAAATTGGAAGGCGTTTGAGTGTTTTTGTTATTACCGTTATCTTAATTATTGTTTGCTTTGTTTTAAACTTCTGATGTGATGTCTGTATTAGATTAAAAGACTATTGTGAATTTTGCATGGTTCTTAATTTTTAGATTATTAACACCTTGCTAAGCATTTTTGTCTAAAATGTTTTCTTCTTTTTCTTTTGCGTGACTTTTCGCTTGTGTTAGTCAGATGTTATTTGTGGTGGACTGTTAATAAGTAAATATTGTTGATCAAAAAGTGAATTTTACTGTGGGTTAAATTGTTGTTTACTTACGTTCTGCACTTAATGCGTACTGAACTATACATAAAAATGAGAAATAAAAAACAGGTTATTCCAGTTAATACGCTGTTTTCCTCACTCCACAAGCCTCACTGTAGGATAGCAAACATTCACGTAAGTGACAAAGGCCTGGATTGGTTTTTGAAACTCAAAAAAGGAGAAAGTGGACAGAACGTGCTAGTAGAACACAGAAACTTGTAACTTCTTTATGAAGATTTAACAAAACATTTCTAATATAAAGTGCTGTTCTATTTTAAAATATTTAATTAAAGTTAAAGTGTACAGAAAAACAAATGTAGGATACCAAGATTCTACATTTTTAGTTAGACTTACATTTTAGGTTTTTCAGTTTTGTACTTACTATTGTAATCATTAACATACTACAAAAAAATTTAAAGCTTTTTGTAACTTGAAGGACTTTGCAGTGCCTTCTCGTAAACTAATCTAGTAAAATAGTTTTTTAAAGCGTATACCCTATTACATCCATTAATTTTTAATGTGACAAATATAGTAAGCCGGGGCTTATTACACATTCTCTTTAACTTCCTATATCTTCTAGTTTTACTTTCACTAATTCGTTTACTTTTACTTGTCAAATTTCCTGTGGGAATAGAAAGAGCCGCCGAGTATACAGTAAGAGTCAAACATTGCCTGTACATATACAGCCAATCATTTATCTTGTTCGGGGCAGCCGCTTAAAGCTCCGCTTTATCTAGACTCCGTCTTAATAGCCAGAGAAGAAATTAAATGCACTCAAAGGCAGGGAGTTCTAAATAAAGTGCTCGGCAATGGCAGCAGCTCGTTAGCCGAGGCGATCCCAATTTCATCTGCGACGAAGCCTTCTCTTGCAGCTTTAATTAAGCGGCAAATTGAAAGAAAATGCGATTAATTTGTTTCCGCTTTATGCCGGCATTAGCTATTAACAGTGTTAAGGAGAGTGGGCGTTGCAAAGTAGGGGCGCTTAATCGTAATTGCATCAGTTCATCAAGGGGGCAAACTTAAAAATTTTGTCGACTTTCGGTTGTCTACAAAAAAGCAGACTGCTTAGTTTTTACATTTATGCTTTTGTGTTTATTTCTAAAAATAATAAAAATATTAAAGTATCTATGGTGCTACTATTCGATGGAGGAACTGAGATATTAAAACTTTCTGTATCAATAATATTATTTTTTATTATAATATTTTATACATTAAATTTTCAGATTAGGAAATATGAGTTTGGCTCATCTGCTCTCTGAACATTCACTGAAAATTATGCCAAAGGGAAAAGTGGCCTCATTCTTAACAATTTTTTGGAGAAAATAAAAAGCGGTAGTTCAATAATGATAGTCTGGTTGAAGATGAAACTATATTGCAAATTTCAGCACTTCTATTCTTTTCGACCTCTTTTTAATATTGCAGTAAAATATTTTAGTTTAAATAAATAAAAATATAGAGAGCAGGATAACAGAATAAGAAACTTAATAAGAAAGATAAAGAAATGGAAATGCTCATAGGTAGAAGAGGAATATCGAAACCATGGAGATTTATAAGAAATGTAAGAGCAGAGCACAAGGCCAAGAGTAAACTATTTAGTGTAGAAATGAAGGTATGAAAGAGGTATTTCTAGCTGTTGCTAACGGAAGACAGAATTGAGTATCACACAGCAAATGAAATATGTAAGGACAAATGAACATATTGAAAAAAAGAAAGAACAAGCAAGAAAAGTATTAAAGAAATAAAAATGGTGAAATAGTAGGATCAGGAGTCATACCAGGAGAACTAGTTAAAGCAGGAACAACAAAGCTATATAAAATGATTATTAAATTAATAAATAAAACTGTAAATGACTAAGATATACTGAATGAATGGAAAATGGGAAATAAATCAATGTTAAAAACCATCGTGCGATTGCACTAACTATTGTCTTTGGTAAAATATTTGGAAAAAACTAATAGAGCAGCAATACATTGAACAACAAGTCAAAGAACCATATAGATTGCGGGCCAGACACAATCTCTTTAGTTTAACTTTATTAATATAGAAGAAGCTAGTAATTGGGAGAAAATAATGCCTAATGTTCCTAGCGTAGCAAAAGTATACGATAATGTACTCCAATTAAAGATATGCGAAGTTTTGAAAAACAGTGACATCGATGAAACATTGGTTAGAGCCGCGCGAAACTTATATAAAGACAAAAAAGTGAAGGTAGGAGCGAATCTGACCACAGCATTTCAAATAACAAAGGGCTGCGACAGAGTTGCTGTATCTTCCTATTATATATATATATATATATATATATATATATGAGCCCGTCCAATAATTTTCGAAGATACGGTGCGCGCGAGGGTCTCCGATTTCGTTCAAATTTTAGGAGCTAAAAGTAGGTAGTGAAAAAATAAAATCCTCCAATTTTTAGCCCTCCACCCCCTCCGGATCCAGAGATATGAATTTTTGAAAATTGAAAATTACCCTTATTTTGCTGTTTTTAAAAATCCATATCTCGGGAAGTTTGGGTCCAATCGGGCTCAAATAGGACGCATTTTTTTCGTCTGTGGGTCTACTTTCATGCCATCTGCGTCCGGTTAATTTGTAATTGCCTCTCTTTTCTTAGCAGCTTGAAATTCGAGAACATAAAAACAGCAAATTCTTTCATCTTGAAAATGGACCCAGATTACAGCAACAGCGCGAAAACATTTTAGACGTAATAGGCATGAAAGTAGGCTCATAGACGAAAAAAATGCGTCCTAGTTGAGCCCGATTGGACCCAAACTTCCTCAGATACGAATTTTTAAAAAATGGCATTTCCGCGAAATTCGAGTTTTTTCCGGTTTTCTAAGTGTCACCAATCACGCCTGACCGATTCAAATAGTTTGAAAAGTTGTTGTTTTACTAGAATACAATGATTTTTTAATGGTTTTATCCTTGGCCCGAACTTATAGCATGCACGATCACCACTACGCAGATTGTTCTTTTCGAAGGGAAAGTAAACGGAAATTGTGGGAATTTCTGAATTATACGGCGAGTCAGGGGCTCAAGAAGGGTTGAAAAAGGTCGAAGTCAGTGCAGAATACTCTTTTGACAGATTAAACGGTGATAGGACCTGATTTTAATAATCTTTCGACACCTTAAACCATTGTTTACTGTAGTCATTTTTTGAAATAATTACGCTCTGCTAGTCGCACAAATTACTCCCGCTAACAGTCAGTGTAAGTCCGTCTGTTAAGTTGGGTGAAATTTGAATTCTGAAGTTTTTCAATTATCACGTCGGCTCAGTGTAGCGAGTTCATTCAAACAGTTTCAGAATACTACGATATTCGTATTTTAAATTTATAATAAGTCTTCTACGGGGAGTGGATGGCCATTCCTCAGTTTTCCGTTCCTCAGGTTAAACGCTTGTGAAGTTATGTTGTATAAGTGTAACGTGTCTTAGTGGAAAAGTAAGTGGACAATGGCTGTACTGGAAATGAAGTGTGCTATCGGAAAATTCTTGAACGACAGTTGTTCTGAACTTTATAATTTTGGTTATTTAAGTGAATTCGATACCGAACAATTGGATATCCTCAATTTGAGATTAAACAGTAATTTGAGTGATTATGAAAGTGAGTACATATGTAAAAGGCACAAGAACAAGTTTGTCGATAATTATACGGCTGAAAGGAGGAAATGTTACGATCTGTACGGAATTCATAAAAAACCTCTTCGGGGTGATCTGCTCCTTATTACCTTATAATTGAGTCAAAAATGTTGTAAGGCAACAGAAAGGAGATTGATTCCAGGGAATAAAATATGTAAACGGTGTGAGCAGAAAGTTACTGAAAGTGTTGCGGAAGGCCACAATAACAATGTTGTGAGAACGGATGGTTTAAGGCCAAGAAGGACTGTTGCGAGTGGAGTAGATACTCTAATTAAAGAAATAAGCGATCTTGAAACTTATCCTTCTAGTTTATTGCAAAGTTCAGGTGGTACTGAATTTCTGACTTGTAGCCAGGGACGATCGACTATCAGAAACGTTTGTCGAGAACTTGGAATGCCTGATCTTGAACTATCACGGGTTTCTTTGTCCAGAAAAGAAAAACTAGTGGTCGATTTGTTAACTGATGTTCAGGCAAAACTAATTCGCCAAATAAAAGATAATTTTAATCTCGATCTAAATTCAATTATGCCACTGGTTACTGGCAGTTCCATCCAAGACAGTGTCTCTCTTCATCAACTTTTGACAGAATTGCAAAGAAAATTCGACAGCAGTTCAACAATCTCCGACAAGATATCCCTTCTTTTACTTGTTCCAAGGAACTGGAGTTTCGATTTATGTCTAAAGTACTTTAAATGTACTTCGTATATGTTCAATAAAGTACGGAAGCTGCAGAAAAATAGTAAGTTCTTCATGATGAAAGTTGTAAGATTATTGTCTAGAAAATTGGTTTAATTCCACGTTTTCATGTCTACAGGTGAAAATCCACCGAGAAAAAACATTCTAAAATTTCTCAAGCAATGGAAAAAATTACAGAGTTATATTCTGGACCCCAAAAATTCATACATATGTCCAGGGAAGAAACAGAATTTGATAAGGAAGGTTCGAGATGAAACGGGATCGATGGTCGAAATAGTAAAACAAAAGCGTGTGCTCCTCTACACACTACGAGATTTATACTCTAACTTTCTGCAAGATTATAAAGGGGATGAAAACGTACCAAAATTTTCTCACTTTGCGAGTTTAGTACCTGAAGAATGTATTTATGCTGGAGATCCAGCCTCTCACAACATTTGTGTCTGTATCGAACACGAAAACATTAAGCTCAAGCTTCTTGCTCTGAATAAAAGAATCAATTATCGTGATTTGATAGCAGCTGCAACTTGCGATTCAGATAACATAGACTGTATGCTCCATCGATGCGGTGAATGTTCAGGGATTCTCGGAATTACGCAAGTGCTGGATGATTTTGAGATTTCCTGGGACAGAACAGAGATCAAGTACAAATTCTAGGATACCAAACAAGATACACGAGCTTCTCTCATTACAATGTGTGAGAAAACAGCAAAATTCAAGACAAATTTGCTAGAGGATTTGTGGAATATAACCAGTCACCATTTTGCCTAGACCCAAAAAAATTATCTCCTTACCAGCAAGAATGAGTTGCAATGGGACACCTGTTCTTATGGATTTCTCCGAAAATTATTTTTTTGTGATTCAGAATTCTATCCAGGCATTCTAACTAGATGAATAATGGACTTATTTTGTTGACATTTGTACGATATTTCAAGATAATGTTAATCAGAATTGTGAGAACTTTCATATGTATGTAATAAAATGTAGGTAAATTTAGGGGAGGAATTTAATAATCTACAGTGTATTTATCGAGCAAAAATAATAAAAAATACAGTTTTATCTTGGAAAATACAACATCGACTGTTTTTTTTTTGACTTTGACCAGTTTCCCACTCTTCTTGAGCCCCTGAATCGCGGTATAATACAGAAATTCCCACAATTTCCGTCTATTTTCCCTTCGAAAAGAGCAATCTGCGCAGTGGCGATCGCGCATGCTACAAGTTCGGGCCAAGGATGAAACCATTAAGAAATCATTGTATTCTAGTAAAACAACAATTCCCCCACTTTTCAAAGTATTTGAATCGGTCAGGCGCGATTGGTGACGCTTAGAAAACCGGAAAAAACTCGAATTTCGCGGAAATGCCATTTTTTAAAAATTCGTATTTGAGGAAGTTTGGGTCCAATCGGGCTCAACTAGGACGCATTTTTTTCGTCTATGAGCCTACTTTCATGCCTATTACGTCTAAAATGTTTTCGCGCTATTGCTGTAATCTGGGTACATTTTCAAGATGAAAGAATTTGCTGTTTTTATGTTCTCGAATTTCAAGCTGCTAAGAAAAGAGATGCACTTACAAATAAACCGGACTCAGATGGCATGAAAATAGACTCACAGACGAAAAAATATATGGATTTTTTAAAAGCAGCAAAATAAGGGTAATTTTCAATTTTCAAAAATTCATATTTCTGGATCCGGAAGGGGTGGAGGGCTAACAATACTACCTACTTTTAGCTCCTAAAATTTGAACGAAATCGGAGACCCTCGCGCGCACCGTATCTTCGAAAATTATTGGACGGGCTCATATATATACATATATATATATATATATATATATATATATATATATATATATATATATATATATAAAGCCGGGGAAAATATACGAAATGGAGACAATTAACACAAAAAAATCAAAATATTAGGGGTAGCAGAAATATCCAGGTTAGAAAGGAAAAGGAACGACTATATAAAATGAGTAATGGGAACCAAAAACCCCACAGAAGAAGAAATAAAAAACACCAATTATTATGGTATGGACACGTAAATAGGAAGAAGACGATCAAGTACCAAAGAAAGTAATGTGGTGGCAAGCGAAAGAAATACCTTAAATGGGTAGACCACAAAAAGACTAGAAAGAAAATATGCACCATTTACTACTAAAATAAAATACACAACATGGTGCGTGGAAAAATAAACAGTGGAAGGATGGACCTCGGAAGACCCAGATAAAGGTCATAAAGCAGCGAAAAGAGAGACTAAAATACTTGTTTACTGAAAGCACATTTCTTTTAGGTTTGTCTTCCGTAATAAGAAAGCGCAACCCGTATCTGATACTTATAATTATTTTAATAAAATTGTAGAAAGATGATCTTCCACGTTTATAGAAAACTATTTAAAAGGTTATTCAATGGTAACGAGTCATTGTCATTAAAAATAAAAAAATGTTTCTGAAAATGAAGCTGACCAAAAGTTTTTTGTTGCTTTTAGTTTCTCGATGTCTCTATTTACTGGGCTTCTCCTATCGCTCACTTTTGAAAGGGGTTAAACTTGTCGATTAGATTTTCTTGCTAAGATTATGCTTATTTAGTCACGTTTTATAGAGTTCAGAGTCTTCAATGTAAACTTAGTTCTTCTAGGAAACATCAGTGATTAGTTAGTTACTCAAAAATATAAAAAGTTTTTATACCAAAAGTAATGGTCTAACGCACAGGTTTCTATTTTGTCAAAATGGCCTAAGTGGATTAACAAGTGATTTTCTAAGCTGAAACGTATTCAGTTAACTGTAAAATAAAAATATAAGTTTAAACGGCTACACAGATATGTATTAGAAGCCAGTTTTCTGCTCTAAATAATATGAATTTTTTAAAGTTAAAGCCATTAATAGTGCAAGAATGGAGTGGAATAAAAATAAATATTTTAAGAGAGTTTGTAATAGTCCCTAGGTCGTACGACCCGTTGTCGACATGCAACCAACTGCCGTTGGAACCTAAGGCCCGGCTTAGTCGCTGGCCCACCTGCATCATCTGAATCCATTCTTGAGCAACTAACCACACCAAAGGGTTCTACAGTCTGTCGCCTACGTGTAGCCAACTGTCGGTGGGGCAGAAAACTAAATTCGATATTTAATGGAAAATAGTGAAAATGTAGACTTACCTTTAAACCAGACAGGAATAAAATACCGGTAATGATATTTGCTTCTGCAAAAAATATGTAGGACCAAAAGAGCAAAATAAAACACACACAATCGTTTACTTGATTGCATGAAAGGCTAGATTACTAATTGTCCGTTTTTGACCGTTTCTTGTACGCTTAAATACCAACTTTTAGTGGAAAGACCACCACGTCGACGTGCTCAGTAGATCACAAAATATTCCTTCGTAAGTTGCCTA
This sequence comes from Sinelater perroti, assembly GCA_036346155.1. Classification (NCBI taxonomy): domain Eukaryota; kingdom Metazoa; phylum Arthropoda; class Insecta; order Coleoptera; family Elateridae; genus Sinelater; species Sinelater perroti. The sequence goes on from JARFIY010000332.1 coordinate 4,675,478, forward strand.
GAACTCTTTAGATATCTTTGCCGCCACCTCTGCTAACCTCGTCTTTTTCATTAATGCCGTTTTGTTTCAAAACTGCGATAGCCTGTGCACTTGTAGAAAGGGCTGTGAAGAAATCGCCATACTACTCCGGAGAGCATTTATTCTGATACAGGAGCAGTAAACCGCTGAACTCTTAATTTGGTATCGGGCACGTTTCAAACCCATTGGTAGTCTTTTTTGCCGTCATCTACTTCTATGGAAGTACCAGAAATGTTGACTGTTTTTGCTTTCCTGGAAACTTCTACAAGGGGTTGCCTTATTAGTGCTATTCCTTTACTATGATGGTCATTTTCCGTACTATTTCTTCGTCTTTCTTACACTTATTCTAGTAAAGCTGCTCTTCAATCTTCTGCACTGCTAACCGCGATCGTTAAACACAGTAGTTCTTCGTAACTCAAAACCTCTACTGTTGATTTTTCAAATTATTTGTATGCGACTTGGTTAGAAAGCTATTTGTAACTCTGCTAACTCCTCTTTCAAACTTCCCGAACAATCTTCCGTGTTCTCATTTAATTTATTTCTAAAACCTCAAAGGGGTTCAGCCTTTGTTTAAAATTTCTAGAATGCTCTTCTACGTTTACCTTTAATTCGTTTAATTTCCAAAATGTTTCTTTGCACTTATGTTTACTTCTTTTCTTAAACTTCTTCTTCTTCTTCTTTCTCATTTCCCATTTATGCCTCACGGCGTTGGGCCCCTTATCCATTCCCTATAAGGTTTCCTCTCTCTTGCCATTCTTTTTACCTCCTCCATATTTTTTCCTCTTTTCCTAGCCGATAGCCTTACATTGTCTTCCCGTTGTATTCGGGGTCTGCCTTTACTTCTTTTTCCCTCCATTATCAGTTTCAGGTATCTTTCGATGTCCATGCGGTGCATGTGTCCGTACCACTGTAATTGTTTGTTTTCAATTTCGTGGACAATTGGGTATTGGTTCAGTTCCTCCCTTATGCTGTTGTTTCTTATCCTGTCCCTTCTAGTCTTTCCCAGAACTCTTCTGAGGTATTTCATCTCTGATGCAGTTATTTTTGACCTATGTTTATCGGTTATTGCCCATGTTTCTGCTCCGTATATCAGAGTCGGGGTGAATATTGTTTTAAATAGGTGCATTTTTGCCTTGGTGCTTATTTCTTCCTTTCCTATAATGGTGTTGTTTATCTGATAATAAATGTTATTTGCTTTGTTTATTCTATTATTTATTTCGTCATCTATTCTTCCATCATTTTTATATATGCGCCTAAATATTCATATTTTCAACATATTGTAGCTGAGTTCCATCCAGGACAATGAGGTTTTCTATTTCTTCTCTGTTGTTTTTCTTGATATGTAGTGTTTTACTTTTTTGTGTGTTTATTTCCATTCCCTTTTTCTCGAGGTTTCGTTTCCATATATTTATGTTGTGTTGTAGCTGTCTTGTGTTTGTTGCCATTACCAGGTTGTCGTCCGCATAAATTAGGTCTTGTGTGTTTGTAGGATTCATATTGTTAATACCCTAATCTTGATTTTCTAGTTTCATTTTTTGTTTTCCTTATTATACTGTTCATGTATACTATGAACTGTAAAGGGCTTAGGCTATCCCCTTGTTTTATACCTTTCCCCATGTTAAATTCCTTTGACTTTTCCTCATTTATTCTGACTATTCCTATTGTTCTTTTATTCATGCTCTTTATTATTTTTGTCAATTTGGGGCTTGCTTTTAATTCTTCCAGGGCTTTCCATATTTGTTCTCTCGGCACCTGGTCGAAAGCGGCTTTTAGATCCAGAAATGCTAGAAACAGGTCTCTGTTCTTGTCTATCATTTTGCTGATGATTAGCCTAATAGTGTGTATGTGGTCTTGCGTCTGTTTCCCTGGGCGAAAAACGGCTTGTTCGTCTTCTAGTTTTTCTTCTATTTTGGCTCTCAGTCTCTTTTCTATTATTTTGGAGTATATCTTTAAACTCACTGATGACAGGCATATAGCCCGGTAGTTTTCACAGTTTGTGGTCGCTCCTTTCTTATGTATGGGTATTATTATATTTTTTTGCCAATCCGATGGGATCGTTTCCGTTTCCCATGCTTGTTGAAGGATTGTTTTCAGTCACTTCATTACTATATCTCCTCCCTTTTTTATTAATTCTGAGGCGATTTCATCTTTCCCTGCTGCTTTCCCGTTTTTCATTGTTTTTGCCGCCATTCTGATTTCTTCCTCTCTTATATTTTCTTCTTCTTCTTTCTGATCTTCCTGTTCTAGCGTTGTTTGCTGTTCTTCTTGTATTTCTCTATCTGATCCTTGATCATTGGCCTCCAGGTTATTGTTGTTGCTATATCTCCTTTTTGGTTTGTTATATTTCGTGTTGGTTTTGCTTGGTTTCCTTTTAGTCTTTTTATTACGCTCCAGAATTGTTTTTGGTTCTCTACATAGTTTTCTTCTATTTTTCTTCCAAATTCCTCCCATGTAGTTCTCTTTGCTACTTTTACTGCTTCTTTGGCTTCATTTCGTTTCTGATAGTAATGTATTTTGCTTCCTTCTGTGTTAGTTCTTTTGAAGATTTGCCATGCTTCTTTTTTCTCTTTAATCTTTTGTTTTACGTCTTGGTTCCACCACTTAGTCTTCTTATATATTTCTTGGGCCGTTTGGAGTAGGGTTCTCTTAAATAGGTTCCATCTTTCCTCTATGCTCCATTGTTCTTGTTGGTTCTCCTCTAGTTCTAGTGCGTTTAGTTTCCTCGTTAATGTTTGCTTGTATCTTTATTTCGTCTGGGGGTTTCCAACTCTGTTATTTTTATGCCTATATAACTTTTCTCGATTACTCTTGTAAGTTTTGTGATTAGGGTGTCTGCTACTAAGAGTTTGTGATTCATAGATAGTTCCGCTCCTCTTATTACTTTTACGTCCTGTAGTGCGTATCTCATTCCTTTGGTTATTAGGATGTAATCGATTACCGATTTGTGTCCTAGTGCTTCGTTCTCGTATGTGATTTTATGGATGTTTTTATGGTTATACCATGTGTTTCCAATCCACAGCTGATTTGTTATGCAGAAGTCTATCATACGTTCGCCGTTGTTATTTAGTTCGACGTTTATTCAATAGCTACCCATTGTTCCATATCCTATTTCTTTGTTATTCCCTATGTGGGCATTCCAGTCCCCCATGAGTATTACTTGTCGGTTCTTGGTCTGTATGTTTTCTAGGGTCCTTTGTAGCTGTTCTTAAAAGAGTTCTTTATCATTTACAATGGCATTTTCTGTTGGGGAATAGACCTGGATGACCCCTGTTTTTTCCTGTGGTTGTATATCCATTGTAATTATTCTTGAGCTTACTGCTTTCCAGTTAGTGACTCTTGTTTCCAGTTCACAACTAGTAATTATCCCTACTCCCTACTCTTCGTCCTACATGGGATCCTGCGTATCTTAGGATATATCCTTTGTCCAGCATCTTCTTGCCGTTCCCCTTTTTCTTTGTTTCAGCTAGTCCTAGAATATGAATTTTGTACTTTTTTATTTCTTCTGTCACTTCTATTTCATTTCCTGTCAGCATGGTAATGTTCCATGTTCCAAGTCTTATTCCGTTTCTAGCTTTTGGTCGTCTTTGTTGGTTCCATCCTATTCCGAGGCTCCTATTATTTGTATTATCCATTTTATTAATTTGTGAGGTAAATCTTCGCTTCTAATCTATCCATAAACCATCTTGTATTTCTTAGTCCCGCATGTCGAATTTCTCTGAATCTTATTAGCAAGTTATATAGAGTGGGTGATTGGTCCAACGTCTCGCTTATGGTCCCTTCGGACTGACCTTTATCCGTATCCCTGAACGGCGCCCTTATAGGGTGCTATCAGCTAGCCCAGCTGAACCCTGGTTTTTTCTAGGAGGTGTTACTCCTCCATCACTCCCCATTCATCCTGGCTTGTGACAGGCAGAGCCTGGGTGCATTCTTGGATCCAGGTTGGCTGGGATCTTGTTTTCTTTCTTAAACTGCAAAAATATTTTGTGGTATTTACTTCATATTTTTATTTGTCTCTATGTCATCTCTAAAGCTTCTTTTCTTTTACATCTGCTGTTATTTCTTATATTTTATTTTTAATTCTCCTTTTACATTTCTATGGCACTTTTGTTTCGTTTATTTTTAATTTTATTACTAATTTTGTTATAGTTTAACACACATGCTCAATATGTTTCAAGTAGATAAGCTTTCTTATCCTAACCTATCCCAGTTAAGAATTATTGCAGCCTTTTCTTTAGCACATCTTTCTACCTTGTTTTTAAATTTAAAATATTTTATTTGTTTTACTTGTTTAGCAATGCGTGTTTAATCACTATTTTGGAAGTTTGTTTTATAGAAGTTTGCGTTAATATATAATATATCACATTTCTAAAACCAATTATCTCAAATTAAAAATGTATAGGTTCGATTTATTGATTTTGCTTAACATTTATTGTACAAACATAATTTATTTATAAAGACCGTTAGTTAACTCACTAACGTAAATTATTTATTACCACAAGTCAATCTGTCACGCTGAGGACTTTGATCATTAGGCAAATTGTACCTGTCTGTAACTGCTTAAAGCTGTCTGTCACTGTCATTGCACTTTTCAAAGCTCCTCATATGCTTAAATACCTACACGCTTAATTCGACGGCCTGAATAAATTACTACAAGCTTCCATCGCGATACGCCTAAAATTCTCTAGATATCTACGCGTTACTCTGTCACTACCCTCCCCAAATCTTTTTTACAAAGGCTGAATTTTCCGGATTTACCGTTTACTACTTAACTATCTGTATCCTCTTAACTTAAACCATCACTTTGTTTAAAATAATTTTACTTAAATTGGCTATAGTTTGCTAATTTTGGAATTAACATGAAACACATAAAGTCGGTTAGTATGAGGTTAACAGACACAGATGACAGAAAACAAAGAAGCTTTATTAATCTTCTCTAAGCATCTGTTAGATACAGCTCTATTTAATTTTTAGTAAAAGAAATCGTTAACGGCCAATAGTAAGAAATTGCATCAGTGCTAATAAGTTTGATATTATCAGAAGAACAAAAGGAAATAAATAAAGAACTAATTATAGAAGAAAGTAAATATAGTTGAGATATAGGAGAAAGTATGCAAGAGATCTTTAAAGTGCATTTAAAAGAAAGGGGATACATTTTGAAGAGGTAGATAACTTCGTAAATATTGGTGTGGAAATTTAAAACAATGTGTTTCTAAACACAGTAAAGTATGTTCATATTTTTTACTCCCATATCTTTATAGTATTCCACATATGCCACCAACATTAAAAAATCTTTAGATTTATTTTAGATGTCGAAATAAAGATCACATGCTTTAGCCCAATTTATAAACATTCCAGATAAATAAATAAAAAAATCAAAATAATCGATCTAAACCCCCATTTGGCAAAACCAATTTAAAATGTTTACAAACCGTTTCTCGGCACCAAGTAAAGAAATAACAAATAAACATCTTGATTTTTTAGCTCTGTGGAGTTTCTGAATATTTGTTACAGCAAGGCTCGGTTCTTAGTTTTTAGTGCTGCAAAACAATTTGTAATATGGAAGCCACACTCAAAATTTAACTTCAATGCGCTCATAATTAGTTGACTCGCAAAAATATTTCTTTTCAACTGATGACCACATTTTGTGGGTTGTATACGTAAGTACTGTAATTGAATTTTTCCCATAGGTTATTTCTAACCGCAAGGGCAAATAATAGAAACGTTTTAATATTTGTCTGTTCGCTTGGTCTTTGTAGGTTTTGTCACAGTCATAACAGGTATCTTGTAGGTTCCTTGAGATTCTCGAGCAGATGAAATGAACTATTTTATTGCTAGTCGTAAAAACCGTTTGTATATTTTGTTTGTTTAGTATTCGACTTATTCTGTTAGCAACGTCTCTGATGTAAGGTAGAAACGTCTTAGTTTGGTCGAGAAGGTTTTAAAATTTGTTAATATTTTTAATAATGTGGATTAAGAATTTTTAGAAATATTCGTTTATCTATTAGAGTTTTGGTGATGATACTAATTTGAGTTTGTAGGTTCTTAGGTTCTTATTGTCAAAAGCTCCGAGGAATTTGGTCATAAGGAATTTTGTAGTTGAGTGGATTGGAGTAGGGTGATGGTTTGAATTATTTTAAACTTAATATTGGTGTGAAGCTTAATTGGATGGAAAGAGAATCATGTTCATGAAACCAAATAATAAATATATCTTTAATGTACCTTATCCAAATGTTAAGTTTCGGAGAAAGCAGACAAGGGTTTTTATTTTGAAATCGGCCAGAAATAAGTTTTCTACAACAGGTTAAAACGGGAAACCCATATGGGTACCTCTCATTTGTTGGTAAAATTTGTTTCAGACAGTAAAATAGATATTAGATTTGGAATGGTTAATTAACTTAAGGGTGTCTTTTTTTAGATTGTGATTGGTTGTTAGAGGTAGTCTCAGAAAGGTGTATATTAGTAAAGAAGGAAACTATCAGAACTTATTATTATGTTATCTTTACGTATAGGAAAGCTTTATTATAATTCATGATATAACTTGTTCTGCAAGGAACTGAAGGATTTTGGTATTTTGTTAAATTGTGTGTAGATAAACCAAAAGCAGCGACAGTAGGTCGTAAGGGAGTATTGTCCTTATTAATTTTTGGAAATCTGTATAATTTTGATATTCTTGAAGATAGATCTAGGGGTACGAACAGTGTTTTTTTTGTATCGAGTTGTTAATAAGAACCCTGGTTTTCTTGCCACTGTAGGTTGTTGGGTTTTTAGGTACTTGGGGATAGTCCGTTCATTTTAGTAACGTATGTAGTCTGTGTGAAGAGGTTAGGTAGCGACGCGTACTGGTAAGCACGAGCGTATCACACCAGCTACAAAAAAGTAAAATTAAAGGTAAAGTTTTGAACTATTTTTAGTAAGTTTAGGTCAAAAACAATATCAATAATCAGAGACCAAGCCGAAGTGAAAGTGAAAACAAGAACTACAAAATTCAATATATTCGAATAATACAAATGTCAGTACTTAGTACCACCCACATTTTTGCTAAATGGGTGGCAAAAAATAGACGTTCCTAAAAATGATTTTAAAAAACAACTAATTTTATAATATCATTTCAAACGAACTCTGGGAGCAGGAAATCAAACTAAAATAATTATTAATTAAAATAGTGAGAAAATGGAAGAAATATTAGCGCAAAGGCTAATGAAAATGTCTGAAAGGGGTAAACGGATAGAAGAGAAATTAAACAATTATCAAAAAGAAGCAGAAATGTTGAGAGAAATGTGCCGCATTAAAATCCGAGATTACCGAGACAAAACAACTACTAAAAAACAAAGAAATAAAGTAGAAGTTTTAAAAAAAGAAGTAAGAAATTGAAACACCACAAGAAGTTGAATTAAAACTGAAAGAAAAAGTGAGAACTACTTTAAGAAATATGGAATTTAGTTAAATATTAAGATCGAGGTACAAGAAATAAGAAGAATTGGTTTTCAAAAACATAATCGATGTAGGCCCATTTTGTTGGAAGTAAACTCGTAGAATAAGAAAACAAAAATATTAAAAGCAACAAAAAAATTGAGAGGAACTAAGGTATCTATTACAAAAGATTCCCCAAGAAAGTGCAGCAAGAAAGAAAAATACTAGTTGAATATATGAAAAGAGCAAGACAACAAATTAATAGTAAACGAGGAGAGTTACACGACTTAAAAATTAGAGAAATGCGAAAAGGAACAACCTCCAGAGCCACATATGGAAATAAAAAGGTCGAACAGTAAGTTAGAGGCCCCCACAAGAACAACATAGGGGCGCCAATAAATCGGCCCATAAAATGACTAAACAGATATCAAACAACGAAACGGTATATCTAGTTATTTATAGCAACATGGAACGTACGAAGCACATTTCAAAAGGCAGCTTTGAAAAACCGTATAAAAACACTAAAAAATTATAAAATAGATATTCTGGTTTTGCAGGAGACAAAACAATGAGAGACCGTAATGCCAAAATAGGAAGAGAAGCAATGTACTGCCCAAAAATCGAAAAACATAGTTTACACCATAGCACTAAAATAAATAGCAAATTACTAATAAATTTTTCTATCGAAATAGATATGAAAATCAAAAGTTCTTATGGTAAAACTACTAACTAAATTGACCATGTATTAATAATTAGAAATGTATGAAGCTATAGGGGCGCAGACTGTGATTCAGATCACTTTTTGATGGGAATCAAATTCCAACAATTGATACCAAATAACAAAAACCAAGAAGATTGTAAAAGATGGAAACAAGAAAAAGTACAACCTACTCAAAGGCAGGATCAAGTAAAATTGGAAGAACAAATTAATGAAACACTGGAAGCAACAAAAGAGAAATCAAACATGAAAGAGAGAACTAGAGAAAGTCATAAAGAAGGCAGTAAAAACTCAAATTAAAGATAAAAACAACAAAAGTCACAAATGGTTTGACCTAGAATGCGGAAAAATACTAATTGACCAAACAGAAAGAAGCAGAAGGTCCACCAAGAACAAAGGAGAAAACCAAACTAATATGTAGAGAAAAAAAACGAAAATATAAAATTAAAATATTAGAGAAAATAGAAGAAAAATTCTATTAGAGGGTTAAAAAAGTGAAACGATATTAGCAGTCAAAAACAATATTTTGTAAAGGAAAAGAAAATAATTTAATTGGCGGTTAGAAAGAGGCAATGCAGAGATGGGCAGAGTTCTTTATCGAACTACTGAACAGAACAAATCATAGTAAAGAGGGAGTATATAGAACAAATAAGACAAAATATAAATGATAATGCCGAGGAAACTCCTAAATATAAAGAAATAATTGCCATAATACATAAATTAAACAGGGCTGCGAGACCAGATGATTTACAGGTTGAAATATTTAATTACGGAGGTGAAAAACTACAAAGAATAGTGTGTGAAGTAGTTTAAGATATATGGAACGCAGAAAAAATGCTAAAGTCCTGGACACAAGCTTTAATAAATCCTATTTATAGAAAAAGGCGACAAAAGAAACTGAAAATTACCGTGAAATAGCCTTATTAAATGTAATGTTCAAAATATTAGTTACAGTAATAAAAAACAGATTGATAAAGCATACAGAGAATATTTTAGATGAATACTAGAGTGAATTCCAAAGTTGTTGGCCACATATTTGCTCTTAAAGAAATTCATACCAAAAGCTATGAACACAAATGAAATACACAAATATCATATCTAGATTTTAAACAAGCATATGACAGCATACTCGCCAACACGCAGTAGGATAGCGCGGCGTTTTAAATCCTATACCCCCAAAATGGCGAATTACAAAACATACGGAAATATACCCCAGGTGGGCATGGATAAACCAAAATACCACACCCTCAGAGCGAGGGCCAGCCTCATGGATTCTGGGGGAGGCAAAAATTTGCAAATATACTCAAGAAACAGATCTGGACCAAAAACGTTTAAACATTGCTACCTACAATACACAAACACTCTCATCCGAAGAAAAACTAGCACAATTAGAAGAACTAGAACACATAAAATGGGACATAGTAGGAATGAGTGAATTAAGAAGGAAACATGAAGGCCAAATAAACCTGACATCAGGGAACATACTTTACTACAAAGGAGAAGAGGAAACCCTATTAAGAGGAGTTGGGTTTATAATACACAAAAGGCATGCAAAGAACATAATATATATAGGAAGTATAAGCTCAAGAGTTATATATTTAATTTTAAAACTGAACAACAGATACAACATCAAAATAATACAAGCCTATGCACCTACATCGCAAGGATCTGACGAAGAAGTAGACACCTTCTATGATGATATCACAAAGGCAAACGAAAATACCCCAACACACTATACACTCCTCATAGGAGACTTCAACGCAAAGATAGGACAAAAGGAGGACGAAATGGAAACATGCCAGATGGCATCACCAAGAACGAAGTAGACTTTATAATTTCAAATAAACGGCAAATTATAAAAAACGTTGAAGTTTTAAACAAATTTTCCATTGGAAGCGATCACCGGCTGGTGAGAACTACTATAAATATCATTCTAACACGAAACACGAAAGAGGTAACCTTGTAAAAAAGCAAGCTAAAGGTAAAGGTAATAATGGAAAATGGACAAATGTCGAAAACCGGCAAGAATACACAGACATGATAGAAGAACGACTAAATCAGATAAAAGATGAAAACAGCATCGAAGAAAGAAACGACGTTATTGTAAAAACACTAAAGGAAGCAACCCAGAAATACTGTAGCAAAGGAAACCTACGCACTAGCAAGATCAGTGCCAACACAAAATTTCGTCTTATTAGTGATATTCATACTTTTAAAAATGTCGTGTCGCATATCAGATAAATGTTTTTCGGTGATTCCATTATTATACAAAATTAGAAATACGTAGCCAAACACTAACGTCAAAAATCATTGAAAAATTAAACAGAAGTAATTATAAGATTAAAAAGAAAAAATATTACATAAATAAGCACATAACCATCCCTTATGTCAAATAACCACTCCGCTCATTATTAATATTTTAGTGCGCTACCCCAGTTTAAATAGAACATCAATTTTCGTTAAGTAGTTCCCGAGAAATCTCAATTTTTTCCGACTTGTCAAATTTGTTCCACCCGCGGGAAAGGAGTTCCCCCACCACCGCACCACTTCTCCTTCGCTAGTGCGTCCACGCGGCCGCAGTCTAAAATTGCACGTTCTTCAGACGCGCTTTTGAGGTACTTATTATTATCGAATAGACTTCAAATTTGATATGATTGTAGAGGAAGTCTTCAAGAGCAGGCAGCTTGTTGCAAAATTGCTCTACGACAATTATTGTGTAAATAGGGGTCGTTTTACTAAAGTAGCTGTTTTTACTTTTTCGAAATTTGCGCGAAAACTTATGAATATTTTTTGACAAATATTTAATTTTAAAAAGGTGTTGGAAAACCCTATAATTTGAGCCCTGGAAGACATTTCTAGGATAATCAGAAACTGAGTAATTGAGCATCGAAAAATCGCTTTTTTTCGCGGTTTTTATTTTTTTGTGCAAAAAGTTATCAACCGATTTTAATGATCCAAAAATAATTGTATTCGTCTTTTTAAGGGATATAACGTTATATTTTTTGTTTTTCACTCAATGTTTTTTTTTGTGTCTAAAAGTCAAAAAAAACTTTTTTTCGTACCTTTTTGAATTTTTTTCGCAATGATCCTACAATCGGATTTTGTCCAAAACATTTTCATTCGATTCGTACGATTTTTCTCCTAATTATTACGTTGAGAAAGTGCCGCAACTAATTATTTTCAAAAATCAATCATTTTTTGCTACCTCGCCTGGACTATTAAAACGTTTTTATTTTGTCGTAGTATTTTTAGAGCTAGTTTTGATATTTCGTTTGGGTACTTCGGCTATGCGTAAAATTTTAGCTACATCCTTAATGAGCTCATTCTAATCTCTTGCTTCTATTGATTCTGTCTTTTTTCTATTTGTAAAAGCCACTATGTCCTTTCTTTCTGGTTTGGAAAAACATTGTCAAGTCATTGTTTTTTACAGTTTTTGGACAATGGAAAACTTGTTATACGCATTATACGATTACAACAGCTTATTAACGTAATTTTCTTACAGAATCAACACCAATGACTAATACATTAAATGATATCGAAATACGCGTAATAAAAAAGTAATAATTGTCATTTTTAGAAATTTTAGAATTAGTGATATGTTCACGAATACACTTATAGGTGCTCAAGATTTTTTTACTTACTGCGTGTCTACAACTGGTTTAAAATACTGACTAGTAAAAGAACTGACCTAAGTAAGGTCGTCTCCAATTACTAAATTATTTAGGTTACTCAACTGTGTTTGTTTCAAGTGTCTTGTTATACATGGTGTCCAGAAAGGGTAGGGGGTAGTTGTAAAATCAATAAAAAAAAACACTATAAGTCAGAAAAACATTTTTTAATTTTTAATCATCAGACAAAGTTCTGGAAAATTAAGTGCCAAAGATTATGTTGTCCAAATGCTGATCCTCGCGCTGCTGGCACTCCTCTAACCGAACACGAAAATTAGACGCTACGCGTCTACACATCTCTCTAGAAACGGCGGCCAGTTCAGTGCAGATGTGCTTCAATTTCAGTAGAGTTCGTGATTTGTTTGCATACATTTTCTCTTTAAGATATCCCCAAAAGAAATAGTTAAGGGTTATCAGATCCGGGCTTCTCGGGGGTCAGCGACGAGAGATCATTTTTTCGGAGAAAATTTGATTGACAACCTCAAGTGATTGGTTTGCGATGCGGCAAGTGGCTCCATCTTGTTGAAATCATATTTCCACATTAAAACCATCAAACTCCTGCAGTTGTAGACCCAAAAAGTTTCTTAACATGTTCATACCGTTCACTGTTTACCGTAAGTGCTCGCTCTCGCCGGTCTTCAATAAAATAAGGCCCAATGATGCCTTCACCAGACATGATAGCCTACATAATAACTTTTGGACTATGTAACGGTCGTTTATGTATCTGTCTTGGATTTTCGTTGGCCCAGTAGCGACAGTTGTGCTTGTTTACGTGACCATTTAAGTGAAAGTTTGCTTCGTCACTAAACAGAATGTTTTTAAACGTTGGGAAGCGTTGAAGCATTTTACTTGCAAAATTCAGCGGGATAGGATAGTCGGTAACGTTTAGGTTTTGAACAAACTGAATTTTATAGGCTGTGAGTTGTAAATCTTGCTTCAGAATCTTGTGCAACGGCGATTTTTTAATGTTAAGTTCTTGACTGCGTCTGCTAACTGATTGGGACGGATTTCCACGCACGGAAACTCTCACTTCATCAATCGTTTGTTGGCTTCGAACAGAGCGCGGGTGACCTTGATTGAGAATTTCTACAGTCGAACCGGTATTTTTAAACATTCGAGTCCATTTTCTGATGGTATCGTCCTTCCGTACGTTAAATTCTGCACGATATAATCGTTGAGCTGTGACTATAGAATCACCATTGCGATAATATGCGCGTACGCAAAAAGCGCAATGGTGTCCCGGGTACACTTCCAAAGAGCATTGCAACAATTTATCCTTACCGCGCCTCTCGAAACCGCTCCGTTACATGGGCGGCGCAGATATAAATACCACCTACCCTTTCTGGACACTCTGTATTACCCTGTTTATCGAGTCTATTATTAATACACAGAGGTGTTCACTAATCCGCGCTTTGTAACTACTGTAAAAGATTTGGATTACGTCTTTAGTCTACGAGATCTTCAGGCCATTGTATAGTATGCTGTTATTTACATACCATTCTGCGTTTGCCATTGCTGGAAGTGTTTTATTTTGATATAAAATTGATATTGGAGAATTCATTGATTTTCTTCTATAAGCGAACTTAGCCTTTTTAGCAGTATTCGTTCAAATGGCTTAGAAAGTACCGGAAATAGTAATATATGTTTACCTGGTTTTTGCACAAGAACAATTTCCGAAAAATTTCTATTGAATGGTATATAAATATTAATGTTTTGGTTATTGAAACTTTTTTTGGAAAAGCAACTCGACTGTGATGAGGTTGAATTTTATTTTGTATTTTATTTGCGTGTACAATGCTCGACGGGAAGATCGAGTTGGAATGGTGCTTTAAGGAATTCAAAAATTGCCAGCGAGAGCTTTGTTGTTTCATATGGCCGGAAACTAGCATATAGGTGTTCACCAAATACCTTCGCTTTTCTTTATTTATTTTAATAATTATAATATTAAATAAGGGAATTATAAGCAAGGGGTTGCTTTAATATCCTAGTAATCTGTTGAATTACACTGTTAGAATATTTAACTTATTTTTATTACCATTGTATTGTGCTTGTTGCCAAATTCGTCTTTCTTTTAATAATAAGTAAAGAAGATAACCTTCAACAGAAAGGACTGGATAAAATTTGTTAAAAGTGAAGTGAAATAGTACTTTTATCTCATTCCTACACGCTTTAGGGTAATATCAGGAAAATCAGTTATATTTACGCTAAACTTTCGTTTAGCCTTTGGTCCGCAGCACCTTCCTGGTATCCGTTATGCCTAATAAAAATGCGACATAAAGTTGTTTAAAAAAATATGTAGTTTATAATTATATAATCTAAGCACTGCGTAGCAGGTTAAGAAACAATTATTGGTTTTGATTTTAAAGACATACATATAAACCATTCATCTCCTAACCAATTCAGTTTCCAAGCTGACTGCGTTACGACTAACTTAAGCCGATAATTCGAACTGAATTAGGCATTAAGCAACATAATCGATAACGTTGCTTTGTAAGAACAAAGAGAATCTCGAGATTTAAATTATTATTTGTGTACGGATTAGTTTGCAATGGAAAGAAATTTATTTTCAAGTGATGCTTTTTGATCTCTATTTTACTTTGATGTCTTCAGTAAATGTTCTCCAATTTCTCAAAAATATAATTGTAATATCTGAAAACGTTCGTGTCTTTTATACTTGCGTACTACAAATAAAAAAGAATTAGTCGGATTATAATTCCGTACACAATGTTTAAGCTATTTGAAATGCTTTGAGCTAAATAAAATATTATATATTTGTCAGATCAATTGAACTGTACCGGATATATACATTAGGATTAAAACCAACTAGCAGTGTCAACAGGAATCGGGACACTTTTTACTTATTCAGTTTCAGTTAAAAGTGAAGCAGAATGTATGGCATAAAAATAATAGTTAAAAGAATTATCACTAAAATTCCTTATTTCTGGTTCTTTTTCTTAGATTTATAGTTTCATAGGTTAACGACAATAAATTGTATAACAGTTTTTCATTTTTTAATTAATTATTCTTTGAAATAGACTCAAAGAGAAATCTAGAGCTAACAAATTGAAAAACCCGAAGATCTATTAGATTGCGATAAAAGTGAAATAAGTAAATTTACAGACAGCTATAGCGATTTTCTCATGCTGATTTGAATAATGTGAGCAATAGATTTATCTTTCTTAAACCACAAAGTATCATGATGCACTATTCTCAATCGAGTGTCCATCATGTAAAGACACATTAGAAGGAATGCCTTACAAGATAAATATTTCCGTAAAAAGTTGAGTGTTGCAACTCATCATAATTAGAGCGGTATAACCTATATATAATGCTTTACAGGCCTTTGAGGCCCAGAGCTTTATTGGAGATTTCTCTCCATTTCTTCCTATCTCTTGCTTGTTTTTCCCACTCTTTTACTTCTAACTCTTCCAAATCTTCCTTAACACACTCCAGCCATCGTCTTTTTGGTCTGCCTCTTCTATTTGTTCCTTCTGCTTCTTTATATAGTAGCGTTTTGTGGATTCTATTGGTTGGCATGCGTACTATATGCCCTAGCCATCTAATTCGGTTTTGCTTGACTATGTGTACTATGCTTGGATTCTTGTATTGTTCCTCTAGTTCCGTATTCGTCCTGCCCCTCCATAGACCGCTTTCTTTTATGCCCCCGTATATTCTTCTAAGGATTTTTCGCTGAAAAATGCCTAGCTTATTTATGTCTCTTTGCCTTAACACCCAGGTTTCACTACCGAATGTTACTGTTGGTCTTATTATAGTTCTGTACACTTTCACTTTCACACACCGGGAGATATTTTTTGATGTTAGCACTTTGTTTAGGGCCGCTGCACTTCTCATACCGCATGTTATTCTCTTTTCTATTTCGCTGGCTTGATCCCCATCGCTCGTGATTTCTGTTCCTAGATAGGTCACTGTATCTGTTCTTTTAAAACTGAGTTGGTTATTTGCACTTTCACATTGTATTTTTAGATGTTGGTTTAACTGTTGTTTTGTTGCACCACTAATTAGGTAGGATGATTTCTTTTCATTGATTATATGACCGAACTTGTTTGCTTCTATGTGTATCTTGTTTACTAGATTTTTTAATCCTTCTTGAGTTCTAGCTATTACCGTTAAGTCGTCGGCATAGCCCAGTACTTGGTATGCGTTGTTAATTATGATGCTATTATGCTTAATTTTGCACCTTCTGATTACTACTTCTAGAACAATATTACATAATACCGATGACATAGGATCTCCTTGTCTTAAGCAGTTTGTTGTAAATTTTTCTGAACACTGGTTATTAACTTTGACCTGATTTATTGTTTGGCTTAGCGTCATTTTCACTAACTCTATTAGTTTGTCAGGAAAGTTTAGCTCTTCCATTGCTTGTAGCATACAATTTCTGTTTATTTTGTCGTATGCTTATTTAAAATCTAAGAAAAGCATGTTTAATTGTATGTTCCTTTTTTCATATTTTTCTTGCACTTGTCGCAAAATATGGATTTGGTCGACAGTTGATCGGTTTTGCTGAAACCCACACTGATATTCTCCTATAACTTTTTCTGCATACTCTTTCAGCCTGCTATTTATTGTCGTTGCTAATATTTTATATGTTACATTTAGCAATGTTATTGGTCTGTAATTTTCGAACCTTGGTCGATTCCCTTTCTTGTGTCTAGGAATTATAATTTCCTCTTTCCATTCCACTGGGATGGTTTTCTTTTCCTAGACGTTGTTTAAAAGATTCCAAAGCCTTTCTGTTAACTTTGTTTCTCCGTTTTTTATTAACTCGTCTTGTATTTGGTCACTACCTGGACTCTTATTGTTCCTTATCAACCTTATTATTTCTTGTAGTTCTTTTCTGGAAGGTGGGGGTATTTTTTCTTTTTTTCCTGTTCTCTTTTGTTCGTTTTCTATTCCTGTCTCTTCCGTTTCGCCATCTGGTATGGATAAAACTTTTGTGAAATATTCTCTCCATCTTTCTGCGACTTCTTTCTCACCTCCCACAAGTTCCCCACTCTTCTTCCGGTGTAGAGATGTCTTTAGTTAGTAGCCTTTTTTGCATGATCTAACTTTCCCATAGAAAGTTCTTATTTGCTGTTTATTATGTGAATCTTCTATTTCTTCAAGGATACGCATTTGATGTTCCCTTTTCTTATTTCTACATATCTCATTTGCTTTTCTCCTTATTTCTTTATAGGCTTCTTGATTTTCTCTCCTTTCGCTTCTATACATTTTCAGCTTGGCTTCTTTCCTGTTCTCCAATATTTCATCGCATTCTTGATCAAACCATGTTCTTTTGGGTGCTCTCTTTTCTACTTTAAGCTCTTGTTGAACTGCTTGTATAACTGATTCTTTTATTGTTTTCCACTCTTCTTCGATGTCTATTTTCTCTTCACTGCTTTTCTAGTTCTTGAATATACTTTTCTTTTGTTTCTTGCTCCTTGAGCTTTTGTAAATTCCACCTTCCTTTCTTTTCTGAGCTTCTTGTTATCCGTTCGTTTGGCATCCATTGCTTTAGCTTTATTCGGACCATATAATGATCTGAGTTCATGTCAGCTCCTCTACAGCTCCTTATATCTTTAATACATGATGCATGTATTTCCTCGATGAGAACATGATCTATTTGATTTACTGTTTTTCCGTTAGGACTTCTCCACGTGCCTTTGTGGATATTTTTGTGGTTTAAGTACGTTGCTCTTTCTACCAAACCTTCATCAGCCGCAAAATTTATCAAAAGCTGTTCGTTGTTATTCGTTTTTACATGTTTACTAAAATTTCCTATCATTGGTTTATTTCTGTTTTCTTTTCCTAGCTTTGCATTAAAATCGTCGAGCAGTAGCTTTATGTCATACTTTGGTATTTTTTCATATTCGTCATTCAATTTCTCATAATATTGTTGTTTTTCTGCGTCTTCTGCTTCTTCTGTAGGTGTGTGTGCGTTAAGTACCCTGATTTTCCTGTGTTTTCCTTGTAATCTCAAGTAGTACATTCTATCGTTTATTTCTCTAAAATCTATTACCGCTTTTCTTTATTAAAAATCCCTTTCCTAATCTTGCCTGCGTTCCACCACTAATGAACAGTGTATATTCGTTTATGTCCATTACTTGATTCCCTTTGATGTTCGTTTTTTGCAATGCGACTAAATCGATTTTATATCTTGTTGTTTCTCTTATCAATTGCTTTAGTGCACCCACCTCATTTAAACTTTGTACATTCCAAGTTGCAAATGTTAGGCCGCTTGTTTCTGCCTCAGTTTTTAATTTCTTTCTTTCTCTTCTGATTCCTAATTGATCTAGTTTAACTAGCAATTCTCCTGCTTTAGTTTTTTTTTGTTATTGTTTTTACTATCTGCTTGAGTTTATAGGGGGTATAGCGTACTCTTTTTTGTGCATTACTCACTACTTGTTTTTGAATTTTCCTATTTAATTTTTTAACTTGTAACAATAGCAGTTTTCGTTCCTGATTCCTTTCTTCTTCTCTCCTTAATAGCTCGGCTTTTAATTTTACTAATTCGTCTGTACTTGTAAGTCATTCTTCTTTACTCCTTTCGAATTCTGGTCTTAATTGTTTGTTTACTTCATTCAACTCTGCTACACATTGTTCTATGCCCTGTTCTTCCATTTTATTATTCTCAATGATGTGTGGTTTTACTGTTATGCTAGGTGCTGTTTTGGTTGCCTACGTCATCGTTAAATACTGCGTTGTTATTGCCGACCTTGGTTATTTGGGCGCGCTAATTTCTTCACTATTATCGCCGTGTAATTTCGACATCACTATCTATTATTAACACGATTTTCTTGTAATCTTCTTTGTCTTGCCCACTTTTTGCACTTTGTTTTCAAAAGCCACTTCTAGATTTACTATATACTCACTGTTCCTTTTTCGCTATTTATTTTACACTTTAACCCTTCTATTTTTACTTTTATTTTCACCGCGGAATGGAACTGTGTTTACAGTTATCGCATTGCCGCAATTCCGGTATAACCTAATGGAGCAAATATATTAGTAACTTGTACTCATTCTATTTTGTACAAAATTACAATACTAAAATTTCCTCTAGATTAGACTTGAATATTAATTTACTTTAAAAAATAACACTGTTAATAAGAATTACAATGGCAATTTGGAAAGAAACCTCGGTTCGATTATCAGTAAAAAGCACGCGTAAACGCAGAAGCTTTGGAAACCTACAAAAATACATGATAGCCATGCAAATTCACCATTTGTTACAAACATTTTACAAGGTTTAAAATTTTTTCTACAAAAACCCTCCCGCCTGAAAATTCAGCCACCCTATAGCAGTATCTTAAAGGGGCGTGTCATCGCGTGTTTTGTCATTTTCTTACCCAAGTTTTCGCTGATTACAGATGAGCACCCATTTACATCATTGTGCAGATTAGTACGTTCATCTTCAAACATGCGATAGCATTGACGTATGACATCTTTACTTATTACAGTTTGCGATAAATTTTAGCTACTAAAAATATTACTGCACGCACTTCACGCTTGCTGGATTTTTTTCTAATGGGAGTAAAAATAAATCTCCATCGTTTTTTATAAACAATTTGGCATTTATTGCTAAAGAGCGGAACCTTATGTTTTATTCAAAGTATCGTTGATCGCTAGCCACTACTTTTTCCCATCTTTCTGGCAGCATACGGATACCACGTCGGAAGGAGGCTTAATCTTTTGAGGCTATCCACGGATCGACCCAATTTTTGGTATCTTCATATGATGTAAAGTGCTGCTCAGACAAGCCATGCGCCATCGATCGGAACAAGTGGTAATTGGAAGGGGCAATGTCTGGTGAATACAGCGAGTGGGGTAGGACTTTCCAATTGAATGCATTATCATGCAGGAGAATCATCTTGTTATGTCTGGAGTAGTAGTGGGCCCGTTTTTCCTTGAGTGCTCGGCTCAATCTTATCAATTGTGTTTGGTAGAGAGCCCCAGTAATGGTTTTGTTTGGTTTGAGCAACTCATAATACACAACACTAAACTGATCTTACCAAATACACAACATGAGTTTTTTTTCATTAATATTCGGTTTGGATGACGATGTTGAAGCATGGTCACGTGGTCTCCATAATTTCGTTTTTTTTTTTTTGGTTATCGTTGTGGATCCATTTTTCTATCAGCAATAACTATGCAATGCACAAAAACCTTCAGTTCATGCTTGGCAAGCAGCATTTCACATGTGCAAGATCGGCGTTCAACGTATCTCGGCTTCAGTTCATATGGAACCCAGTTTCCTTGCTTTTGAATCATTACCAACGATTTTAAACGATGTGAAATTGCTTGTTGAGTCACTCCTAATGTAAGTACAAGTTCTTCTAAACGCAAACTTCCTCTAGTAATGCTTCCAATTTCGCGTTTTTGTACACTCTCGGGCCTTCGGCTACGTTCTTTGTCTTCGACGTCAAACTCACCGTTCTTAAACTTATGAAACCACTCACGACAACTTTTCTCACTTAAAGCCGCCTCACCATATGCTTCTACAAGCAAATGATGCGCCTCAGCTGCAGATTTCTTCAAATTAAAGAAGTAAATCAAAAGTTCCCGCAAATGACGCCGATTCGGATGTGATGCTGATACAAAATCGCTAATATTTTAAGGTTATGGTGTTGCCAGATGTCCAATCTTACGATATGACGTTTTACATCTAACAATTTCAACCATAACTTACTGGTGGGGCCATTTTTTGTCAAACGGCGGAGACTTATTTGTACTTCTTTTAAATTTTTAAATGATCTAGCAGACGAGTAAACTGCACCACAACTTTTTCTTCCATTACGCTCTGCCTACTGAACTACTGTTTACAACGCTATAGGGCAAGCGTCGCTATCACTCGCGTGCGCAAATAGAAGTTACTTCAAGCAGAGTTTTGCATAAATCGAATTATAAACGATTCAAGCTTTAACATAAATTATTGATGTTGGTTGTAACATACGCTAACATAAGAAACGTGTTTTTTTATTTTTTTCAGTGTCGATTAGACTCTACTATTACTAAGACATCTATTATAATTTTAGGTAATATTTACTACAACATTTCTTCTTGTATTTTTATTGATATCCTAAATCCATTCTCAGATTATTTTTTCTTAGAAATTGGAAACGGCGAGTGTAGTTACAATAAAATTCATATTATAGAAATAGAGAAGAATACTCAGAGTAAAATAACAGTTGTCTGGCTATATACAATAATCAAAAGTCCTAAAAACTGGTAATGTAGCAATTAGAAATGCATAAATTTGGTGATCTTCAATTGAATACAGTCGTTTCTATATAAATCCTTCAAGTAATTAAGGACTAGTCAGTTCATTTTAAAAATGACGCAAAAATTATTACTTTTATATTAAGAGCCTTTTTCTTTTTCAAGTGCCATGCTCTCCGAGAACATTGGCGATTAATAACATGGATTTCACTTTATCGACTGCTGTTTTAAATAGTGCCGTGATGTTAAATCCATCCATATCATTGACGTAAATTTTTGAGCCACACTATTTTGAACCTTCCTGAACCGCACCTGCCTTTAAATTGTTCTTGAATAATGACATGAAGCAGACTTGTGGTTTTTTCGATGAAACGTTCTGATCTGATTTCTATGGGCTAGTAGTTGAATGTTTTCAGTATTGATGTGATCATGCTTTTGGGCAGTATGTTTAATTTCGGCTTCAACTATTTCTATATTTGGATCCTAATGGATGTCTTGGTTTTTTACATACCTTATATCTTTTATCATTTTATTCTGAAATTTTTGTATACTTTCTATGTTTGTTGTTTGTACACCCTCATAAATGTGCTCTGTACACCTATACAGGTTTTAAAGCCTGCTCGTAAACCAGAAAATTGTTATATACTGTTAACTTCGCTCTATCATCCAGCATACTTTCCAACGTTCACATTTTTTAACACGCTCTTTCCACCGTAGTTTAGTGTTGAGGTTAATACCTAAATATTTAGCTGTACTGAAGTATGGGATAATTGTCTCGTTTATAACTATTGGCGTGCGCTGTTCTAATTTTTATTGGTGAAATTTATGTAAACATATTTAGTTTCATCTACTTTTATTTTTCATTTCTTGGTCCATCAGTTCCATCGTAAATTTGTAGCTTATTTGTGGTTACTTTTTACTTTCTCCCATTACAAAAATTGTAGTGTCATCTGTAAAGGTTGCTACTGTTGTTCCACTAGTTCTAAAAATGTCAGAGTATAGAGGGGGTACAAGATGATGTTGCCCTGTAGTATTTTTCCTTGCGCTTTTCGTAGTTATGAGTATTGATCTTCTTGCTTGACCCAAAACATTCTATTGGATAATTACACACTGCTGTCTATGTACAATTATGTGCAGTTTCTAACGCAATCCATGGTACTATGGTATAGCAAAACTACGTCCAGAATTTTTTTTTCAACTATAGGTTTCAGTCTTTTTAGGTATAGCTTTGTAAAGACTCTAGATAAAACAGAAAATAGAGATATAAGTCTGTATGAGCTAACCTTAGTTGGTGGTTTTCCTACTTTTGATATGATTACCACCTCGGTCACTTTCCGTTGTCTTGACACATATTTTAGCTTAAATGATGCATGTACTAAATTTGACAGCTTAATAATTTTTTTTGATAATTTTTTAATTTAGTTTGCTATGAGACCGTAACGAATGTTTTAATAATGTCATTTATTTCAGCTTCTTTAGAGCTATCTCCCCTCGCAACTTCTTTCCAGTTCTGTTTCTGCTTCGCCTGGTAGGATGGTAGGCTTAAATATGTCTTTTAAATGTTTAGAAAAGGTTTATGGTTTGCTGGTTTGTTTTTAGTCCGCCGACCATATTTTCGTATAGAGTGATTTTGTAATAAGGTCTTTCAGCATTTTTAATGGTGCAGCTTGTGGAGCTATCAGCAGTTAGTTCTGACGAAAAAACATCGTTTTTAACTTTTTGTATTTCTACTTTTTTTGCTTGGAAAATGTTCAAGAGTATTCTTATTTGCAGGCGCTCTCTTTTCTTGACATCCTCTTCAAACGTGCCCTTTTCTTTAATATTAATTTCCCAATTTCTCCTGAGTAGCTGTTTTATTGTGGTATTGTTTTAATCATCGAGGTATTTATCCAGGCTGCTTGTTGAATATCACATAATTTTTTTGATATCGCCTTCTAATTGTTCTTTGCTTTTTAATGGTATATTTAAATTACTCTTTTATTAAGAACATTTTGAAAATCCTCCCAGATCTTATGTTTATTCAGCAAATGTAGGCTCCTTTTATTTTTAGTTATATGATCACTTAAAGTTAATGCAACTACTGAATGGTAAAACCATAATTCTACTTCCTCTCTACTTAACTTTCATCAATTTATTTGTATTTTTTTGGCCATAACGAAATCGACTAAATCGGGTATTTTGATTGGATCGGTGGAGAAGTAGGTGAAAAGTGCTGAAGAGTAAGCTGTACTATCATTTTCTAACCCTTGCTATGACCAACCTTAATCCCCATTCAATATGTTTTGTATTGAAGTCACTACCTAGATGGTGATCTTTCTCCTAATTCATGTAACATTGTTAAGTATTTATTTTTTTATACTATGCCTCGACGGGGAGCATATAGCTGCTGTTGTTACCTTATACCTTTTATCTTATATCTACTACTATTAGATGTATTCTTTTGTTTGTACTTTGCATTTTAAGTTGCATCGCGTATTATTTTTAATTATTACCCAGCTATATATTATGTTTTTTTATTTTCTGATATGAGTCTATGGTAAAATGTGTTTCTGGAATAAGACATATGTCTATTTTCTCTAGTTACAAGAACACCTGTACCTTAATTTGATAATAAAACAGCCCTTTGCTGTTCCATGTTCCAATTCTAGTGTCTCTGCCATTGCGTTCTTCTTTTAGCTCCGTCCTCTTTGTTGTTGTTTATTTCTTTATCCAGCTTTTTATGTCTATTATGTCTATCCTTTTCAATAACCGTATAAGTACGTGTTCTGCCTGGTTATTTCTTGCTGTTCTATGTTTCTTGTTGTTATAGTTATTTTTAGTTTGTACATTATCGTTATTAGCTTTGTTTTTAGCGTTCCTTATTTTCTGAAGATGCTTTGGTACTCTACATCCTCTGCAACTTATGGGATGCATCTCTTACAGTTTACTAATATTGACTTAGCCTGTTTCTCCATACTTAACACATTTTGCCTCTCTTTCGTAATATATCTGTGTATGCTCAAAGATTTGGCAAATTTTACACCAAGGGGTAAGTTTGCTTTTCCTAAGTGCTTTTACTTCCACTCCCAGTCCAACAATTCTTTTTACTTTATGAATTATTTGCAATTTGCATCTCTATTGAAAGTTAACAAGTATAGGCAGATGATGCTTATCTTTTCTGCTTTTTGTCTGCAGCGTTAGTATTTTTGAATCATTTCTCTATCAAATCTTTTATTATGCTTTCTATCTTATATCAGAGATGTGGCCTTGCTAGTCGTTTAAGGAATACCATGTAACTTCTTTTTTACTGGGTACTTTCGTAACTTCTCTATATGCCTCGTCTTTTTCTACGTTAATTTTAACTTTATCCCTTCTTCTTCTTCTTAAGTGCCGTCTCCTCTTAGAAGATTGGCTATCATTATGGCTGTTTGTATTCTCGACGTTGCTGCTCTGAACAATTCAATAGAACTGCAATTGTACCATTGTCTCAGGTTACCCAACCAGGAGATGCGTCTTCTTCCTCTATTCCTAATACCCTGTATCTTCCCTTGCATGATATTTTGTAGGATTTCATATCTTTCTCCCCGCATCACATGCCCCAGATACTGTAATTTCCGTATCTTAACTGTATTCAATACTTCTTTTTCGTTCCCCATTCTTCTGAGTACCTCACTATTCGTCACTCTGTCCACCCAGCTGATTTTCAACATTCTTCGATAGGTCCACATCTCGAATGCTTCCAGTCGATCACTGATGTTTTTCTTTATCGTCCAAGCCTCCATTCCATAAAATACTACTGAAAACACGTAGCATCTCAACATTCTGATTCTTAGCTGTAGACATAAGTCTCTGTTGCATAGTATATTTCTCATTTTATTAAATATGGTCCTGGCCTGGCCAATTCTTGCCCTAATTTCCTCTGTGTATTCATTGTTCTCGTTGACAATAGTTCCCAGGTATTTGTATTTTTGTACCTTCTCCACTTGTTCTCCTCTAATTCATATATTTTCTTGTCGTTGTTGTGATTTTGTGATTGTCATAAATTTAGTCTTTTTGATATTTAGTGACAGACCTTTTTCTTCACTACTTTCGACTACTAGATCTAATATCCTTTGTAAATCTTCTAATGACTCTGCCATGAGTATAGTGTCATCTGCATATCTAATATTGTTTATATATTTCCCGTTAACTTTAATCCCAATTGATACTTCTTCCAGTGCGTTCTTGATTATTTCCTCAGAATATACGTTGAAGAGTAAAGGCGAAAGCACACATTCCTGCCTTACTCCTCTTTGTATCTGTATTTCTTCAGTTAACTCATTATCCACTTTTACATTAGCAATCTGGTTGAAATATAACTGAGTTATTATTCTAAATATCTTTCATATCTATATTTTTATCTTTAAGTAGTCGAATGAGGTAGTTATGGCGGACTTTGTCAAATGCTTTGTTGTAATCGAGGAAGCAGACATATATTGGTTGATTGATATACATCTCTGAGTTAACACATTCACTGCGAACAGGGCTTCTCTTGTTCCCATTGCTTTCCTGAAACCAAATTGGGTTTCACTAAAGTCTTGTTCTAGCTTTCTGAAACTACTTTTATGCAATATTTTCAGAAATATTTTAAGAGTGTGATTTATTAAACTAATTGTCCTATGATTGTTACATTCTCTTGCGTTGGCTTTTTTGGGTAAAGCGATGAATGTCGATCTGAGCCATATTGTAGGGATTATTCCTGTATTATATAAATCCACCAACACGTCTATTTGTTCTTACGTGATTAATTTTATTATTTCAGCTGGAATTTCATCAGAACCCGGAGCTTTATTGCATTTTGCCAACTTTATTGCATGTATTACTTCTTCTTCTGTTATATATGGTCCACTGTCTCGTTCTGTATTTTCTTCTATTGTTTCTTGTTGTCTTTCATCTTCGAATAATTTCTGGATATACTCTTTCCATCTTTCTAATTTACCTTTGATGTCGGGTATTATTTTACCATTTCTATCCAAGAGGATATTATTTTTATTTGATTTTCTTATTCCCGCCATTTCCTTTATTTTCTTGTGCAAGTTGAAATCATCATGTCTTGCTTGCAATTCTTCTATTTCTGCACATTTATTTGTGTACCATTTCTCCTTAGCTTCTCTAATCTTCCTTCTTATTTCTTTATGTAAGGTTTTATACATTTCGTTGTCTCTATTCTTATGTTGTCTTCTGTTTTCCATCAGTTCCAGTATCTCATCCGTCATCCATATTTTATTTGTGTTATTTACCTTTGATTCTCCTAATATTTCTCTACTTGGGGTCATTATTGCTTTTTTGAATGCTTCCCATTTGTTATTTGGGTCTCCCTTCAAGTTTCTATCTATTTTTTCTTCTAGTTCTTTATTAATTTTACCGCTAATTAATCTTTTGTTGCTTGGTCTTTTAATTGTGATATCTGTAGTTGTTTTTTGTTCTGTTGTGATGTAAGTTTTTTTAATCGTGTTTCGATTTTTATTATCACCGGATTGTGGTCAGTTGCTGCATCTGCGCCTGGATATGTTTTGGCCGACTTGATGGAATTGCGATATCGTTTATTTATCAATACATAGTCTATTTGTTTTCGAACTATGTTGTTATTATCTGCTGGTGCTCTCCACGTATATAGCCTTCTTTCTGGCAATTTAAAGAACGTATTTGAGATTATCATTTCCTGTTCTTGGCAGAACTGTTCCAGTCTATCTCTCCTCTCATTCCTTAGTCCCAGTCCGTAATTACCTATGATATCCTCCACTTCTCCTTTTCCTATTTTTGAGTTGAAATCCCCCATGACAATCGTTATTTCTCTGTTTTTTGTGATATTTCTAGCTTGCTGAACGTCGTTATAAAATTGTTCTACTTCTTCCTCATCCTTATCTGCAGTAGGGGCATATACCTGTATTATATTCATTATTCCTTGGAGTGTTTGAGTTCTTAACATGATTACCCTATCTGAGACAGGTATGAAGCTAATTACTGATTTACACAGGAATTTGTCTACTACTATTGCTACTCCATTCCAATGGTATGGGTCGTTGTTACCTGAGTAGTATATCTTTACTTTGTTAATTTGCATTTCCCCTTAATTTGGCCACCTGGTTTCACTCAGTCCCATTATGTTAACCTTAAGACGTTCCATTTCTTGAAGCGCGTTGTGGATTTTTCCTGCTTCATATATAGATTGAATATTCCATGTAGCTATGTTCATATCTTTCTTCTTTCTTGCAGCTTTATTCAAAACCGTTCCCGTTCAGCCATATTGATTTTAATAGGGATGCCCAAATGGGCCTTTAGTACAGTGGTTTCCCGTTGCCTTCTGTATCCTTATGCTGTTGACCACCCTCGTAGTTCTTCCGCCTTTAGGACCGTTCTCGATCCCAGGGCAAAAGAGTGCCCTATTTGTAGCCGCTCAATCTGTCAGACGCTACTGCTAGTTTTGGTCCGCCCCGGGTATTTTATTTCCCCAGTACCCGCCATATCTGACGGGCGTTCCCCTATCCGCCACCTGGGGAGGCGCCCAGTTGGGGATCTAGCAACCCCGCTGGGTTTATTTATCCCTAGGCAACATTATAGTTTTTAAAATTGACATTTCTGTCTTTTAAAAGTTCCTGTAGTTCCTCATGATTTTCAACATTTGTCAATAATTTAAACTGCAGTCTACGCATCTTTTTCATTTTTACTTCTATGTTTATTATAGTTTCAGTTTGTAGAGCAATTGACAACGATCCTCTCTCTGTTTTGCAAATTATGATGCTTTCCATTTAATTTGCCCTTTATCAATAAAGTATTTTTTGAGTAAGGTGCTCTTTTGCAGTTGTACACTTTTGCTCATTTCGGCCATGAGTTTTTCTAATTCATTTGGTGGTGTTCTAATTTGTGTTGTAAGTTCTTTTAAAATTCGTTGCAGAATATTTTAAATGCTAACTCTGTGTTCCAAGTAATATTAAACATCGTTTTATTTTGGACTTTTGCCTGGTAATAGGAATTTATTCTGTTGTGCTAATAATGCTCCTGGCGCAATATACCGTAAAGGTTCTTCAAATTGATCCACATTATTTATTATTTAAAAACACATCTAAAAGTCTAACATATTAATAATTTTTTATCTATATTTACCACAACAAGGCTATTGCGAGATTACTTGATATTCTATCAAAGCTTAGTCACAAACGCCCTTACTCTTCTAAACCTAAGTGAACACAATGCATATTAGAGTAAAAAATCGATATTTTGGAAAACAGGTTGGAAAGGTACCTTACAAAAATAATCAGTATTAGTACTTTAGTTAATTATCTTTTAACCCAATATAGAAATAAGTATAAACTAAAATAATTGTCAAGTAACAAATAAATAATCGAAACATAAACCAAGTTTGTTACAGCTAGTATATGAAGTAACAATAATAAATTAACATGCCAAATTAAACGAACTAAAAGATTTAGAGACGACCGAAACGAAATCTGTGCCTCATGAAACATTGTGACAGGCCCTAATTAACAAAGTTAAAAAACCAGGAACTTTTAGAAACATACTAGAATGAGTTTTAAAAAAAATTAAAAATTGACAATTAAGAACAATGTAAAAATTTAAAGCCTAAATTACAATTATTAAGGGCTATACTCAGAAAAACAGACCAAAAACATAATAAAGGAGATATCAAGCCCAATCTTTAAAGAAAAAGTAATAATAAGCACAACTAAAACTGCAAAAAATTGAAAAGAAGCATCGAAGAAGAAGATTCCAACAGTCTAAGAAAAAAATTAAAGGTGAGACAAAAATATACTATGGTACATTCGGAAAAGAACACAAAAGAGTGTTAGGAAAGTTTGAAAGAGAAATTAGAAAAATTAGGGATAGAAGCGAATGCTTTATTAATAAATTTGTATAGCACTCAACTACAATCATAGAAAAAATGCAAATTTCAAAGTATTATTTGGAATTGCGAGTGATACTGAAATGGAAGCGCCAAGGAGCAAAACTACAATGCTAAGAAATCTGCTAACTGAACTAATAATAAATAAATAAATATAGTCTTTTGTAGAAAACTTTGAAGAATGTAGAGGGCACTGAATTCAAGTCGCAGTTATTAGTTCCAAAAAGCCAAGCATCGAAAAATATGTATCACCTGCATGATGGGGCATCAGAACACTTTTGAATTAAAAAAGCATTGCAAGGTTTGAGAACCTTAATAAACTGTCAAAAAAATCATAAAATAATAGCACCAAACATCTAAAAGGTGTGCGTCAGAAGGCAGTCTAGTTCATCCCTAGGGACGAACAACTGCTAAGTGATATCCTTGCTGTGATGTGTTATTTTATCTAAAGCTGCATGATACCAAGTTAAGAGTCATCTATAATTTAAATGCAACTCTATGGTAGTATGAATATTCTGCCACAGCTCTTAGATAATAAGATAGATAAGTTTAAGGGAGGAAGTAGTATAACACTTCAACTCCAGAAACCGGGTCTTTCTAGCCGTGGTGGCAAAGCAGCGAGCAGATATCACAAGAGTTTTAGGCACAGCGTTATAGAAGATTAATTTGGTAGGCGCGCTAATGCTAAGCCGCAAAGTTTTCTAAAACTAAAAACGTCGGCATTCAAGAGGACGGCCAAAAATATATAATAAATGATAGTGATACATTACTTAATAAGCTGTTAACCAAATGTATAGAAAAATTGTGCCTGTAAATTCTAAAATACTTGTCCATCGTCGAATCTATAAATAGATTATCTTAACTTGGTTTGAATCTAAATGGACACTCAGAAAGACAAGAACAGCTGCAAGAAAGTAAATTAAAGTAAATTGTCTGAAAAATGACCATATCATTGTATTTAAGGAAGTGGATGTGGAATACCATCTGGTAATTGCGTACTTTACTGTAAACACAAATGATGAACGGAAAATACATACATTGAAGTACGTCAAAGAGCTGTTCTCTAGAACTCTTTCTTTTTTTAATATTTTATTTATTAGCAATCAGAATTAACATTCTATGGGCTAATGTGATAACATAGGACTTTGAAAGTAAACAATCCATTGCGAGATGGGAACTCTTCCAGCGAGGAGTTCACCTACTTCTCATTTGAGATGACAACATCTTTTTAATCTTGTGACATCGTGTTGTAGTAGGAGTGGTTGTATGAGTCGATTGACGTGAGATCCTAGTTGGATATGATGGTTTGCGCTACGCTCCTGTGTAACAGTTTGGACGAACGGAATATTGAGGTCATCGTGTAACGTTTTGTTGGTTACTTACCATGGTGTATCAGTCATCGCCCTAAGGATCTTGGATTGTAAGCGTTGGATAATATCTGTGTTTGACTTACTGGCGCATCCCCATAATTCAAAATAGGTCTGATTGTTACCTTATAAACCAAGATTTTATTTTCTAGTGATAAACGGGATTTCCTTACAATAAGTCATTTTTTTTCTCCTTTAGGAGGTGCTCTTTCCAGGTAAGTTTTTGATTGAGGTGTGTTCCTAAATAACGTACTGAAGGTGATGCAGGTATAGGTATGTTATTGATGCTAACTGGTGGACAATGGCCTTTTCTTAGTCTAAATGTTACTTGAGTTGATTTCCTCTCATTGATTTTTATGTGCCATCTGTTTATCTAATCTCATGCAATATTTAGATGTGATTGTGCATATGAGAATGCAGTTATTAGATCTTCATGGCTTGCAAGGATGATTGTATCGTCCGCGAAAGTTGCGATTGTAGTATTAGGTGTAGTAGGTATATCTGATGTGTACAGAAGGTAAAGCACGGGGCCTAACACAATACCCTGTGGAATCCTAGCCTTGATTGGAAAATTGTTTGAGAATTCTCCATTTAATTTAGTTCGGAATTGACGGTCAGTTAAGTAGGATTTAAGGAGTTCATAATAAGATGGAAGGGCTTGTTTAATTTTGTAAAGTAGACAAGCATGCCACACCTTATTAAAAGCCATGCTTATATTCAGTAGTACGGATGTGCAATATGTCTTTCATGGATTTATTTATTGTTTGTACAATTTGTGGAATGGGAATGACAAAACCCGAACTGGTGGTTTGGAATAACATTTAGAAGGTGACTGATTCTGGGGAGTAGAAATGTTTCTAAAAGTTTGAAAATAGTAGATAGGAGACTTATAGGTCTGTATGAAGAAACATTGTGTGGATTTTTACCAGGTTTGGATATAAATATTACTTCAGCCACTTTTAGCTGAGTAGGCCAGTAGTGTAGACGAAGTATTCCATTAAATATGTAAGTAAGGAGTACAATAGTTCTTCTAGGAAGTTCTTTTAGCATTTTTGGTGTTATTTATCAGGTCTACGTAATTTTCTTGATATTTAAACGAGTGATTTATTTTTTTTTTAGTTTCTTTGGGGGTAGTTAGTTTTAAATGCCCAGTACTTTCCACATGATTTTGCATATCTGCAACATCTCTTGTAAAGGTACAGCTATTTGAAGGCTAAATACTCCGGCTAGGTGTACAGCAAACACGTCGGCCTTTTCTTTGTTACTTCTAACCCAATTCCCAGGTGTTAGAATATTAATGCAATTGGGGGATAGCTTGCGTTGGTTTTGCAGAAGCCTTTATTGGTTTCCAAATAGAATTCTCATAACGATTGTCATTAGTAACGTAATCCTGAAATGACTTCTCTTGCGTTTCTTTAATGTTAGTTTTGAGTTTGTTGCTTAGTTGATTATATATAGTTTTGTCACCTGGTTAATGAGACCGATGCTATTTTGCTTTGGCTTTTCTTTTCTCTTTGATTAGTTTTTTAATTTCAAGTAAGATGTTGAAAAATCTTGCTTGGGCTTTCAATTTCGGTGTTTCACGGCTTGCTGCTTGTTGTAGGAGTAAAATTAGTATATTTATGGCTTCCTCTAATTCAACAGTATTTTTAAGGGGTACTTTTAGATCTACAGTTTCATTGAGTATGGCTTTATAGACTTCCCAGTCAGTCCTTGAGTTGTGTGATTTGGGTATATTTTTAACATTCACTACTGATGTGGCAATTGTTGCAATTATAGACATGTGATCCGAAGACAAGTCATAGTTCGGTTTTATATCCATATAAAAGAGAGCAATTCCATTTGTTACAAAGAAATTCAGCAAAACTGACGTCTTGTTTAAATCAGTCGGCCAATAGGTTGGGGTGTCCGTAGATAGGTAGGAATGGTTTTTTCTCTTGTATGGTTTTGGCCATTTCTCTGCCTTTTGTCGTGGTTAGGCGTGATCCCCATAGAGTGTTCTTGGAGTTATAACCACTTCCAGATATAAATTTGGGACCAAGGGTTGTGAAGTAGCCTGTAAAGTTTTTTTTTTAGGTTATGCCGAGGTGGGAAGTAAACTGCCGAGATTGTTATGTTGTATGGAATGTTGTGACCTTGATTGATGCAGCTTAGAGGTATTTGCGTAACCCAGTAGTTCGTGATGTTGAATTGATTTCTTTATTAATATTGCACTGCCAGGGTGCGCTGTGTATCCAGGATGATTGGTGTGGTAAAATTTGTAATGTGGTATCCTAAAGTAGTGAGGTAGGTTTCGCTAATTAAAAGTACGTCTATTAGGTGTTGGTAACGAAAAGAAAATAAAGGCTAGTAAAGGTCTCGTAAAGCGATTATATAATTTAAAACCATAAGAAGAGTAAAATATTGATTAAAACTCAAACAAAGCAATACAAAAACAAAAAAAAACTAATATTAAGTTATAGCAAGTAACAGAGTAATGATACGTAACTAGTTGTTCAGAGACAAAATATTCATTCTAGATAATACTAAATAAATAGCTTCCGCCTTCTTAATGCTGAGCAAAACCATTAAGAGTATTTTTGTTACAAAAAGGATGGATATGATACTTGAGTCTCCTTTTCTCTCTCTCCTGTATCATTATTTATCTCTATCTATATATTTCCCAATCTCTCCTAAATCTAAACAAGTATAGAGTGGAAAAAAGCGAACAAGTATCCATCAAAACCAAATTAAAACTGTCTATGGAGACTATTGCAACCATTTTTGGGGTCACAAAGGTATGGTTTTCAATAATTTCTCAACCAAACAAAATTTGTGGTTAATGATAGTGATATCAGCTAATGGAAATAAAACCCGCCTATTGAGCAAAAAGGTGCGACGTTTCAATCAGACGTGCGCTACATCCGCAAAACCGTTTCCACTTTGATGCTGTAACTTGAAGCAAATTCTTGAATTATAGTAGATGACTGATTTAAGTTCTTGCGATTGTTTGGTTTTCTTATAGATTTCATATATTTTGTATAATTATGTGGAGAAATTGTTGGGTGGAAGGCATTCCATCTCCGTAACTCGCTTTAATAAGGTACTATAATAAATTTTTCTTTTAACTGTAACTTATCCACGTATTACGTTAAGAAGGAAAACTTTCTGCGTGATGTTCATAAAAATGTTCCCTTGATCGGCTTGTGACAGACCTTACAAAAATTCCTTTGGGTTTTCACTTTCCAACTCATCAAAAATGTATATCTTTTTTACCCCGCGTTTAGCTACATAAATAAACAATACCCTCAAAACGTTGACATCCTGTGCTCAAGTGCTCTAATACTAATTGCGTAACTTATAACTTTGTAACTAATTAAAAATATTCAGCAGACACTTTTGAGATTGTTATGACAGCAGTCTTATATTTATTTATATTCAGGCGAATTTTTATTTTTGAGATCTCTTTGGACACTTCCGTTGCATGTAACAGTTCGTTTTTTAACACAAACTTTGTATTATCACCGTTTTATTATAAAATGTGATCGAAATTGATTTTCATGCAGTTTTTTCTGAATAAAATAGAAAATTATTGTAATATATAGACATATTTCTTACATACCTATGAAACATGATGTCGACCAAATACCTTCCACGACTCTGCTGGCATGCGATCGTTTTTTTAGTTTAGTTTTCCATAAAATTTTCCTGTAAATACTGATCTGTTTCAGTTTGAATTCTGAAATTTTAACAGATTTTTGACAAGAACCCATTCCTTTAAATAACCTTAAAGAGAAAAGTCTAACGAGGATAGATCCATGTAACCTCTCTGGGAGATAACTCTGCAAATTTAGTTATAAACCGCATGTAGTTCAAATTCAAATCGTTAATTTTATTGACAAAAGTTGTTTAGCATTTTCCGATAACGTATACTGTTGACAGTAACAGCTCGGTTTTCAAAAATATAGGGTTCAATAATTCCTCCAGTCCATAATGCACACCAAACGGTGGATTTTTGTAAACGCATTGGTTTTCCGTGAATTGCACTTGAATTTTTACTACTCCAAATGGGACGAGCTTGATGATTTATAAAACCATTTAAAGAAATGTGAGCTTTATTGTTAATATGATTTGTTTGCAAAATCCAATCTCTAAAATCCACTTCACAAATGTACGGTATTTCTGGTGGACAGGTGCTTTAAGTTTTTGAGTCGATTGAATTTTATACACCTACAAATACAGATACTTTGTTAGAATTCGTTACATAGTGCCGTATGAGAGATAATTGCTCTGAAGGGAGATGAATTGACTTGCTTGGTTTTTAGCGCTTACTCCAGCAATATTTTTTTATTGTCAGATTACTGTTGTTTACAATCTGCCTATACAGGAATCTTCTTCTTTTCCTTCTCCCTTATGCCCTAAAGCGTCGGGTCCTCTAACCACTTCCGGAAGCTGTCCCGGTTGGCTGCCATTCTTTTTACTTCTCTTAGGTGTTTTCCTCTCTGTTCTACCCTCTTTTCTAAGCTCTGCTCCTATGTTTCTCGTGGCCTTCCTCTGCTTCATGTTCCCTCTGGCTTTGCTTCTAGAATTCTTCTGGGGTCTCTATTTCTTGACATCCTCACTATGTGCCCATACCACTGTAATTGTCTCTTCTCTACCTCTTGTATTAGCGGTTGCTGACCTACTTCTTCTCTGGTTATTGTATTTCGTATGCGATCTCTTTTTGTTCTACCTACTAGTCTTCTTAGATATTTCATTTCACTCGCCGTAATTTTGCTTCTGGTTTTATCTGGTTTTAGCTCTCCGCCCCATACTTTAATACTGGTGTGTATATGCTTTTGTATACCCTAAGCTTTGTTTGCATGCTTACTTCTTTTTCGCTATTATTGATTTGTTAATCGCATAATATACTTTGCTTGCTTTATCTCTTCTATTCAGAATCTCCTGTTCTATCGTGCCAGTTTTATTTATTATCGTTCCTAAATATTCATAGTTATTGACCCATTTTAGTTCTTCCCCGTTGCATATTATTCTTGTGTTTTCGTTTGTATCATTTTTCTCGATTTTCATAATTTTAGTCGTGTTTGTGTTTATTTTCATACCTCTTCTTTCTATCGCTCTATTCCATTTGTTTATTGCTAGTTGTAGTTTTCTAGTTGAGTCTGCTAGAAGCACGATGTCGTCTGCATATATGAGGCATTGTATATATACGGGCTCTAAATTCCAATTTCCTACCTTCACATTGAATCTTGGTTCTTTGCTTCCTGAATAATCTGATTCATTACTATTAGGAACAGTAGGGGCTCAGTGAGTCTCCTTGTTTGATCCCTTTTCCATTTCAAAGCTTTGAGATTCTTTCCTTTAATTCGCACTCTTCCTTTTGCATTAACGTATACTCTTTTATGGCCTGTTGTAGTGGGTATGATACATTTAGTTCTGCTAGCGCATTCCATATTGTTTGTTTGGGTACTGTGTCAAATGCTGATTTTATATCTATGAATGCTAGATACAAAGGGTTTCCCTTTCTAATCTCTTTTCTGTAACTGTTCTTAGTACAAAGATATGATCTTGTGTTTGCCTCTGTGGCCTGTAAGCAGCTTCTTCTTCACATAGTTTTTCTTCAACTTCTTCTCGTAATCTTCTTTCTAGTATTCTTGAATATATCTTCTGTTCTATTGAAAAAAGGCATATTGCCCTGTAGTTGCCACAATCGTTTGTATCTCCCTTCTTGTGTATAGGTACCACTATGTTTTCTTCCCAGTCATCTGGTATTTTTTCCCCTTTCCAGGCTAGTTGACATATCTTTTTTATCCACTTTAATATTCTATCTCCCCCATTCTTTATCATTTCTGGAGTTATACCATCTCTACCTCCTGCTTTTCCTTGTTTAATATGTTTTACGGCTTCTATTACCTCTTCTATTTCTATGTCTATTTCTTCTTCTTCTTCCTGAACTGTTCCTCTTCTCTCTCTACCCCGGATATTATCATCTTTTTTAAATATGTTGTTGTAATACTCTCTCCGTGCCTCCAAGATTCTTCCTTCTTCTGTTTCTACTATGCCTTTGTTGTTCCTTATACTCCATACTTGCTTTCCATATTTCCCTCTTAGCCCTCTGATTACTTTCCAAAACTGTCTTCCGTTATCTTCGTTGAATTTCGTCTCTAGTTCTTTTCCGAATTCCTCCCAAGTTTCTTGTTTTGCTCTATGTACCGCTTCTTTGGCTTCATTTCTTTTATTTATATAGTGTTGTTTATCGCAATCTTTCTTACTTTGTATATACCTTTTCCAAGCTTTCTTTTTGATCTTTACTTTATCTTTTACTTCTTCGTTCCACCACCGGGTTCTTTTTTGATCTCCCTTTACTGTTACCTTTCCGCAGGTCTTTACTGCCTGTTCCACTATTTCTGTTTTAGTATTGTCCACTTCTTTTCCATGGGCCATTGGTTTCCTTCTTCTGCTTCTTTCGCTTCCCATCCTTCTAAGGTGTCTTCTAATCTGTTTTTGAATTCTTTTCCTTTTCTGGTTTTCTTAATATTGATATTTTTATTTTCTGATATTCTCTTTGTTTCCTGGGTTCCCTGCTATAAAATCTGGTGTCTGTTATTAGCAGTCTGTGGTCTGTATGCAGTTCGGCCCCCCTTATTACTTTTACATCTGTTATGGCATATTTCGCTTCTTTGTTGTATGTTATATAGTCGTTAATGCTTTTCGCTTCTCTTCCTGCTGCCTCAAAAGTAATTTTGTGTATTATCTTATGGTTAAAGTGGCTGTTTCCGATTAACATTTGATTGATAACACAAGTCTATCATTCTTCTTCCGTTATTATTTATGGTAGATTCTCCTCCATATTTACCTATCGTGCCATATCCTATATCTTGTCTATTTCCTATTCTGGCATTCCAGTCTCCATTTATTAATATGTGTCTGCTTCTTTCTCTCCCTTTATCTATTTGTACTTGGAGTTCTTCGTAGAATGTCTCTTTCTCTTCTTCTGTGGCGTTTTCTGTGGGAGCGTAGATCTGTATTATGGTTATTTCTTCTTGCAGTTTTAGGTCTACATATAATATCCTTGCATTTACCGCTTCCCATTGTTTTACTTGTTGGGCCATCTATGTAGTTAGGATTATTCCTACGTCCTCTTTAGCTCGTCCTGCTGATCCTGAGTATATAAGCTGGTAACTTTGATCTAATAGTTGTCTTCCGTTTCCTTTCTTCTTTATTTCACTTATACCTAGCATCTCCATATTATATTTGGCCATTTCTTCTATTATTTCTACTTCCTTTCCGTTTATACCGTTTACATTCCACGTTCCAATTCTTATCAGTGATTCGCGCCGAGTCCGTTTCCCAGTTTTCCGTCCATTTCCGAGGCGATTGTTTGTTCTCTGAATCTGTTTACCTTGTGCGGGTGATTAGCCCAGCCACAAAGGCCCCGTTACCTCGGGACAACTGGTATCAGGTTATACCCCCCGATGCTGGGTCGCCAGAGCCTCGTCTGTTATCTAGCAGGGGGTACCACGTGTAGGTGAGGTTGGCATTTGGGTGTCTAGATGTTGGCGCCACCCCTTACCCCCTGCTTATAGAGGAATAAGTAAATTACATGAATGCAAGTGGTATATGTGACTATAGAAGATGTTCATTAACATCGCTTCAGTTACAACTAATACGTATAAAGGCTTACAAAAGCAACACAAAATAGTCTAAAGAGTTTAAACTAAAATCTAAACGGCAAGTCAAAAGTGTAGAGCCTCTTAAGTCTCCGATTGTGGACACTGTTGGCCAATAAGTTTAGTGCTAGACTGTTAGGGTGGCATTATAGCTTGGCGATGCAATTTTCACCTGTTTTCACTATTTCTTCTTTCACAGAACGCACTTTCAGGTTAGTGTAAATGTTTGCGTCGCTTATACAGTAAAGTGTGTTGAGGATGGTTTGAAGGATTTACAGCGTTGCAGTATTCTTTGGCTTCAAAGGTGGCATTCATAATTTCTATTATTCTGTGGACTTGTTCAATTGTAGAGTGCTGTTATCTAAAACCAAATTGATGGTTCGGTATGAGATTTCTTTCTTCTAAATTTGGCATTAGCCGCTTGAGTGGCAAGTTTTGAAATAGCTTCTAAGTTATGGATAATAAACTTTTCGGTCTGTACGACTCTGTTAAGTTCGACGGTTTACCAGGCTTTTGGATTAAATAATTTTAGTAACTTTTCATTGTGCTGGGAAATAAGCCGTTCTTAGTATAGCGTTAAATGTAAATGTCAGTGAGACCTTTAGGTGGTATTTCTTTTAGAATGTGGCCGGTTATTATTATAAATCCTGATTTTCTTGTAGGCAAGCTTTTTATTGAATATTTCACCTCTTTCACTTTAATTGTTATGATAGACGGCGATAGTTACAATGGGGCGTCCAATAATCTGTCCATTTCTTTTCATCATGTGTGTTTCTTGAATCCGTTGAAGATTTGTTAAGTGTGCAAATCTCAGCTTTCGCGTATCGATTTTTTGCCCAAGTCCCTGTTTTTCCGGATGGACAAAGTTCTGTTTTATAATCTTTTGGTGGTTTGTTCCTAAGTGATCAACTCTTCCGTGACCGGCAGACCTTTGATAAATTCTTTAATAGTCTGTTCTGTATTCTGCATTCTCTTTAGTTCTCGTGCGCATTGTAACGTTGTTTTCTTCAACATTACTTTGTATTCGTAAAGTTGTATGAAGTCTGCCACGTTTTCGTAATTTCTAAACTACTTTGTTGTAATTTCCATTGGGTAACCTTTTTTCCTGAGGTTAATTCGTAGTCTAGGCTTGATTATTGGTTCTTCTGTATTTCCGTGAATAATTCTACCATTTCAATGTCGTGTTTTTAGTTTTATCTTTAGAAATGTTCTCTTCCAGTATCTTACAAAAGTAGTCCCAATTAGTTAACTGATTATGTAGTTGCGGTGCATTAGTTTTTTTTCTACCTTTAGATGTAAGGTTAATGAAGTTGAGCCTTGTATTGTTGCCTCTATTGTTTTCTACTTTGTGTTTGGTTTTGTATACCATCTTATTTTGTAATCTTTAATTTTGCTATAATCTTCTTTTTCGTATTTCTTTTTCCTGCACTCAGGTTTCAAACATTCTTTTTGTAAGTCTTTAATCCGGCATTTGATACATATAGTATGTTCAAACCATCTGAGTTGTTCTATAATTTTTTTTATTAATTGGCTCTATTTATAGGTTTTGTCTGAACGTTTGGTTTCTTATTTTGTCTTTTCTGCTTTTATTTTTCTCAAAAGTTGCATTTTCATTGCGTTGATTCTCGATTTTGCCTTTCTGTGAATGTCCAAGGCTATGTATTATTTTACCACTTTTTTAATGCTTCTTTTTATCTTTTAGTATCCTTTACCCAATAATGTTGTCTTATGAAAATACTTATAATTAGTATAACAGGAACATGATCAGATCAGAGGTCACAACTATCTCCTACGTTTATATATGCTTGTCCAATACTCTTAACGATAAAGAACTTCAGACATTTTGGGATTTTCATTATGTCAGTGGACCAGGAGGTGGGTTTACCCGTAGTCGCATGATCTAGGTGCTTTCCTTGCATTACTGTTTGTAAGGTTCTTCCTCTTGGGGAGATTAGTCGAGATCTCCAGTATGGGTGTTTGATATTATAATCATCGGCGAAAATGAATCCGAGACCTAATGATTTGAAGTATTCTTCAAATCCTTCTTTATTTGTTTTATATTCAGGGGAACAGTATGCTGCAGGTATTGCTAGGAGTCCGTTCTAGTCTTCTACCTTTAGTATTGTTCCGCCTCTAGTGTTACCATTCGGGTGTTGTGCGTCATAAGTTTTATAGCTTGGTATTTCAAAATTTCGAGCAGTAAAATGTGCCTTGGAAACGTCAATGTGGTTAGTGTTGAGGAATGGCTCTACTTCCCAGCGATGTTACATCAGGCTATTTGCGTTCCATATAATTATCTTATATTGAGCCATTTCTCTGGTCTAACGTTATTTTGATTCGCACTGGTTTCCTGCATTTTTTTTTGAATTAATTTTTTATTAGCAATCAGAATGTTTACAATATTCTATGAGCTAATTTTATGTACAAACGATAAGAAAGGTCATGAGAGGAAGGCATCCAGTGAGGCCACCCCTAATTTAATCTCTTAAGTCTATTGACCACTTCCTTTTCAATCTTCTGTATTGAGGTCCTTCAGCTAGCGAAGCCATTGTTACGTTTGGATGATTTGCTAGGGTGTCGTGATGCTTCATTGCTCTTGCTTTTATTACATCCTGTACTTATTGCACATTGAGATCAGTGTGAAGAGTTACGTCTGACACATACCACGGAGCATTAGCCAGCATTCTAAGTGTTTTAGACTGGAATAGTTGTATTATGTTTAAGGTTGAGTTACTAGCGCATCCCCAAAATTCGCAGCCATATAACCAGATGGGGAGAATGATACTCTTGTAGATTAGTAGTTTATTATCTAATGTAAGGGTTGAATTTTTGCCAACGAGTCAATACAATTTTTTACAACGTAGGTCCATTTCTTTACGTTTTTTACAGACATGTATTTTCCATGTTAAACGTTGATCGAGATGTAAACCTAAGTACTTCGCTACATCTGTCTGCGGAATAAGTATGTTGTTTAGTAGGATCGGTGGACACATTGAACGTTTGGTGGTGAATGTAAGATGAGCAGATTTGGATTCATTTACTTTCACTTTCCACTTTTCCATCCATGTTTCTAGTAAGTTAAGATGTTCTTGTAATAGTTGTGACGCGATAGCTGGATTCTCGCGGCATGAGAGCATTGCAGTATCGTCGGCGAAAGTTCCAAGTTGAGTTTGCGTTGTGGTCGGTAAATCGTAGGTGTATAGAAGATATAGTGTCGGCCCGAGAACGCTGCCTTGAGGAAGACCTGCTTTTATTTCTTTAATCTGAGATGTTTCACAGCCTGCTTTCGTTTTTTTTGTAGAAGTAAGTAATAACTGTGTGGTAGTAATTTCTTAATTTTATAAAGGAGACCTCTGTGCTACACTTTATCGAATGCACAACTTACGTCCAGAAATACTCCTCTACAAAACTTCTTGTCGTCAAATGCCGAGCGTATTGTACTGATCAATCGATTGTATTGTTGTGTTGTGGAATGCCTGATGCGAAAGCTGAACTGATGAGTTGGTAGCCATTCTGTCTGAAGTTCACTTTCGTTTATGCGTTTCAGTATTAACCTTTCCAGCAGCTTAGAAATTATCGGGAGCAGGCTGATGGCACGGTAGGATTTAATTTTGGTTTGCCTGGTTTTGGAATTAGTATAATGTGTGTAAACTTTAGCACTAATGGCCAGTACGCGAGTCATAGGATTCCATTGAACAGGATTTATATAAATCGATGACCTTTCTCTGGTAGATGTTTTAGAACAATTCCCGTTACAAGGTCATAGCCTGGTGACTTGTTGTTGTTTAATATTCTGATCTGGGTTTCAATATCTTGTAGTATGAAACTACGTATGGGAAGAGACATTTGTAAGGGTGTTGCTAGGTAGGTTTCTATTTCTTCAGCAGGCTCATGAGAGTTATGTTGAAAAGTGGTTTGTAAGTGTTCCGCAAATGCTTCAGCTTTTTCTTTGTCGGACCTACTCCAGGGTCCCACTTCATCTCGTAGGGGCGGTACGTGTCCCTTGGGTCGTTTAATTCCTTTGGTTGCTCTCCAAATTGTGAGGTCATGTACAGATAGTGAGTTAGTATAGTATTTAAAGGTTTTATTGCGGATTTCTTGCAGTCTACTTCTTAATTAAAATCTCCGCCGGTGAGAAACTTTGGCTCTAATAATTCGAAGAAGGGCTGCATCATTTGTTTGGTGTTGTTATGACGAGGTGGACAATAAACACTTGCTATAACTAGGGGTGCTGGCAGTCTCTCGACTTCTATCATGGTACCTTGAAGGTAGTCTGTGGAATAAGAAGGTAATTGATAATGTTTTATGGAACTACGAATTATTGTGGCTGAACCACCGTGAGCAGTGCCGTGTGGATGTTCTGTATGATATACTGAGTATTGAGGTATTGTAAAATAAGTTCTTGAGGTGAAGTGTGTTTCTGAGATTAGCAAAACATCAATATTATTGAGACGTATAAAGGTGTCTACTTCCAACTTTCGTTGTTGTAACCCGTTGGCATTCCATTGTGCAATCTTTAAGTATTCAGCCATTAGTGGAGTAATTTGTTAATGACTGTAGTTAACATATTTAGTATCATACTGTTCTGCTGGAGTAGTTGATTAAACATAGTTTTGAACTCTTCAAGGAATTGTTTCGGGCTAACATCTTCACTAGAAGAGG
Organism: Sinelater perroti; assembly: GCA_036346155.1. Taxonomy (NCBI): domain Eukaryota; kingdom Metazoa; phylum Arthropoda; class Insecta; order Coleoptera; family Elateridae; genus Sinelater; species Sinelater perroti. Next base: position 4,718,065 of record JARFIY010000332.1, read on the forward strand.
GTTGATTTCGTACTGCTTGCGCGTAGTTTGGATATATATTTGTTGGTTGGTTGGTGATCGACTGACTGTTTTGGTGTGGTAATGGAGGAAAATTCTGTTTTGTTAAGTTTGGAGGCCGGAGAGTTGGCTGTTGCTTGTGAGGCTGGTACTTTCGTTGAAGCTCTTGATATATGGAACATCCATTGTAATTAGCTGGATGTGACCCTTCACATAGGATACATGTAGCTGGAGTTGCACGAGTTTTTTGACAGCTTTTTGTATCGTGCGGACCTACACACTTTACACAAGCAAAAGGTCTATTGCAGTAGCTTTTAGTATGCCCGTAACTCTGGCAACGGGTACATTGTACAATATCTTTACTTGATTTTAGTGGTTAAAATGTAACGTACTTATTTTGTATTGAGCGTATGCTGTATATGTCTTTGTTGTTTATAGTTGGCTCGAGATCTACATAAAATATTGGCAAGGGGGTTTTGTGTTGTTTGTTTTGTAAGTTCATGATATTGCGTAATGTGTGTCCTAGTTTTTGAAGGGCTTCTTTAATGTCGTCTAATGGGATAGTGGGATGTAGATGTTTTAATACGACTCTATAAGGACGATCCTCTTTCATTTGAGATGTATGATATACAATCTTAGCATCTTGCAAATGTTCAATAAGTGTGCGATATGTATCAGGTGTTTTTGCATTGATTTTAACTACATTATTATGTAGACTTTTTGTGGTGTACTGCTTTTCTGCAGTTATTAAGTGTAAACTTTCGGTCATCTTCGTATAGTCGAGAACGCCATGGATGAAGATTGGTGGTGGCTTGTGTTCACTCAGTTTTTGTTGTTCTTTATTAATCGGTTGATTTGTTTCGACGTTTTCAGCTAATACTGAAAATCTGTTTCCATCTATAATTAATGGTTCGTTTTGAGTGTTAGATGTTTGTGCGTGGAGACGTTTTGTTAATCGTTTCCGTTTATTATTTGTAACACGTTGCCAACAAATGGCGGGGTTAGTTTCCATTTCTTCATCATTTCCTGAATCATCAGGTTCGCTTGTATATTGAATGGGTGGATTTAATTGTTAACCGTTGCAGTGAGAGGCGTAAAACTGTGATGGACTGAATGTTTGCGAAATTGGATGATTCTGTGACGATAAATATGACGGGGTTGAAGGAGGTAGGAATGGATATTGTGGTTGTTGATAGGAACAATGGGGTTGTGTATTGATTAATAACGGTAATTGTGTATGATTTCCATGCATTTGCTGCTGGCCGGCAGCATTTTTGTGAAGTATTTAATTTATTAGTGTTTTAAAGTTATTTAAATGATTGATTAATAATTAATAGTCACTTACAGTTTATTTATTCAATATTTAAAGTTGAAAGTATAAGTTGACCAGAGGTCACGCTTAATCGCTTGGCACTTGATATGATATCTCGCAGACCGCTCGCAACGTCTAGTGTCATGGTTCGCTCCGCATTTGACACATCTAAACAGACAGAAGTTACGTGTGTCGCCGTAGCATTAGCATCTCATGTATTGCATGAGTGTATTTTCCTATCTTGAAGATCTCCTTATTATTTTCCTTGAGCTCGAGGTCTATAAAGAATAAGATTTAGTATTTTTTAGTTTACTTGATTTTGCAAACTAAAATGTTCCTTGGCGTGTGTACAGTAGCTATTAGGGCTGCCTTAAGTTGGTCATTGTCAGTTGTGTGGTGCAGATTTCTGATTATTATCCTATAGCTACGTTCTTCTTTTAGGCTAAAGGTGTGCCTAGCAACTTTGTATTCATAAAGGATTTTTTAAATTTCCTTATAATTTTTTATTTTAAAAATTTGTAATCTTATTTTGTTGTCGTTCATGGTTTGGTAGTAATAGTAATTTTTAGTTATTATGCCTTCAATTAATGTATTAGCGAATCTATTTTTATTACATGATAAATCACGATGGTCTTACAGGTTTCTTCTCCTGGTCATTTACTTTACGTGTATTCGCTGCTTTTTTTGTTTGTGTTTTCGATGTGGTTGGAGAGAGGTTAGGTACTTCAAGTTTTCTTTATATTTCTATTTCTGGACTGGATGCTTCCCTTTTATTTGTCTTGCGTTGAACTTCCTGGAACTCGTTTAATTTGTTATTTATATATCCTCAGTTTCTGAAGGTTATCTTCTGTACTTTCAGCATCCATGTTAATTAGTTGAGGATTGTGGTTATTTTATAAAGTTAAACCGCCGTACATTGAGTGTCTAGTCGAATAACTTGTCGTTGAAAGGTTACATGATTGTGTGTTGTTGATTGCAGGAGTCGGTTGCATCTGTGTATACGCCTGAAACTGTTATGTTCTGTAGAAGATTAATAGTGTTTGTGTTAGATGAGGATGTGGTTGTTTATACTGAAATTGCATGGTATTTGCGCTGTATTGAGCGTTTTGTTCTTGTTGTAGGGATTGTAATAGTTGTCATTATTTAAGTAATTATTGTTGCTTAAATAATGATTAGGATTAAGGTTAGGATTAAAGGGATTAAAGATACCTGTAATTGCCGCTGATATGGTCTACCGCTGTTTGCTTGTATGTTTCTTTGTTACGCCGTTGGATTTGTTGTATGCAGTGATACTGAGCGGGTCAAGTCACGGAGCGGATAAGCTTATGACGTATCCGCGGTCAATGTTAACGTACTCTAGTCGCACAATGCACTCTAGCACGTCTTTGCGCTTTGAAAGCCAAAGCGGAACTCATATTGTATTAAATCACGAATTGCACTCTTACTTGGCACATTATTGCATCCAAGCAACGATCGAAGTTTTCTTCGCCTAATAATAGACCGGATCTTATTGCACAAAAAACGCCAAAATTTGCGCAATAAATTGCTTTAAAATTTTATGTAGAAAGCAATAACATATAAATAAAATACATATTAATTAACAAGAATAATTTTTATACAAAATTGTTGATTGTAATTTACAATAATATACATTTTTAGATTTATAATAATAGTTCCCCCTAACAGGCCTTGAAGGCCCTTTGGGGTCGTAACAGGATAGATCTGCTACAATCTAGAGCCTACGGTACACAAGGGTAGTAACGTGGCCTAGCGCTACGTACCGACAGCCTATTATTACCTCAGAGTTTGACCTCCAGGTACTCATTTATTGCAGCCTGAGACGACCTGGGTCGTAAAAATGCCAGTGATCAAATTGGCGAGAGCGGGATTCGAACCCGCAACTCTTGGTTTCGTAGTCCAGCGATCTATCCAGTAAGCCACCACGGCTCTCATTTTTAGATTTACTTCCGTAATATTGTGCCTTCGGATACTTAATATGTGTATGTAGGTAGGAAAGTAATAGGCGCATACTTATACTTGTGTAAATGCTCTACTTTAAAGTTTGCAGCGTAATTAGTAAAGAGATCGTATCCGACATTTTTGTCTAAAACTGATACCAATTTTGCTGTAATTTTTCTTCCTTGTCTCCTGGAAAGCTAGCAATTATTTTTTTGATTTTTTCTATTATATTTACACCATCACACAGTGTCATATCATTCTTCTTCGATTCTCATATAGTGTCTAACTATTATTTTATAAATACAAAGTTGTATTTAACGTCAGATTCCGCAAGCAAATACTTTAACTTCTTTGTTGCTTTAAAATCTTATGATAAACTCTCTATTACTTTTGAAAATTTGTCAAATCGTGTATCATAAAAAAGTACTGCTTCTACCCATGTGCCCCAACAGGTAATTATGGGCTCTGGAGGCAACGGGATGTCTGGCGTAAGCTCTTTATATTTTAGAATCCTTGAAAGAGCTTTAAGAAAACTTTTTCTGAAGTACTAATTCAAATTAATAATCTATCATATTTTAAATTGTATACTTACTTACAAATACCGTTGCTATTTAAAAAATTTAATTTAGAAATAGTTCCCGTACACACACCGCGATTCGATGTACTCTATGCGTAAAACACGTAACGTGTATGATATTGGGATAAAATAGTTAAGACTTTTACCGGCCTTAAATATGTAGGATACTGTGCCACTAGGCAATGACAACACCGTTCTAAAAAACATTAAAGTATTGTTTATAAACTGATAGATTGTCTCATAATTAACATTTGTTATGCGTTTGGAAGCTACTAAGTAAAGTCTCTTTGATTCCAATACCCCAATTAACAAATTTGCAATCTATGGTAGTATCCTAAGAAAAATAAAAATTATCATCCAAATTGCTTTTTAAATCGATCTTGTATTACCTCTACAATCTGCAATTTCGTCTACTGTTGTGTAAATTTATCAATTTGATTTTGTTTTTTTGATTTTGTACATAGTTTGTGCATAAATGCATGGTATGCAATTCTCTGCAGTGTACTTTCATTTGATACAGATTTTCCTGTATAAGTATTTAAAAAATCCTTTTAAGGAGACGCAGTTAAGCTTATGTAGCGGGATGTTGCTTTTTACAAAAGCGTCGCGGAGGTCGCCAAAAAATGTGTTTGTTTTGTCCGAAGTTGTAGGTGTACCTAATAACGTCTCTTGAGACACCACTTTTCTAAAATTCTAAGCAGCTTTTTTGTGGCTCTAAAAAATAAATGTTTTTTATTTAATTTGTGGATTTAAATAAGTAATATAAGTACATAAAATTCCAACATTTGTTACAACAGGTAAGTAGGTATTCCAATTATTATTCTAGAAGAAAATAAAAGATAGACTAAGCAATTTTATTGTGTGCGTCAATAAAAAGCTTTTTGCTAGTACCAACTGATTTCTGGCAACACTTACAATAAATAATTTTTCTGTCGGTAATAAAAATTTCCCGATCCCGATTATAAGGCTTAATCTACGAACGAATTAAATTACAAGTTTGATTTGTCTGAACACTTAGGGCTTCTAAGCACAAATAAAGTTACTCTTTGTATGTAATCCTGGTATAAAAATTCTGCTTACCTATTCCATAGTATGTAGTAAAAACGAAATTAGTTTTCAGTAAGTGCATAGTTAACTGGAAATCTCATTAGGATAATTAAGAAAAACTTATTAAAAATGAAATTAAAGAAACCCAATAATAATAAATGAAATTCCATGAGAGCTTCATGCTATGATGAATCAATTCACTAATGCACAGATTAAAGTTATTAACAATAAAAATTTTAAAATTAGTGTATAAGGCAAAAAAGATTTTAGAACACTTTCTGAAGCATTAAATAATGAAAAATACACCTGGCATTCTTATGAGATTAAGCAAAATTAGTCAATTAAAGTTATGGCCAATAGACTGCATCATTCTACAAAAATTTAACAAATAATCCAGGAAATGCGAAAACGTGGCTACAAGCTCCTTAACGTCACCCTCAAACTAAAACATAAAACTAAAGTACCGTTAACTATGTTTATGCTTGCGTTCAGACATAATGAAAGTGGTATTACCGACATATTAGGTAGCAAAGTAGAAATCCTGCCACTAAAGAAAACTAAACTCGTACCCCAACGTAAAAGCTGCCAAGCGTATGGTCATACGCAAACATTTTGTTATAAAGACTCACGCTGTGTTAGATGTACCGATAAACATCTAACAGCGGATTGCAACAAACCAAAAAGTAATAAACCAAAATTCGCCCACTGTGGACAGCAGCATCCAGCAAATTATAGGGGATGCATGGTCGCAAAACAAATGCAAAAGATAAAAAATAACTATACAAAAACCCATCTTACCCAAACAGCCACAAAGATCAAATCAACAAGAACCAGTAGCCAAAGCGAACGAATGTATAGAGACTTATGTGCAAGCTGATTTTGGTAAGAATCTAAAAACTAAAAGTAGTAACAAAAAAGAATCAAGTACATACATCCATTGAGCATACTCTGCAGCAAATACTGGAGAGACAAATAATATGGACTAGCGTAAGATTAGAATACAGTACTGAAGGAGCTATTCCAAAGTATTAAAATGTTAAATAGCTTGAGAATAATGGAATGAAATGCTAACGGGCTTTTGCAACACCAAGAATTGCAAATAGTTTTAGATATAGAAAACATCGATATCTGCCTCATTTCTAAGACACACTTTACCAATCAATCCTTTATTAAATTTTTAAGAATATAAAGTATATCATACCATACACTCTAAAAGCCCAGCTAAAAAGGCAGTGCAGTCATCATAAAGGAGTCAATTAAGCATTATCAAAAAAGGGGGTATAAAACAGTGGAATTTGAAGCTACCGTAGTAAAAATTAAGACTAAAACATATGACATTACAATTTCAGCAAGACATGCTTTCAAAGAAAATCAATACTTAGGTTTCTTGAGCAGCCATAGACGAAGATTTATAATCGGAGGTGATTACAACTCAAAACACACCTACTGGGGATCTAAACTAACAAACACCAAGGAAAAAAGCAATTGAAGCAGTAAAACAACTAAAGTGTGAAATACTGTCAACTGGAAAACCTACATGCTGGCCTACAGATCCAGGGAAAATCTCAGACCTAATTAATTTCTTTATAACTAGAAATGTTTCCGTAAACTATATGCATTTGAAAGAAGTCTGGGACATAAGCTCTGACCACTCTTCCATTCTTCTAACGCTCGGTGATAGCATTATACAAAAGGAATTACATTCTAGATTAGTTAATAAGCAGAATTATTGGTGCAGCTATAAACTACAACCTGAAAAAAATATCAGTTTGTTAGTTCCTCTGCGAAATGAAAAACAATTAGATAACCAAGCAGAAACCTTGATATCCAACAAGCTGGATAGGATAATACCCATCCGATTATTATAAGAACCAAAGGAAACGACTACCCAGGAGAAATAAGAGAACTTATCCATGAAAAGAGAAGACTTAGAAGAATCTGGCACCAATCTAGAGCGCCAGCCGACAAAACTATACTGAATAACGCTACACAGCAATTAAAAAGAGAAATTTAAAAATTCAAAAACAAATCGATTAGTGACTATTTAATTAAATTGTCAAACGACAGTAAAACTGACTATTCGTTCTAAAAAGCAACTAAAAAAACCTACAGAATTCACCGATAAAAACAGATAGGAACTGGGTAAAGACAACGCCCAGAAGATTAATAGATTTGCGGAATATCTAGAAAGAACATTTCAATCGAATGAAGTTGAGCACATACTAGACCGAAAAAACCTTAACCAAGAAGAAGGTGAAATTAAACTCCTTACTCCATCAGAAATTGCAACTGAAATAAAAGAAAATCTTGGCCCAAAGAAGGCTCCAGGATTTGATATAATAACTGGGGAAATTTTTAAACAACTTCCTAGGAAAGTCATAGTCAAACTTACCTATCTTATCAGTGCCTCATTTCTGCTGAGATATGTACCCAAGCTATGGAAACTAGCTGAGATGATGATCCTCAAACCTGGAAAATCACCCAATCAAGTTTCATCCTATAGTCCGAGTTCCCTTTTCCAGTAATTTTAAAACTATTCAAAAAATTATTTTTTAAAAGATTAAAACCCATCATAGAGAACAGGAAGCTGATTCCATCACATCAATTTGGCTTCAGGGAATGTAACTCAACCATAGGTGAAGTCCATGGGATAACAAATATAATAAAGAGATCGTTAGAGGAAAGAAAAGTTTGTGTTGCTATCTTCCTTAATGTGGCACAAGCTTTCGATAAAGTGTGGCAAGAGGAAATTGGGTATAAATTAAGAAAACTTCTTCCAGACAATATACACGGTTATTGGAATCATACATTACAGATAGAACTTTCAGAACTAAGCAAGAAGATACTCTGAAATAAAAGAAATTAGAGCAGGAGCGCCACAGGGTAGTGTTTTGGGACCTGTACTTTATTTATTATGCACCAGTGACATACTTGAGTTAATAAATAACACGATAGCCACCTTTGGAGATGACACAGCCATCTTGTCGGTAGGTAAAGACTACGAAGAAGCAGCAAGAAACCTGTAACATCTGCTTATCAAATTAACACCTGGGCTAAACGCTGGTGAATTAATTTAAATGAAATTAAATCCGTTTATGTCAATTTCACAAACAAACATGAGCAATATATTGCCATTAGCATAAATAATACACATGCACCACATGTTATATAGCAAATTATCTAGGTATTATCCTGGATGCTAGGCTACGCCGGAAGGCCCATATTAAAAAGAAACTATAAGAACTTGGCTTTAAGTATAAAAAAATTGGATAGACACTCTACCTTGCTAATATACAACAAAATACTATTGTATAAACAGATTATTAAGCCCGTATGGACATATGGCGTCCAGCTGTGGGGTTGCCCCAGAAAAACCGATATAGGCATCATTCAGCGTTTTCAGAATAAAGAGGAATATTGTTAATGCTCTTTTGAAAATGGAAACTATTAGTCAATCCATTGAAAAATTTGCCAGAAGTCACGAACAGCGACTACTTCAACAAGTTTAACGTAGAGCTTCTCGACAAAATGATGGTAACCAGAACACCCAATTGTATAAAACTCTTTAGGTTGGTATAAGTGTCAGTGAGAAAGCAGAGTAGAGTGCTATTAATGTACACATTAACTAAAGTTTAATTAAATAATTATAGTCTAGGATCTGATAATGAGTAAAAACTTAGGTTAAGTTTTGTAGTAATAATTTAGCTGAAACAAATTTTCATTGATAATATATGATCAGATTGTAAACTATGGAAACACCAATATAGGTATTTTGTATTAAAAAAAATTAAGAAATAAAACTATCTGTTTTGTCGAAAAAGATATAAGAAGGAGAATAATTATCGAATAATTGCATTTTTACCAGAAATTGCAAAAAAATTGCAATAATTGCAATTGCCAATAAAATCTGCTCTCGAAGCATTACTGATTGCCTGTTTTTATAATAAACTTGAATGATATTATGTTGCGGTACAGCATATAAAGCTATGATGACCTTAGTTTAAATACTAGTTATAAAAATGCAAACTTCCAACGTTCACATAACGCAAAAGACGTGCAATTTAAATTCTAAAATTTTATTTAGATTATTCTACATTAGGGTGTTCCAACAAAGAAAATATTTTCAATATTTAAAGTGGTTATAGCACTTTTTTAGATATTATCTTAAATAAAATTGCGTTAGATTGTTGAATTATTTAGATTTTTTAAATTTTGTCTTGCCATAATTTTTTTCCATGAATTTTTAGAGATTAGGCAGCGGAATCTATTCGTAAAAAAGCACCTGCATTTCATTTCTCTGCTATTTTTGTTAGTAATTATTACACCCAAATAATTAAATTCGGACACTCCCGAAAATGTAATCAACCCCTTCATCTGCCATGACTTTTAAATTCCCACCCAGTCTGATTCATTGTATTATACCTCTGTGTAATTATTCTTTAAACAAGGTAATACTATTTATAAATTAAACCTTGTAGTAGTCTCGATGTTAACCTCATAAAAGTAACGTTATAAAAATTTTAAAAAATTTATACTTACAACTAACTGGCTGTCTCAAGCATGAAACGCAGTAATTTGACACCCCCGTTGGTGAAATACTTCCAAACAAAATCTATCTCGTGCCAAATTCACCCTTAAACATAAAGGGCGCATTTGCCGCCGTTTTATGTTGGGGCGAATAAACGCGGGCAATGATCAAATACGATAAACAGGAAACCTGCGAAAATTACGATCTCTTGGAGCGATTGCGGTAATCGATGGCGAAGATGAGAAACTTTACAGCTGTCGGGTTCCGTTCTGCCGTTACAGATAAAATGAGATCTTCACTTTAAATCAGAGAAATGCGCATACGGAAGCTACGCTAATTTGAATAAATATTGCGCGGGTTATTATTCATAGTGCAGAATTACGTTTTTCTTATTATTGCTTTCATAATGGAAATGGTTAATATGAACATGCCCTGTTAGAGCTTTAAAGCACCATATATAGTAGACTGGAGCCTTTAAATATGATAAGGTTCATGGAGTTTCAATAGGAGAAACTGGCCGACAGTTAGTGTGAAAAATAAAAGCGAACACCTCGGATAGTTACCTGAATGCATTTAGCGGGGAGGGGCAGTAAAAATGGAAATTTTTAGCTGAACTGAATGATGAGGTTTATGCTTGTACATTTGTTAGAGATTATCCACAAAAGCCATCGACAAATGCACGGACAGCTACGTGGAGCAAAATAGAAGATAGACAAGGGTAAAGGGAAGTAGAAATTGTCTGAAAATGTATGACAAGGTTTATGTCCTATTTTTGATATTTTGTAGTTTATAAACTAACTAAAGTGTACGTAATAGGACGAACACGCAAGTAGGGTCGTTAAAAGCATTTTAAAAATTTTTAAGGATGATACGTTGAGACTCAAGTCTCATATCTGGAAGTTTTCTGTAGGGGTTATCTTTCTTAGCGAAAATGTTTTGATTTCACGACGCCGAAGATTTGTCTGTAGCCCTTTTCTGTTAGTTACATAACAGCTACCCATTGATGGCGACTCGCGACTTAGGTCTTCGTGGATGTATAAATAGGACTTGCCAAACTTTACATCAAGGGGAATTTCTCAAAATTTGGTGGAGAATATTTCTATTGACTCGAGACCTTTTATCAGCCTTGGACTACCTTGTTAACACTACTGTCTTTACAAAAAATACATTAAGTAATACAGTGCTTCTTTGATGTCCCATATCTAAAGGCATAAAAAGAGGCATATATGACCTTTCAAGGCAAACGAAGCTTGTTCTACAATTGCCAGATGAGGACTAAAATAATGACAATTTCTATATATTTTTAATGTAGTCTTTATTTGTACAATCGGTCTCTGCAGAGACTATAAGTACAACTAATGTGTGTTTAACCTAAAACTAAACTAAAAATAACACAACATGTAGAGTGATGGTCCAAGAGCCAGGTGGATTTTTCTATCTTGAATCGCAGGACCATTCTAATGGTTTCTAATCGATTCGTCATAAAAACATGTCCCTAAAATGACAACGGTACAAGCGCAAATCCTGTCGAAAGCATTTTATATTAATTAATAATTGTACGAATTGTTTTAAATATATACCTTTTTTGTCCCGGACACATAAAAAAGCAGTAGACTGTGCATTGCAATACACACGATTGGAAAACTCATGGTTTCGGGTCCCATCCTGCCGTAACCCTCGGCACCGTGGCAATAATGGTGGTGGTAAAGCGTAGTTAACTACCTTTTATCTCCTAGACAAAAAAAAAACTGTTAACAAAAATTGTAGGTAGGGACTTGATCAATAAGAAGCACCAACGGTGCCAACTCCCACGTTGCTGGAAACCGCCGGCACCGAGGGGTAAATCAGCGGGCGCTCGGGGCGTATTTTTCTTATCATCCGCGCTTCTGTACGCGGTCAGATTTTTCTTTTTAAGAAATCGAGTATTTTATTGATAACAAATGTTAATGAACAATTGCGAACAATGCGAGCAGTGAAACGGTGCGGACACTAGGTGTACGCACCGCTATCGGTGCAACACAGCGATAACCGCAGGGTCACAGGCCAAGCGAACACATCGAGTGCTTCCAGGAATGCGCCCGCACGCAGGGCGAACTCTGCGGTGGCGATCAGGGCTTCAGCGGCGCCAGCGGGCCGGGCCTCTCCGGCCAGCAACCAAGACCTTCACCCAGCGAGGGCATCGTTATATCTTACATAGTACGCGTTGGATTTTTGGACAGTAAGGATGTTATACCGATTTTGCACGCCGAGTGAACAAGCGAGATATGAATTTTAAGGTCGACCTGCGGGTCAAGTCGGTGACAACTCAAACGAAACTTTATCTATCTTATTACATTCTAAGCGAATTTAAAACAAAGTGCTTAAATGGTCAGCTCCAGTGAGAACATGTATGTACATTCTTCTTCATACAATACGCCAGTGGCATATCTTAATAACGACACAAATTTATAATTTTAAAATAATCAACAGCATGCAACAATCCCATTACAACAGATAAACTACAATAACACACCACAAAATACAATACCCCAACAAGCATTCCTTAGCACTGTCCCTCCAATACATCAACAGTATTACAACCTGTCACAAACTGCAACAGTAAATTCAATACAACATGAGTACCGTAGTCAACAATTACCGAGAATATCATCAACTAGTGAAGATGAACAAGACGAAATGGATCAGTCCACTGACATATTATGGCAGAAAGTAAAGAGCACTAAACGAAGAAAGGTAACAAGAAGGAGAAACAACAAAGAAGTAGATAACTCTATAGCAGTAAGCAACCCATACATTCCTTTAGTAAAGGAAAATCCGGCAAATACTATCATAAAAGAATGGTAAATTATCCAAGCATGATAACACAAATAAGAGACTGTCTCAAAGACGAACGATATAGTACCAAAAGCCTAGCTAACAATATTGTTCAAATAAAATGCAATACTACAGATGGATACAGAAAATTAGTAAAATACTTTAAAGAGAACAACATACCAATTAAAAGAAGAACGAGCTTACAGAGTCGTTATTAAACATATACACTACACGGTAGACATAAATGACATTATAGAAAAACTAATACAACAAAAACACAGAATAACCATATGTTCTTTTTGGGCTCAGAACCAGCAAGTAATAATAAAGACGTGTACAAAATTGAAAGACTAAAATAATATCGTAAAAATAGAACCTCCAAATAAAAATAAAAATAATATCGTTCAGTGCATGAGATGCCAGTTGTACGGTCATTCAAAAGCTTACTGTAATAGACCATTTTTATGCGGTGGAGCACATAGTACCATCAGCTGTAAAAAGACCAAGGACACCCCAACTATATGCGCATTATGTGGAAGAGACCATCCCGCTAATTATAAAGGACGTGAACACTACCAACAGCTAATCCACAGAAATAACCTTGAGTTCAACGCAAACCTTGAAGCAGTGCAAACGCCACGTGTGTGCTCTATCAGCTTTACGGTGCAACGTTCGACCTTTAGATAACCATTAGCATTAACTTACTGTGAGTAAAAATTTAACAATTATTTTTGTTTGTTGTTAAAACTTTTAACCACGATCGACTATCAAACTTCCTCTAATAATGAAACGGAAGTGCAAAATAGAGCGCTCAAACGCAAATCTGATAGTTTAACGCCACCCGCCAACGACGTGCAAAAAAGATACCTCTACTCAACAGATAAGCTACTAAAGCAAAATAAATCTTTAAATTATCTCACAACGTCGAGGACGAAAGTCTAAACAAGTCAAGTGATAATGCAGCGCCTCAACAAACAGATGCTCAAAAAGTTAAAATACCATCAATCTACCTGCCAAACCAAATAAATTATACTGCGCTTATTGCAGACATCAAAACTTCGATCAAATACACATTTACAACTGTAAATAATCGAAACTCACTTCGAATTAACTTATCCCAAGAAGATGACTATCGTACTCTCACATAGTTTTACAAAGCTAACGAAATTCCCTATTATACCTATCAAAATCCCAACTGCAAGCCACTATCAGTAGTAATAAAAAATGTACCGTTATCCCTCACCACAGAAGAAATCAGCGAAGGCTAAAAGCACTACCTATCATTAATGTAACACGATTGTTAACGAAGGACAAAAAAAACATTAACAGTATGCGCAATGGAACTAACGAATAATAACGAAGGCAAAAGAATATTCAGTATCAAACAAATGTGTCACCATAGAATTGCGAAAAAGCGCCACAGATGCCAGAAATGTGGCCACACTAAGAATTATTGTACCCTCCTGTACAAATGCGTCAAATGTGCAGGTTCCCATAATCCCATAATAACAACCAAAGGAAAACCGACATGTGCGAACTGCGGTTGGAGACCACACAGCCAGTTATCGTAGATGCAGCTACCACAAAGAACTCTAACAGAAACGATTATATAACAAGAACCCCAGTCAAATCAACTCTAAGAACGCTACTTATAATGTCAATCAAACGTATGCCAATCGTGTGAAAAACCTCCTAAACAACTCTCCACATACCTCAGCTAGCACATTATACCTACCCTCCCGAAATTGCCTTTTCTAACAATCTCATCAAACTCCTGACGGACCTTATAACTCCATTTCTCCCCTAAATCAAAACCTTTATAATCAACACTATTTTACCTCTCTACCTCAATGGATCTTAAACCGCAACGAATTATCAACGTTTCAACAACCCTTAACTGGAACGCCAACGGCATAACCTTTCAACGCTCTACATTTATAGTTTTCCTAGCTAGGCACTAAGTCGATATAGCTTGCGTCACAGAAATTTATTTGACTGAAGGTGAACCCTTTAAAATCTCAGGATGTCGAGTCTATCGCAAAGACAGAAATGACCGAATAACATCTGGTGGAGTGGCAATTATCATTAAATAAAACCTCTCTCACAATCCCATTGATGGTCCCCTTGATAACACACTAGAAACCACAGGAATTCAAGTCAAATTGTGCGACACAAGTGAACTTACCATTATAAGTGTCTATAGGCAACCAAACAAAAAATTAATTGCAACCGACATCGGCACTCTATTCAGCACTTTTCAACCTACGCTGATGATAGGCGACCTAAACAGCAAACTTGTAAATTGAGGTTTCCGAGCAACCAACGCAGCTGGTATTTTACTAGAACAATACTCAACAACCTACGGAGTACAAGTATTAACACAAGTACTACCCGTACAGATCCGACCATCAGCCAGACATACTGGATATCATTCTTCAAAAAAATTTTATCAAACCCATTACACAAACAGTAATCCCCCAGCTAAATTACGATCACCTGTCCGTACTTATCTCTTCGACAGTTCTCCTAAATCCAATCCTTTCCCGCACTATTAACCAATGTACCAATAACATGGGATCTCTTCCAAGCATCATTGAATCACTGCCTTACCAAGATGCAACCCCTCTCTAATCAAGAGGATATTGACACAGCATTTATGAAATTGCAACCAAACCGAGACGTCCCAAACACGATTACAACCACCCCCCTCAATACATAATTAACCTAATCAAGCAACGAAGGCAAACTAGGTGACTTTGGCAACGTTCAAGAAACAATTGAATAATCTGACTCATCAATTAAAGCGTGAACTGAACGAATACAGAATCCAATCCTACCACACCTACCTTATTTACCGATAATGAAAAAGCCACCGCATTTGCCAAACGCTTCGAACGAACCTTCACGCCTGAATTATCCTGCATTCCAACCCAAATGTTACATATAATAAACTACATATAAAGACGTGCCGATTTTACTAATCCCACATCACCAAAAAAACTAGCTGAGATCATAAAGACGTTATCTAAACATAAATCACCGGGACACGACCTAATATCCATTCTAGTCCTTCATCACTTAACAAGAAAATTTCTCTTCTACCTTGCCTCTCTGATAAATGCATGCCTGAGCCTAGGCTACCTCCCTTAAAGCTGGAAGCATACACATGTGCTCATTTTCGCTAAACCTGGGAAGAATAAAGAACAAATGTCAAGTTGTAGTTTATTGACTAACCTCTCCAAACTTTTCGAAAAAGTCATTTATTCGCGACTGCACCAAGCCACTGTTGCTCTCTATATTCTCCCTTCTTTCCAATTTGGCTTTAGAAAAGGGTACTCGGCTTGTCATCAATTACAGCGAGTCAGTTAACTCATTGAAACAGGTTTCGAAACAAATACTGTACTGCTGCTACCTTTCTGGATATCGTCCAGACCTTCGACAAGGTTTGGATAGAGGGATTCGAGAAAAAACTCTTAACTCATAATATTCCACGCTATCTTCTGGCCATCATTTTCTCCTTGGAAAATAGAACCTTTGCCGTTAAAATAAATACCACACTTTCCGAAATAAAACCCAAACGAGCAGGTGTACCACAAGGTAGTATTCTCGGCCCGCTCTTATTCAATATATGCACCTCCGATATTCCCAAGATTCCCGCAACACTCGCCACGTTCGTCGACGATACAGCCATTGTAACGCAAAAAGCAAACCTAGAATTAGCTATACAACATCTGCAAAATGCAACTGACACCTTCAATAAATATCTCAAAAACTGGAACATTAAACTGAACCCCAACAAATGTCAATGTAAGATCTTCACTTTGCGAAAAATGAACAACCTACCTTCTATTACCATGGGAATTGACATACCCTGGAATCCCAGAGACCCAGCTATAAAATATCTTGGATTGTACTTCCACATAAACCAAAAATTAACCCAATCTCACACCAGACTCCGACAATTATATCCCATTTTAAATCGTAAAACCCCATTTCAACTCGAATGCACCATTCTACTATATAAATCCCTCCTACGCCCCCTGGCACTCTACGCCTCTCCTGTCTGGAGCAACACGAGTAAAACAAATATACTCAAACTTCAACGATTCCAAAATAAGGTCGTACGATTCGCCGTTAACGCTCCATGATTTATCCGAAACCTACAACTTCACCATGGGTGTCGCCACAATTCAAGACTATATGCTCTCGATCACTGGGACTTTCTTCTCAAACATTGCCAAATGTGAAGGAGCAACTCACTTCAATATTGGGCAACATAATATTCATTACAGACTGAAGAGGTAACTCCCTCAAGATCTTATCCCAAATGAAGGAACCTAGCAACCACCACCTTCGAGTTTCCGAGGCCACCACTACCTGCCTCCATTTATTACACACTGCTACTTGCAAATTATAAATTCAGAACGCATATAATTTTATATATATATATTTATATACCATAGTCTTAGTCATATTTAACTACTTAAACTTATCCTGTATAACACTGTAATGTTGACCTAATAAAAGCTGCAATAAAAAAAAAGAAATAACCTTATAAATAAGATTAGAGCTCTAAAAGCACCATCACATAACGTAAACACTATTCCCAACCCACATCAAATCAATAACTACATACTACACTGCCACAACTACAACCATTTAATGTTCGTTAACAATCCAGAAGTTACGCTATTGTTGTAGCCAACAATCCAAACACATTAAACAATAACAGTGAAACAACAAAAGATTTAAATAATACTTTATCACAATTTCTAAATGTATTTAAGGCCATGTTCAATCAACTTTTACAGCAAAATAGCATGGTATTAAACATGCTCACAACGTTAATAAGTAAACTTCATTAATGGGTAAATTAAAATATCTTATTACAAAACATATTATACCAATCACCCCGATGTTACTGCTTACGGAGGCACTGCTGTCCTCCTTAAGCTCTCTATTTAACATCATAAAGAATTAAAATATCAAAAAAAGTTTTTGCAGGCAACCACAGTAAAAGTAATAACTCAAAAATTCATAGCCGGGGGTGACTTCATAAAACAACAGAGGACAATAGATACTCAATCATCTCAACAGGAACATCAACCTATTGGCCTACCGATCCAAACAAGGTACCTGACCTATTGGACTTCTTTGTTGCAAACGGAATCAACCCGGCATATACTGAAGTAGTACCTAGCTTAACTTATCATCTGACCATTTCCCTATCTTAATAACAGTGGGTACATCTGTTATACCCAAAAACCCCTCACCAAGGCTACACAATAATAGAACAAACTGGGATGCTTATCGTAAGATACTAACTGAAAACATAGACTTAAAAATTCGACTCGAGGAGCCTGAAGAAATAGAAATAGTTACGAAAGAACTAATAACAAAACTACAATAAGCCATATAGCAAGCGATACCAAAAGTTCCCCAAAAGAAATTAAATAACGAAATACCACTAGAAATTAAAAGAATGATTGCAGAAAAAAGACGTGCTAGAGCAAATTGGCAACGAAGTCATACAACAGCCGATAAAAATGCTTATAACCATTTGAGTAATAAGTTGAAGGCAAAACTTAGGGAAGTAAGAAATGCACAATTTGAAAAATACGTAACCAAACTAACTAGAACTGATAATTCTATATGGAGACCAATCAAAAACTCCAGGAATCCTAAACTAAATGTACCAGTAATAAGAAACAATAATGCTGAACCTTGGGTGAAGAGTGATAAAGAAAAGGCTAACCTATTCGAAGGGCATCTGGTCACAGTTTTTCAACCAACAGACAATGAACCAGATCGAGAAATTGAAGAAAATCTATCCATTCCTCTAGAGCCACATCGAAAAATTAAACCATTTACCCCAAAAGAAATAACTGCTGAACTAAAAAAGCTTAATCCTAAAAAGGCTCCTGGTATTGATCAAATAACAGCTAAAATGCTGAGCGAACTTTCCAAGAAAGGGCATTGTATTATTAACTTATATTTATAATGCGATACTAAGGCTTGAATATTGGCCAAAATGTCTGAAAGTTGCCCAAATCATAATGATTGGTAAGCCAAGAAAAGATCCAACAGATGTAGCTTCCTACCGTTCTATAAGATTGCACCCATTTATTTCCAAACTATTAGAAAAACTATTAGTTCGCAGAATAAATGAGGACCGCGAACCTTAAAATTGGGTTCCGAAACATCAGTTTGGTTTTCGTCGCGCTCTTTCCACAGTGCAGCAAGTCCATCGAATCGCACAAGTTATAAACAATGCATTTGTAAATAAACAATACTGCACATCCGTCTTTCTTGATGTTAGTCAAGCATTTGACAAAGTATGGCATAATGGATTAATATATAAAATCAAACAAACACTCCCTCCAGCCTACTTTAATTTACTAAATTCGTACCTGAGCGAGAGAACATTCCAAACCAAAGTAAATGAAAAAATATCAAATTACTTTCCTATAAATTCCGGAGTGCCGCAAGGTAGTATACTAGGGACTTTACTCTACATCCTGTGTACATCAGACTTGCCAATGACACAAAATGCAGCAACAGGAACATTTGCAGACAATATTACCATTCTATCTAGTCATCAAAACCCTCAAATAGCATCAGATTATATCCAGATTCACCTGCTAGAACTCCAACAATGGCTAAACAAATGGAAAATTAAAGTGAGTGAGAACAAATCTGTACACGTAACATTTACCCTCCGTAAGCAATTATGCCTAGCAGTTGTGATAAATAACGTGCAGATACCACAAATGGAAACCGCAAAATACTTAGGCTTACATTTAGATAACAAGCTGACGTGGAAGGAGCATTTTAAAAAAAAGAAGAAACAGGTAGACAACAAAGTAAGGGAACTAAATTGGCTAATTGGAAGAAAATCTAGACTATCAACAGAAAATCCTAATTTACAAGACAGTCATCCGACCTATCTGGACATATGGAGTAGAGCTATGGGGCTGTGCTACTAAAAAAAATGTAGCAATAATTCAAAGAAACCAATCAAAAATACTCCGGTCGATTGTAGATGCTCCGTGGTATATAACGAATCATACGCTTCACACAGATCTACATACACTAACGGTCCAGGAAGTAATCCAGGAGAGAGCTACCAAACATCACGAAACATTAGAAACTCACACAAACCCCTTACTGGAACAGTTACTGCAACCAAGGATCAATAAAAGACTTAAAAAATTGTGGCCAATAGACTTAGTGTGAGTGTAGTGAGTCCTCAATTTTCTGTTGACAAATACAATTTATAAAACTTAGACTCAAGTTGCATAGGTTGCATCGATGGATGATAATCTTATCATGTTATTTACCTGCTAGTACACATAACAGCCGTTAACCCTTTAGCTTATAGAACGCACGTATTGTTCTGATTGCTAAATAAATAGATTAAAAAAAAATAGATAAAAAATATTTTTGACTGTAAATATTTGTTTGAACTAGTTTAAAAGTTTAAAAAATTTGAAAGTACAAAGGGTTGCCAAATCTGGCACCCCTGGGCTGTAATGCGTTTCTTAAAAAAAATTACTTGCTAAGCGACTACTATTTAAGGGTTGCGGGAAGGTAAGAGTGGGGGTGCTTAGCTTATCATTATGAAAATACAGTTGAAATAAATATTCATTTTCATTCAAATTATTATATGAAAATTATTCAAAATTACAATTGCAGTCTTAAATTAAACTTAAAATTAATTTTGAATTTAAAAAAAGATGATGTTACATACGAAATTCAAGAAACCAGACTGGAAAAAAATAGAAAATCTTTGCAACGTATTATCGAAAGCATAAAAATTTACATCCATTTTTTCGGTTCAAGTATCGAGTCAGCCGTCTTATGCAATATTGTTACTGGTAGGGCGGCATCATCCAATGTGGCTGATTTTTTGTTGAGCATAGAAGAAAAGGAGACATGAAAAATGAAAGATTTTTTTTTTAAATTTCAACTAAATTTACAATCTGTTTCTATAAAACAATAAGTAAATGTTATGACAAGACTTACATTCTAAATAAATATAATCTAAGGTTGACATGGTAAGGATAATCCACTGATAATCCTCTCGCTTGTAGAAATTAGCCAAAAGATAGGTAATTCGTATAACAAACCAACAAGAACATTACAAACACAACGCGTGAAGTATTTAGTAGAGCGACAGTACTTAATTAAATCGATTTTCTAAATCCGATGGTTTAAAGCGTTTTAGTCTTCGTATTTCATCACTATCGTGCAATAGTTCGTTGGCTACCTTGTTAGGGTGTATCTCCAATCGATCACGATATTTAATATATTTTTGTTTAATTTCTTCCCGCACTGTTTTAATTTTAAAATCACTGTGTAACACAAAATTAGGCACATAGTAGGGAGCGTCAGCTATAGTTCTGAGCGTTTTATTTTGGAATCGCTGCAAGATCTCGATATTGGAGATACTAGCAGTACCCCATAGTTGCAAGCCGTAAGTCCATATAGGTCTTAGAATAGACTTGTAGAGTAATAACTTGTTCTCGAGCGTAAGTTGGGATTGTCTACCTATCAGCCAGTACATTTGACGTAATTTGAGGCCCAGTTGTTTCCTTTTAGTAAATATGTGTTTACGCCACGTGAGTCGTCGGTCTAGATGAATTCCTAGGTATTTAAGGTCTAGGGTTTGCGGAATTTCAATATTATTTAAGGTTACTGCTGGGCAAGTGCTTCTATTGGTAGTAAATGTGACGTGTGAGGATTTAGATTCATTAATTTGGATTCTCCATTTGTGCAGCCAATTTTCAATTAGTGTGAGAGCTTGTTGCAAATTTTCAGATGCCATGATAGGATCAGTGTGCGACGCTAAGACTGCCGTGTCATCAGCAAAAGTTGCCATTGTCGTGAGTGCTGTGGTTGGTATATCAGCTGTGAAGAGTAAGTAGAGCACAGGTCCCAATACGCTACCCTGGGGAACGCCGGATTGGATAGGATGGAGATTCGAGTATTCGTCACACAGTTTGACCGTAAACCATCTGTATTCAAGAAAAGATCGCAAGACTTCGTAGAAGTGATGTGGTAACACTTGCTTGAGTTTGTAGTATAAGCCTATGTGCCAAACCTTGTCAAAGGCTTGTTTGACATCGAGAAATACCGCAGAGCAGTAGCGTTTTCGTTCAAAATCATTGCTTACTTTTTTAACAATTCGATGTACTTGTTCGTAGGTGCTATGGTGGGTTCGAAAGCCAAATTGATGGTTTGGTATAAGCTGTTCGTTTTCCAGTATTGGCTTAAGTCGTTTAAGGAGTAGCTTTTCAAACACTTTAGACAGTACAGGCAATAAGCTGATAGGTCGGTAGGAGTCTATTATAGTTGGGGCTTTTCCTGGCTTCAGTATCATGGTGATTTGGGCTAATTTCCAGGAGATGGGGAAGTATCTGAGACGAAGGATAGCGTTATATATATAGGTCAGGAGTTTGATGCATCTCGGGGTTATTTCTTGTAACACCTTGCCAGTGATTAGGTCCCAACCTGGTGCTTTCTTCGGATTAAGTTCGGAGGAGATCACGCTCTGGACTTCAGTAGATGTGAACTTCTTTACGGGTAAGTGCATTTGAAATGGCGCTTCAAGGAAGCTGTGGATATCAGCTTCTTCTGCCGCGGCTATTTGTGCCGGATATGGTTGGAAAACATTTGCAAGATGCTCAGCAAATGCAGTGGCCTTTGCTGCATTACTTCTTGTCCATTTGTCAGTTGCATCTTTAATTGGTGGCATAGGTTGTTGTGGGCATTTGGTCTTGCGTGTGGCCTTCCATAAGGAATAATCAGAGGCTTCCGTGGGAGATAGATTGCTGAGGTATTCTTGGATAGACTGATTTTTATGGTTAGGCAGTAATTGTTTAAGGTTTCTGGCAGCTTTGTTAAAGATTCTTTTATCTTCTGCTGTTCTTGTCAGTTGCCATCTTTGCTATCTGATCTCTGATTACTATATGACATGTGTCTTTTATTTGCGTTTTATTACTATTAGGAGTGGCTTGCCAGGCAGAATTTTGTATAGCACTTGTAAGCGCCTCAACCACATTATCTAGTTCTTGGGCAGATTTTAAGGATACATTGAGCTGGATCGACGCATCTAGGTATCCTCGGAACATATCCCAGTTAGTAGCAGAGCTAAATAAAGAGGGTTGTCGTTGCTTGTGGATAATATCCGTGTGTATAGTGATTAGTACAGCAGAATGATCTGAAGAGAGATCGAACAATGATGCGGCTTTACAGTGTTTATTGTTAATATTCTTTATAATAGCAAAGTCTAGAGCGTCAGGTAATCTCCTCGGATCGGTTGGCCAATAGGTTGGTTTTCCCGTTGCGACGGAATTTAGGTTACAGCGTCTCATTGCATCCATCAGTTCTCTTCCCTTTGCTGTCGTAGTTCGTGAGCCCCACTGTGGGTGTTTAGCATTATAGTCGCCACCAGCTAGGAACCTGTTTCCTAGAGTTCTGAAAAGTGCTCGAACTTATCTCTTTTGTTATTATGCTTAGGGGCAGTATACAGAAGACACCACAAACGTTCCTAGATTATCTTCTATGGCGACGCTTGTAGCTTGGAGATAATCGTGGCAGTAGGCTTGTAATTCGAAGTGTTTAATGTTTTGTCTTATGATTATCGCTGTTCCACCATGCGCATTACCAGATGGATGTTTAGTACAATAAACGTAATAGTTCGGTATTTTAATGTAAGTTCTCTCAGTGCAGTGCGCTTCGGAAATTAACAGGACATCTATTTTATGTATTTGTAAGAAATATTTAAGTTCTTCTATGTGTTGGCTGAGGCCACTGGCATTCCATAGGGCTAATGTAAGTGCGATAGCCATTAATTTAGTTTAGCGACGACGGTAGTTAAAAGGTTTAGCATTGTACCTATTTGTTCAACTAACTTTTTCATCATGTCTTTTAATTCGCGCATCTCATTTGATTGTTGATCATGGGTACTAGGAGCAGTTTGAGCGAAGTTATTTGTGTCTTGCGAACTTTGCACATTACCTGTTATTTGTTGGGAGTATAAGTGGCCAGCTTGAACAAATCTTGTGGGTGATTTACTGTGATTGTTTCGTAAGGTTGGGTAAAGTTAAAATGAAAGATAAACAACGTTTTAACAAACCGATAAAACGGACTTCGATTTTGAATTTCGCATCAGATTGCCGCAAAAAGCAAAGACGGTACTGGTCAGGCGTTAATCAAAATGGAAAGAGATGTATTCAGCAGATTGCTTGGGATTGTACTAAAAAAAGTAATCGACATTAACGTTTGTGCATCATATCCACTAGCTCCCGCTCCTCCAGCTCTTTGTCAATATTTAGGTGAAATGCATTCGACCGATAAATTCGGCACTCAGTAAAATATTACGATCAAGAATTACGTCTTTGCCGCCAAGTTGCGTCGATTTTGATGTAATAGGTGGATTTTACTACTGATTTCCATTTGTGTGGCGCGTCGCTTCCTCAAACATTCGAAAAAATTGCACAATTACTTTTGAAAAAAATATGCAACACCAGCGCAAAAGAAATTTACGTCATTTTTGACAGGTATTTTTGCCCGCCAATAAAAGACTGGACACGAAAAGATCGAGGCGAGATTGACGTGTCGCATACAATTGTTGGCCCAAAACAGACTAGACTAAATGATTTCTTGAAAAGTTCGAGAAACAAACAATTCAAAAAAGCCATCGTTCTTTTGTTATCGCAATTTTGGGCCACTAACTCGATATCTGAGATTTTGGGGAAGCAAAAAGTTTTTTTTTATACTTGAAGAGAAGTGTTTTTCGTACCATGTTTAGAACAATTGTGTCATCAAATTTGAGGAAATAGAATTGCTATGTTTTCATGAGAAAACCGACAGTAGGATGATTTTTCATATATTGAAATCGGAGCTAAACAGTAGAATTATGGTGAAAGCAACTGACACAGATGTACTATTTTGCGCTTAGGTCACATGTAAAATTTTCTGAATTTGAAAGTATGGATGACAGGAACTGTAGGAAAAAAGTAGATCAGGATTCCGTAGATTGTACAACATTAGCCGAAACATTGGAACCGTTATTGTGCAGTACTTTGCTCGGTTTCCATGCCTTTACCGGATGTGATTACATTGCAGCATTTTTCTGCAGGGGAAAGCCAGACCGTTAAACGTTTTAGAAAAAAAAATTAGCCATTCCAAAGGGTTTTTGCATCCTTATGTAAATTGTCACATATAAATGACCATGAAAGAGTTGACAAATTACAAGAATTAACTTCATTAATGTAATCATTCAAAAAATGCAATAATGTAAACATTTAGAAGTCTATTATTTTTCACAAAATATATTCGTCTAAAAAAAGAAAATAAAAAGCTCATAAAAAATTAGAAGATTTGATTCGTCACGATACCGCCTTCCTTCAAATCGCCGAAGCAAAAAATTTTAAAAACGATTTTTATGACTGCAATGTAAAAAAATGCGATGAAACAAGAATGATTACGTTGTATCCCGAAGAATGTGGCTGGGTAATAAGGGGTATATAAGAACCAGTTTGGTTTGAGGAAATCCTACTCCCCTAAGCGTAGATGACATTTTGAGAGCAGCCCCCCCGAAAACTTGCAAGTAGAGAGCGATGATTTGGATGATTCAATCAACAGTTCTGATTTGGATGATGATTATATTAAGCAAACACTTAAATGTTGTTATCAACCGCCATTTGATTGTTTATAAATGCAAAATTAATTTTAAGTTTAATTTAAGATTATAATTATAATTTTGAGTAATTTTAATAAAATAATTTGAATGAAAATGAATATTTATTTCAACTGTATTTTCATAATGGTAAGCTAAGCACCCCCACTTCTCTCCTTCCCTCAACCCTCAAGTAATCTTCGCTTAACAAGTAACTTTTTTTAAGAAACGCACTACAGTCCAGGGTTGCCAGATTTGGCAACTCTTTGTACTTTTAAATTTTTTAAACCTTTAAACTATTGCAAACACTTATTTACAATTAAAAAATAATTTTTTTATATAATGAATAACTTTCTATGTAATAATATTAAAATAAAAAGCCTTTAAAGAAATATAAATGAATTTATTGAAAACGGATATTATAGAAACGGATAATAACGTTTTTTTTTCTTAATATATCATTTAATTAGCAATCAGAATTTCAAGTCATTCTATAAGCTAATATGCTGTTGTTTTTTTTAATTACTAGGGTAGTCGTGGTTGGTGTGAAGAGGACTTCTTCAGTGAGTTGCCCTCGCTAATCCTGTTTCAGATCTGCTGGCCAATTTTGTTTCAGTCTTCTACCATTTTGCGCATCAAGCAGTGGGTGCAACAGGGGGTTGACGTGGGTTTCCAGTTTGTTGTGATGTCTTGTACTTTTTCTTTTATGGCGTCCCTCACATAAGGAATTTCATTGTTAATCGTCAGATTGGAGACGTACCATGATGCGTTCGTGATCATACGAAGTATTTTTGATTATCACCTTTGAATTTTGTTTAAGTTAGATTTACTCGCACATCCCCATAGTTCTGCTCCATACATCCAGATTGGTTTAATTACGGTGTTGTAGAGTAACAGTTTGTTTTCAAGCGTGAGCTTAGATTTTCGTCCAATTAGCCATTGGAGTTCTTTCATCCTCAAGTCAATCTGTTTACGTTTCTTATCTACATGTTCTTTCCACGTCAATCTGTTGTCCAGGTGTATTCCTAAATATCTTGCACTTGTAGATTGCGGTATTGGTATATTGTTAAAATATAATGGTGGGCATAACACTTTTCGTAGTATAAAATTTACTTGCACAGATTTTGTCTCATTAATTTTGATTTTCCATTTACGAGTCCATGTCTATATTTGGTCTATGTGGTTTTGTAGAGTGGTCGATGCTATGAGTGGGTCAATGGCAGTTGAGAGAATGACAGTGTCATCGGCAAACGGGCCCATTGTTGTGTTTTCATTGGTGGGAAAATCGGCTGTATAGAGCACGTAGAGCAGGGGTCCCAAGACGCTGCCTTGGGGCACTCCAGATTTGATTGGACGTTGGACCGACACCTTGTCATTGATGTGATGCAAAATTCTCTACTACTTAGATAAGATTTTATCAGTTTGAAGTAGGTGATGGGTAGAAGTTCTTTGATCTTATATAGTAATCCAGTATGCCATACCTTATCAAAGGCTTTACTGACATCTAGAGAAACTCATAGACAGTATTTCGTTTGGTCTAATGCTTGATTTATTTGGTGACTGATTCGATGCACTTGCTGTATAGTGGAATGGTTATTGCGGAAGCCAAACTGATGCATAGGTATCCAATCTTCTGTCATTGGGTTAGAATTTATTCTTTGCAGGAGGAGTCTTTCGAGTAATTTTGAGATAATTGGTAACAGACTTATAAGACGGTACGATGATACGTCGTTGGGTTCTTTATCTGGTTTAAGGATTAGTATTATTTCGGCAATTTTTAATTGTTTTGGCCAGTAGTTTAGTCTTGCGATAGCATTGAAAATGTAGGTAAGTAAAACTAACCCTTTTCTTGGCATCTCCTTTAACATTTTTGTAGTCACTTTATCTATTCCTGGAGCTTTTCGAGGATTTAATAAGCTGATTTCCTTCTCAATCTCTTTCGGTGTAAAGGATTGATCTTTGGTATGTTGATAGGGATCTCAGATAAATGTCTGTCTATAGCATTGTCTGTAAGGTCATCATTAGGCGTAAATACTTCGGCAAAGTAGTCTGCAAATGGAACGGCCTTTTCCTTATCACTTCTAGCCCACTGTTGATATGCTATTGCAGGATTACGGAGGGGAGGTATTGGCGCCTTAGGTTTTTTTTTATGTTTTATAGGTTTCCATATGGAATTTTCGTATCTGTTGAGAATGGTAACATAATCATGGAACGACTTTTCTTTCATTTCTTTTAGTTGACGCTGCAGTTGGTTATTTAATCTGTTTAGTACAGTTTTATCTGCTGGTGCATGGGTACAGTGCCACTTTGCCCTGGCTCTTCTTTTTTCTGCTATAAGCCTCTTAATGACCGCAGGTATTATATACTTGTAATTTTGGAATTCTGTGTGAGGAGTGGCATGTTGAGCGGCCTGTTTGAGGATGTTTACTAGGGTGGTTAGGACTATGTCAATTTCCTCTGGAGTTTTCAGACTTACTCTCAATTTTATGTCTTCTTGAATCTTGTTCCTGTAATGTTCCCAATTTGTGTTTTTGTTATGAAGTCTGGGCGTTGGTTTTTTATGAATAGCATATTGACTGATTGTTGCAATTACGGCGAGTGATCAGAGGAGAGATCGTAGCATGATGTTCATATACGCTTGCGAGATCCCATTGGTTACATAAAAGTCCAAAAGATCTGGGATCTTATTGGGGTCTGACGGCCAATAGGTTGGTGTACCCGTTGAAAGGAAGGAGTAATTATTTTCCTGTATGAGGTTAGCCAACTGGCTGCCTTTTGTTGTGATTATTCGAGATCCCCACAGCGTATGCTTACTATTGTAGTCTCCACCTGCAACAAATTTATGCCCTAGTGTTTGGAAGAATTTCTTGAAATTTTCTTTTTTGATATTGTGCCGTAGTGGGCAATATACTGCTGCTACTGTTAATTCGTATGGGAGTGTCTTTACTTTAATGACTGTGGCTTCCAAGTGATTGGTTACATATTTTGTAAGTTCTATGTGGCTTATAGAACTTTTTATTAAAATGGCGGTCCCAGCATGTGCAGTATTATCTGGATTGGTTATGTAGGTTGTGAAGTTAGGTATGCGAAAATATGATCTATCTGTGAAATGTGTTTCGCTGACTAGCATGATGTCCACTGAATTATGATAAAGGAATATTTCAACTTCATTTTTGTGCTGTAGAAGGCCATTGGCATTCCACAGGGCTATTGTTAGAAATTTAGTGTTTACTTATCAGCGTGGTAAGCAGATTCATCACCATGCTGTTCTGTTGTACGAGTTGCTGAAACATAGCCTTAAACTCATCTAGGAATTTGCACAGACTGATGGAGGGTGTTCCTGTGTGATGTTCGTTGTGTTCTCTACTCTCAGTTGAGCGTAATGTATTTTGTTCGTTGGTTCTGTTATTTTTCACTGCTCCTGCATAGCTTAAATTTTGTTGGATACTATTTGTTTGAGGTTGGTTTTCTGTATAGATGGCTGTTAACGGGTTGTGTTGAATGTTTAGTCTATTGTTAGCATTGTTGGATTTTTTTAGTAAGCCTTGGTAGAATTCGCAGCCTTTATAGCTAGCCGGATGAGGACCATTGCATAATGCACATCGTGCAGGTGTGTCTTTGTTTTTTGTACAATTATTCGTGCTATGAGTCCCTCCCCATTTAACACATACATAGGGTTTAGTACAATAAGCTTTAGTATGACCATATTGCTGACAGCGCATGCACTTGCATGGGATTATATACCTTTAACTTTTTGGGTGGTTCAATAGTTATTAGTTGGTTTTGTATTTCTTGTATTTTATAAATATTTTTATTGCTTTGTGCTGACTCTAGGTCAACAAAGAATAGGTTTAAAGGTTCTTTTGTTATTCGTTTTCTTGCATTCATAATATTTCTAACTTGATGTCCGTCTTTACTAAGTTCTTGTTTAATGCTTTCTGTGCTAGTTGAAAAATGTAAGTGCTTGAGTACGTCATAGACAAAGATTGGCGGGGGTCGTGGGACCTTGTTTTCTACTTGTGTTGTGTTAGTTTCTTCTTCCATGGCATCGGTTAAATGGCTATATTTATTTTGTATTAAAATGTTTTGACTGTTGGGTATATTTATTTTTCTTCTCTTGGTTTGTTTTACTTTTTGCCATGGGTTTTCTTTGGAGTTTTCATTGGGGGTTTCTTCTGTTTCATCATCGCTGGTTGAGGTCAGTCTGTAGTACTGGCGTTCGTTGTTTAATTGCTGCTGCTGAGTGGGATGGGAATGGGCTGGTGGGTTAATGTTCTGTTGCGGTATGAAGAAGTTGCTACTAGTGGGTATTGATTGACTTTGTTGTTGACAGTTCTAGTACTGCGGCATTTGTGTGAGCTAATGTAACACCCGGTATAACGTTGTCCATTGGGATTACTTGCTTGGGATTATTATATGGTACGCCATTTTGGTTATAATTAACTCCTGGGCCATTATATGGTGGTAACATTTTGAATTTGTTTAATGAAGTTTAATAGGTAAACACAGTTACTTTTTATTTAATTTCCTAGTAGTTTATTGGGCAAGAAAATATTAAGCTAACCCCGCGGTCACGTTATCGTTCACAACAGCCGCTAGCCGATAAAACGCATGGATAATAACGTGAGTCAATAAAATATTTGATTTCTTAAAAAATAAAAAAGATTCCGTCGTATACAGAAGCGTGGTGATAAGAAAAATTGTCCTAGCGTGCGCTTATTTACCCGACGAGCCAGCGGTTTCCCGCAACGTGGGAGTTGGCACCGTTTTTTTTTTTTGTCTAGGAGATAAAAGGTAGTTACATTTTACCACCATCATTATAGCCACGGTGCCGAGAGTTGCGTCAGGATGGGGCCCGGCACCATGAGTTTTCCTAACCGTGTGCATTACAATGCACACTAGTGCTTTTTTTTTGTGTCCAGGACCATAAAAATTCGTACAATTATTAATTAATATAAAATGCTTTCGACAGGTTTGCGCTGGCACCGTTATCATTTTAGGGACATGTTTTCATGACGTATCGATTAGAAAACATTAGAATCGTCTGGCGATTCAAGGTAAAAAAATCGACCGGGCTCTTGGGCGTTCTCTAAAATCTGATTGGTAGATCAGTTGATTTAAACAGAACTATGATCATGATGTGAAGCCAAGTGTCGTGTCATCAGAGTATGTAGCAGTGTTTGTAAAGTTGGTTTGGAGTAAATCTGTTGTATAAAGGAGTATGAGTGGGTTCTCAAATACTTCTTGTGGTACTCAGGATTGCACTGAATAGAGATCGGTGTAGATTTTTTGGTATTTAACTTGAAATGTCGAGAGATAGGATTTTAGAAGTAAATAGAATGGATGTGGGAGTAAGAGTTAGTCCAAGATGCCAATTCTATTGAATACTTGTCTTACATCAATGAAGACAGCCGAGCAGTATCGTCTTTCTTCCTTATTATTTCGTATTTGTTTAACGTTGGGTAGATTTCTTCCGTGGTTCCATGCTCTTTCCTGAACTCGAATTGGTGCTGAGGTGTAAGTATTATATAAATATTAGTTATTCAAGAACCTTTTGCAGGACTGGAAGGAAACTTATGGGTTAGTATGGCGTAACCTCATTTGGTTTTTACTAGGTTTAGCAATCATTATAACCTCTGCTATTTTTAGCGGCATAAGAAATATTCAAGTCTAAAAACAGCATTAAATACTTGCATTAATCCTTTAAGACATTTTACGGATAACTTTTGGAGTACTTTACCAATGATGATACCATAACCTTAAGCTTTTTTTACGTTGATTTTGTGTTGTATCACTGCTTTTACCTTGTAAAACTTTTTGTATTGCTAAGGTCATCTGGAAGAGAGCTCTCTGCTTCTTCTGCAACCGTTAACTGGAGTTGGAAGACTGTAGCAAAGTGTTCTGTAAAGACAGGGACCTTTTACTAATCAGTTCTTACCCACGTGTTATGTTTGATTCGTACTGAAGATAAATGATATTATTGCTGCTTGAATAATCGGTTGCATTAGTTGTTATTAAGTCTTTAAGATAATTTTGAACGGATTTATTTTTTACCTTGCGTAGCAATTTTTTAGGTCATTTGCTAGTTTATTGTACCTTTGTCTATCTGATGGGGCTCTCGTTATTTGTCATCGTGTTCGAGCTTTTCGTTTCTCTGATATTTTGCGCTTCAGTATTATTGGGGGTTCTTCTCGGTTTTTTCTTCGTTTCCGTCTGGGGTCGCTTGCAACGTCCCACTTTGTATTGCTAGTGTTATGCCTACGACGGCTTTTTCTATATCAAATTTAGTATGGTGTTGGTAGAGTAATTTGTTTGTTTAATTGGTCTCTGAAACAGTCTCAGTCTGTTTTTTGTTTGCTGTAAAGTGATTTCTTCAGTTTTCCGAATATTTGTGTGTACATGGTTATCAGAATAGAAGTGTGATCCGACCTCAAATTTAAACAGAACTCTACCAGAAATTTTTTGAAGTTAAGGCCCTTGACTATACAAAAGTCAACAAGATCAAGACCAGTACGTGGATTGAAATGTTGAAAGATGAATTTTAATAGTTTCCGTTTCTTAGTTGTTGTAAGCCTAGATTCTCATATTGTGTTTTTTGCATTAAAGTCTCCTGCAACTAGGAATCGGTTTCTTAGCGTCCGGAAATACCCGTCATAATCCTCATATTTATGGTTGTGCCTTGGTGGGCAATACACGGCAGATACTGTTATTTCGCCCGTAGTTTCTACTATAGTGACGTTGGTGCCCTGTATGTTGTTATACTTATATTCAACTCTTTCATAATATTTAATATTCTGCCTGATTATAACTGCAGAATCTTCATGTGCTGTTTCATCTGGATGGTTAGCATTATGTATATTGTAGTTTGGTATTTTCTTCTATTGGTGAAATGCATTTCTGATGTAAGTAAGTCTAAATCATTATTTTGTATAAATAATTCTTTTAGTGTCCATTTTTTGTTAAATTTGTTTACGAACTATACAACCTTTATAATTTGCAGGGTGGTCTTCATTACAGTTTTTGTACTTAACGTTGCCTTCTGCTTGTCTGGTACAGGTACTGGCAAAATGATTTGAGGCGCATTTGACACATTGTGCTTTATTTTTAAAATACTTTTTGGTATGTCCGAATTTTTGGCAGCGCATAAATTGTGAAATTTGCGTTTATCGTGCGGAGCTTCAAACTGAACTTTGGTGTTTAGTAACAAGTCTATTTTGTGAATTTCTTTGTTATTATTTTTAGATATGATATCTATGAAGTGCATCGGCAATGGAATTTTTATCCCTATTTGTTATACCGCGTCCTCTCTCTTACAAACTTTGTTTAATGTCTTTGACGCCAGTTGTTGGGTGTAAATTCTTAAGCATTACACGAAAGTTTCTTTCTTATTTAGCCTTGTAGGTATGGAATTTAGTGTTTTTATCTATAAGTGCTATAAGCTCTGAGTATATCGCATTCTCTAAAGGTTGTAGCTTGAGTTATTTATTATACAATGTCTTTATTGCGCCTTTGTCTTTAGATAGTTTATTGAGCAATTGAATTAGCGGTTGTATATTTTCTACGCCCGAAATGAAGATCGGTGGTGGTTTAGATTCGGTGCTTTGTGTGTTTTGATACATATTTTCATCTGTAATCTTGTCAATTTTGTTACCGAATCTAATCCAGTAATTATTCTTTTTAAAAATATAAGCTTTCTGTTTTTAACTTTTGCCTTGTTTTCTATTGACATGCTGCCATGATCCACCAGTGTTTTGATCAGTAGAGTATTGTGTAAAATCAAACTGCACTGTATTTATCATTGGAAAATTGTTAAGAGGTTGACTGCTGTATCAGGTTGCATTTTGTAGGAATGTTTACATTGCAGCCGGTTGCGGAAAGGAGGCATTTGTAGATATGCGGTAGAGGTTGCTGGATTTCTATGAGTGTGGTGATGCGTATTGCACATAGTTCGGTGGCTGATACATGTGTAATAAAACCGCAATAAAAGTCACTTACAGCGTTTGTTATTTTTGGTTCTATTCTTAATTTTATTGTCGCTATCAGTCAGCAATTTGACCTGAATGTCGCTATCCGGATCGGTTAGATGGACAGATGGCCCGCCGAGTGACCTGCCGGCCTAAACCTGCAGTTTTTATCGCTGCAATAGGGCAGGTATAAATAGCACGTCTGCTTGGCTTTGATGTACGAGCCGTACTCCCCTGCTAGATAACGCAACTACGCACAAATCACGAAAGAATTACTTAGCCAACCTTAGTAAAAATGTTTTGCGGGTTTTAGTATTTTCAAAGCAAATAATTTAATTTTTTAGATAAAATTTGTTATTAGCTTGATCACACAAATAATTTTCAAGAGGTAGCCACATTAATTTCTGTACATTCGCGGAATGAAGACGTCTGCGAGCTGTCTGCGAGATTACAAGTGCCGAGCGATAAAGCGACTTGAGGTCAACTTGTGATATCAACTTTAAAAATTCAATAAATTGTAAGTGATTTTTAAATTAATTATTTAAAAACTTTCAACTACAATAAAATTCATATTACATAAATTAAAATGTTGCCGGCCGGCAACGGCTATAACGGCGCATTTAATACTTATTATAATCAGTAGCAAATTAATGGAAATCCTATGCTAACACAGCCATCACTGTTCCTGCCTATTATCCATCCCCCAAACATGCACCAGTAAACCCAATAAACATATCAACCGCCCCCTAATTCAGCATTATTGTCCTCACAATACCAACAATTTTCCCGGATGCCACAGACACAACTTTCTACATCCCAGTTGAATGGAAAATCTTCATCTCAATTAATACAAAACAACAATACCTCAAATGAGTATTACGAAGATGATGAAGAAGAAATGGAAACTAATCCTGATTGGCAAAGGGTCACTAAGCGAAAACGATTAGACAAGTCGCATACACAAACGGTCAGTGGAAAAGAAACAATAATTCATACAAATAGATACGCAGCCCTAAGCTCAGAGAATAAAACAAGCGATGACAATAATAAACAATGGCAACAAACAACCACCTAAGTCCCCGCCCATATTTTGTTAATCTTAGAAACCCATTATACCACAAGATCACATTTAGAAATCTCTCATTTCACTATATATTATACAGAACACCCGAACGACGCAGCCCATGGTGGTTCTGCTATAATAATTCGCAATACTATCAAACGTCATAAATTACCAAGCTTTCAAACGGACTACTTGTAAGGTACCATAATACAAGTAGAAAAACTTCCGATGTCAATAGTAATTTCCATCGCCTATTGCCCACCACGCCATAACATAACCAAACAAATGTTCCAACTCTATTTTGAGCAACTAGGACCTAGATTCTTAGCAGGTGGCGACTACAACGCTAAAAATACACGCTGGGGCTCGCATTTAACAACTACAAAAGGTAGAGAACTATACAAACTCATGGCAGAGAGCAATTATAGTTTCCTATCAATGGACAGCCCAATATCTGGCCAACTGACACCAATAAAACACCAAATCTGCTTGACTTCTTCGTCACCCACGGTATGTCCTCAAACTACATGGACATCGTTCCCAGTTACGACATTTCATCTGACCATACCCCTGTAGTAGTCTCAGTAAGTGCAACTATACTTTACAAAGAACCCACACGTACTCTCAGCAGTAAAAAAAAACTAACTAGGAAAGTTTTGAATCACATATAAACGAAAATCTTAACATGAACCTGGCATTAAAAACAAACGAAAACTTAGAATATGCAACTAACCATTTAATAACAATTATTCAGAAAGCCGGTTGGAAATCAACACCTCAATCCTACAACCGCAAAATCAATATACCTGACATCCCAACTGAAATAATGGAAATAGTAAGGACAAAAAGAAGAGCAAGGGCAGCTTGGCACCGTAGGCGCAACATTGCAAACAAAACTATATTTAACCAACTGAATAAAAAACTAAGAAGAAGACTTTAACAGATTCGCAATGAAACTTTCCAACTCTACACAAGCACACTCTGTGTACAAGATCAGTCAATATGGAGGGCAACTAGAGAGATCAAACGTCTCAAAAAGCACATACCACCACTACCAGATGCAACAGCATTTTGGGCGAAAACTGATAAAGAAAAGGCTGAAGCCTTCGCGCTGCACCTTCAAACTACCTTTGAACCTAATTCTAATAAACCAGACGAGGAGCTTGAACATTATTTAGAAACTCTATTTCAATTATCACCCCAAATAAAGAGTTTCACTGCCAAGAAATTGAAGCCCAAATAAAATTACTTCATAACAAAAAATCTCCAGAACATGACATAACGGGAATTATATTAAAGCACTTACCTGAGAAAGGACTTCGTTATCTCCAAATCCTATTTAATAGAATAGTGTGTCTGGCATAGTGGCCATCATTGCTCAAATTTGCCCAAATTATCTTAATCCTTAAACTGGGTAAACCTCCCACCCAAATAAAATCCTACCGACCCATTAGTTGACTTCCGCTAATCTCTAAGCTGCTAGAAAAATTAATATTAAAACGCATTAATGAGAGTGAACTTCAAAGTAAAGGGCTACTAGATCACCAGTTTGGATTCCGATCCCAGCATTCAACAATTCAACAATGCCATCGATTAACACACATAATACGCGGTGCACTTGAAGACAAAACTTACTGTTGAGCAGTGTTTTTAGATATGAGTTGTGCATTTGACAAGGTTTGGCACAGAGTTTTATTGTACCAAATAAAAAAAAACTACTTCCATACCATTACTACCTGCTTTTGCGCTCCTACCTGGACAGTAAGAGTAAATGTGTAATATATTTTTTGTTTGGAAGAGAAAACACCCACTCACTATCACATATGGGTTTTAGCATAGCCTTATATAGCAGGATTTTATTCTTGGTAGACAGTATGATTTACACCCCGTAATCCAAGCTTTGTTTTAGCTATTTTTTCTTTGTCTGTATGTGTCTCTATAATATTAAGCGTTGATCTACACATATTCCTAGGTATTTAATAACTAATTTTGCAGACACAAAACTCCGTTGATACCTGCAGGTAGAGAGATTTCAGTACTAGTAGTAAATGTTATTTGAAGAGATTTATATTGATTTAAATGGAGTACAAATAAGTCTCCGCCGTTTGACAAAAGATAGCCCCACCAGTAAGTTATGGTTGAAATTGTCAGATGTAAAACGTCACATCGTAAGGTTGAACATCTGACAACACCATAATATTAAAATATTAGCATCACATAATTTTTTTCGTGCGAAAATGTCGAGTTTTGAGCCAAATAAGCGTCATTTGCGGGAACTCTTGATTTACTTCTTTAATTTGAAGAAATCTGCAGCTGAGGCGTATAGATTGCTTGTAGAAGGATATGGTGAGTCTGCTTTAAGTGAAAGAAGTTGTCGTGAGTGGTTTCATAAGTTTAAGAACGGTAAGTTTGACGTCGAAGACGAAGAACGTAGCGACCAAAAGTGTACGAAGACGCGAAACTGGAAGTATTATTGGAGGAAGATTCCTGCCAAATTCATGGAGAACTTGCACTTATATTAGAAGTGACTCAACAAGCAATTTCACATCGTTGAAAATTGTTAGGGATGATTCAAAAGCAAGGAAATTGAGTTCTATATAGACTGAAGCTGAAAAACGTTGAAAGTCGATTTTGCACATGTGAAATGCTGCTTACCAAGCATAAACGAAAGGGTTTTTGCGTCGTACAGTTACTGGTGATGAAAAATGGATCCACTGCGATAACACAAAAAAACAGGAAATCATAGGGACCAAGTGGACATGCTTTAATATTGATAGCCAAACCGAACATTTATGGAAAAAAACTCATGTTGTGTATTTGGTGGGATCAACTTAGTATCGTGTATTATGAGTAGCTCAAACCGGACTAAACCATTACTAGAGTTCTCTACCAAACACACTACTACTCCAGACACGATAAAATTATTCTCCTGCATAATAATGTTCATCCACATGCTGCGGCGCCGGTCGAAACTTACTTGGAGACGCTCAATTGGGCAGTCTTTTTCCACCCGGCCGTATTCAACAGACATTGTTCCTTCCGATTATTACTTGTTTCGATCGATAAGACATGGCCTGTCTGGGCAGAACTTTACATCATATGAAGATATCAAAAATTGGTTCAATTCGAGGATAGTCTCAAAAGATAAAGCGTTCTTCCGACGCGGTATGCGTATGCTGCCAGAAAGATAGGAAAAAGTAGTGGCTAGCGATGGACAATACTTTGAATAAAACATAAGATTCCGTTCTTTTACAATAAATGCCCAATTTGTACTCCCTTTATTTTCATTCGCCACTTGTTGCGCTATTAACTGAGCAAATTCAGATTAATTTGCATTTTTCAGGCGATATCTTATGATCGTATCTGAGACTAAGATAGTAACGTCATATTCAAATGCAATAACCATGGTGTTTTCTGTTTCAGGTAAGTCACCAGTATAGATAAGATAGAGAAGTAGACCGAACACGTTGCCCTGCAGGACACCAGATTGTATGGGATGCTATGGAGAAAGTACGTTGTGTTTTACAAATTCCTATCGGTGAGGTAAGATTTTAGGACAAGGTAGTAATTATTATTGATTATAATTTTAAGTTTGCAGAGTGGCCTGTGTGCCACATTTTGTCAAATGATTGAAACGTCTAAATACTCCTTGGCAATATTTTTTCTCGATGCTTTTACATAAATATTTGATTGACTATTATATGAGTTTGGCGATGAGAACATACATATCTTGTTAGTAGTGGCATCTAGTAAGGCATGTCAATGAATTCTTCAATATCACCGATCAGAATATCGAGTGTTGGTTCTGCTTCTAGAAAGACATACGATAAGTGCATTGTAAATATATCGGCGTTTTTTTATTTGAACGAGCTTTCTGGTTATTGAGTTTTCTTATTGAAAACTTTGGTGGTGTGGATTTTTTGAATTTTGTTGTAGCTTTCCATATACTGTGGTCATCAAAGATAAGTTCTAAATGTACGATTGAAAGTTCAAATTTTGGGCTTCTTAGAGTGCTGTAATAAGTTTTCTTCTATACTAGTGTGAATTTTCTATCTCACTTAATTGTTGTCATCTTCCTCGGGCTCATCTTTTTTTACTGATTAGTTGTAAGAGGGTGCAGATAGAATTTGCTTGGTTTTAAGGGTCAACTGTTACACAGCTTATTGTAGTAGACTAGTGAAGTACAGGACAGCGGTGTCTAGATGTCCTGACTCTTTGATATAGATTTTGAGATTTATGTATTCTACAATTTTTTCATAGATGGTTTGTCTTGTTGTCAGCTTTGGGTGTGTAGGTTTTTTTATGATTGTAGTGCTCACACTCATGGAGTGAATAACTGTAATAGCTACAGAACAATACTATGGAACAGCGTTAGCTAACAAAACTATAAAAATTAGCACCAGAATACCAGACTCGTATAGGAAACTCACGGCATACCTTAGAGAAGAGATCATTGTACATCATACATATCAGCTCAAAGAAGAAAGGGCATACAGAGTAGCCATTCGCAATTTCCATCACAGTGTTTTAATCCAACTCATTATAGATGAGCTTGCCGAATACGGTCACAAAGTACGTAATATTATAAATGTCCGTCACAGGTTAACTAAATTGCCACTGCCGCTGTTTATGGTCGACCTAGAGCCCAATGACAATAACAAAAAGATATTTGACATCCAATACTTAGGAAATCTAAAAGTACGGATCGAATCACCCAAGAAAAAAAAAGTTATACCGCAGTGTCTGCGATGTCAAAATTATGGCCATACCAAGACGTACTGCAACAGGCCCTTCACCTGTGTTAAATGTGGTGAAGATTACAGTACTTCTATATGCAAGAAACCACCGAACACCCCAGCCAAATGTGCCCTTTGTGGAGCCAGTCACCCGGCCAACTACAAAGGGTGCTCTGTGTACAAAGACTTCCAAAGAGTAAGAAATGCCTTATTCCGGCCAGTAATGAACAAACCACAAGCAAGACAGGCACAACCAAATGCCAACGAATTCCCCCCATCCCCTCAAATCATCAAAACACCTCTAACGGCGAATATATGCGATTCCCTCAAAATGCAGTAAGCTATCAACAAACAGTCATAGGAAGAAATGTTAACTCATTAATCAATACCCACCC
This sequence comes from Sinelater perroti, assembly GCA_036346155.1. Lineage (NCBI taxonomy): Eukaryota > Metazoa > Arthropoda > Insecta > Coleoptera > Elateridae > Sinelater > Sinelater perroti. The sequence goes on from JARFIY010000332.1 coordinate 4,757,142, forward strand.
AACGATTATTAATAAAACACTCTCCAATTTTCTTGCAGAATTTAAAGCAATGTTTGCACAGCTAGTCAGCCAAAACAGCATGCTCCTCAACATGATTTCAACGGTAATCAATAAAATAGCATAATAATGGCGAACTCACTTCGAATTGCAACTTGGAACGCTAACGGCATTGCTAATCATGTACCTGAAATAATAACATTCCTACACCTCCAAAAAATAGACATCTTACTAATCTCGGAAACCCATGCAACCACAAAAACAACAATTAAAATACCAAACTTTACCATTTACTACGCTAACCACCCAGATGACACAGCTCATGCTGGATCGGCCGTGTTAATAAAAAACACAATCGCCCATTACGAACTTGAACACTATCAATCAGACAAAATTCAAAGTGTAAAAATACAAGTTAACGCGCTCCCTTACCCACTAGTAATTGCCGCTATCTATAGTCCACCCAGGCATACTATTTCTTTTGAAGACTTTGAGCACTTTCTTCAATCCTTAGGCTCAAAATTCATTGTTATGGGAGACTGGAACTCCAAACATACAGCTTGGGGTTCAAGAATTACTACCTCAAAAGGACGCAACTTACTTAAAGTAATACAACAGCATAACTATGGTTACCTGCCAACAGGCGAGCCAAAGTACTGGCCTACCGACCCACATAAACTGCCAGACCTCTTGATCATGGAGTTGTTAACGGCATAGCAAGTACTTACACTAAAACAGAATCCAATTACGATCTATCCTCTGACAACACCCCGTCATTGTAACCCTAAGTTCCACGGTTATCAGAAAAGAACCTCCACCAAAGCTTTGCACCAAACATACCGATGGGTTTTTCTTTCAAAATTACATCGACCAAGAACTTCAACCCGACTTCGGTATACAAACTGAACAAGAACTTGATGCAGCAGTCCAACACCTAACTACAGTGATACAAGACGCTGCCTGGTAAGCTACACCCAATCTAGCCTTCTCCCGAGATGAAATAAACAACATCCCTCTTTATATCCGAGATCTCATCGCCCAGAAACCAACGGCAAGGAACAAATGGATGAGAACAAAAGACAGACAGGATAAAACTTTCTATAACAGACACACCCACCAACTCCACAAGGCGACAACAGAAGCTCGCAATAAAACCTTCAGACAATACATCACAAACTAACACCTAATGACAATTCCATATGGAAAGCAACCAAAAAGTTCAAACGACCGATTGTGGCAATACCCCCCATAAGAAATCAAGATGGTACTTGGGCTAGATCTGACGAAGACAAGGTAAACGTATTCACTGAATATCTCGTCACAGTTTTCCAGACACCACAGCGACAAGACAATCCAGATGATAATAAAATTGACCCTTTCCTTGACGCCCCACGCCAGTTATAATTACCACTCAAATCTTTTTTACCGGCGAAAGTTCTACAACAACTTAAACTAACAAATTCAAGAAAGGCTTGTAGATACGATCTTATAGTAGGCGAAGTTCTTAAAAATCTTCCTAGAAGAACCATAGGACTACTCACTACAATTTATAACAATATCCTATGACTCTGCTATGTCCCTACTACATGGAAATATGCCCAAATAATAGTGATTGCTAAGCCTGGGAAACCACTTACAGAACCACAATTCTACAGACATCCTATCCAAAGTTTTCAAACGACTCCTACTTAAAACAATCAAAGACGTTGTATATCTCGACCAACTTATACCAGAATATCAATTAGGATTTAGAGAATCCCACTCAACCGACCATCAAACCCATAGAATCATTAATCACATACTGGAAAGTCTAGAAACAAGAACTATATGCACAGCAGCATTTCTGGACATAAACAAGCATTCGGCCGAATTTGGCATAAAGGACTCCTCTATAAGATTAAACTATATTTTCCAAGTCAGGTGTACCTACTGCGTAAATGATACCTAGCAGATCGGATTTACCAAGTAAAAATTAGCACCACAACATCCTCCTAGCACCACATAGGTTCTGGGGGACCACAAGGCAGTGTCTTAGGACCATTGTTATACCTAATATTTACCTACTACACCAAATACAGTGATAGCCACGTTCGCTGACAATACAGCCCTCCTATCAATCAACAGATTTTCTGAAATAGCAGCAGAACACCTACAGGCCCACCTGGACCCTTTGCAGGACTGGTTTTCTAAATGGAAAATTACAGTTAACACCGATAAATCCTCGCATGTAACATTCACCACTCGATGTATCGCATGCTCACAAGCCAGAATCAACAACGTCTTTATTCCAATAAAAACAGAAATAAAATACCTGGGGATGCATCTAGATCAAAAACTCACGTGGAACACCCACATAAAAGCTAAGAGAAAGCAACTAGACTTAAAATTTAAGCAAATAATGTGGTTACTTAGTACCCGATTACAGCTCTCTTTATCTAACAAACTTCTAATCTACAAAACCATACTAAAGCCTATTTGTACCTATGGGATCTAACTATGGGGATGCGCCAAGGCGTCACACACAAAGATTCTACAGAGATTCCGGTCAAAGACCATCCGCATGATAGCCAATGCTCCTTGGTATATCACAAACCATTCATAACGACTTGAACATCCTGTATATAGCCAGCGAAATCAAAAGACTCTGCATACACCAACCACCTCACGGGACACAGCAACAACCTTGTCGACCATCTCTCCATTCAACCACCCGTCACGAAACGTCTCAAGCTCCACTGGCCACTTGATCTACAACTGCATCCTAACCTGCACTAACGCAGCCCCGGGAGCCTAACGATGGCTACAGCTTCCTTCATAACATGACCCAACAGAACATTTACTTAATACTCAACATTGACTATGAGTAGATTGTAAATTTTATGTTTTATTCATTTGTAAGTTCTTAATTGACTATTCTCTTGTGCTGTACTTAAAAAGATAGTAAAATACAACAATTCATATTACAAGTTTATTGATATTAGTCCTTATAAAGAAATGAATCGATCAGTTTGTTCCAAAGAATAGTACCTGGCTTCAAATTTTGTTCTTAATAACGCTCTGAAAGAATATACGAGGGTAAAGTGAAAAGTCCTCGGCCTGACACAGAGATGGTGCTGCAACCGGCAAACAATTATGCTTCCTGATTGGGTGCATGCGTCATTACTTCGTATGACTAGTTTCAACTTGTTCGCTCAAGTAGTTTGTTTACACGAATTTTTTCAGTAGACATGTTGCATGTTTTTTGTTAAAATGGATAAACTTGAATATCGTGCGGTTATAAAAATTCTTCGAGTTGAATGGATTAACCTCTAAGGAAATTCATCCGAAGTTGGCAAAAGTTTACGGGGACTCTGCTCCTTCCACGTCAACTGTTAAAAAGTGGGCAGCTGAATTTAAACGTCATCCCTCGAAGATGACCCGCGTGAAGGACGGCCAAAAACCGCAACCACACCGGAAACCATCGAAAAAGTGCATGACATCGTGTTGGATGATAGGCGAGTGAAGGTGAGTAAGATAGCTGAGGCTGTGGGCATATCGAAAGAAAGGGTGGGAAACATCTTGCACGAAGAATTGGGTATGCGAAAGCTCTGCGCAAGATGGGTGTCGCATTTGCTGAATGCCGATCAAAAGCAAATGCGCAAACGATTTTCGCAGCAATCTTTGGACCGATTCAACAGGGATCGGATCGATTTTGTGCGGCGATTTGTCACCATGAATGAGACATGGGTCCACCACTACACGCCAGAAACGAAACAGCAGTCCAAGCAGTGGGTGGAAGCCGGTGGTTCAGCGCCAAAGAAAGCGAAGTCGATCACATCTGCCGGAAAGGTGGCCAGAGTATTTTGGGATGCGAAAGGGATCATGTTAATTGATTATCTTGTAAAAGGCAAAACAATTACAGGCGAATATTACTCCAGCCTTCTTGACCAGCTGGATGCCAAAAATCATCTTTCACCAGGACAACGCACCTGCGTTGGCGATGGGAAAACTGCGGGATTTGGGGTCAGACTGCCATCTGTTCCCAAACTTAAAAAATTTGTTTCTGGGAAGCGCTTCGCATCCAATGAAGAAGTTGGTGAATATTTTCACAATCTTCCAGATTCTCACTTCCGAGAGGAAATACTGATGTTGGAGAGGCGCTGGATCAAGTGTGTTGAAGGCAAAGGAGATTATGTAGAAAAATGAAATAATTTTTTAATTGAAAGTCGCAGTCTTTCATTGTCAGGCCGAGAACTTTTCACCTTACCCTCGTAAATTACGTGTTCCTTTAACAGTTTTACCAGGCGCAAAACCATTTCACAAAAAGGGATGCATAGTAATTTGCTTTCTGCCTCAAAGCAAACTCTGAAGTTTATCCTTGCTTACAAAACCATAGTTCATTGCAAAATCAACAAGAAACTCATTTGGATGGTGTAGTGCTTCTTCTTCTTTCCACTGTGCAATAAATCAACTCTGCATCCTAACATAAAAGTGGTGCTTTAAAAAATGTGGCAGAATATTAATTTAATTGGTAAAAGTTACTTCTTCCACGTTTTCCAACTCTTGAAAAAGACTTTCTACAATTTTCTTCCCATTACATAATATGAACCTACGCCAATTCAGGGCACATTGTCAATTATCTAACTAATGTCAACGTTCTTTGTTAAGCATAAGAGTAATTAAGCAAAATTTTCGTGTATTTGATATGCGCACGTGCTGTGGTAAATAACATTTTCTGTACACACACATTTTCGCGGATTTAGCAAATAAAATAAAGAAAGTAAAATGTTTTCATCGGTTCCAAGTTTAAACTCATGACAATGTTCAGCCAAGGTGACTAAAAGTTTGTATTTTCCAACTTATATATAGCCTGTTCCATTTTTATTGGAAATGCGCAAGGTTTTTCTTTCGCCAGGAAAAATTTTACTGTAAACTGGAGACCTATAAAAATCCAGAACCATTTTCTTCAGAACTTCAGTTGTCTTTGAACAACCTTGAACACGTGTTGGTGGATATGAGAAAGGTCTTACTGTATTACTAATGTCATAAGTATTATTTACTAATTAACGGCTACAACCGAAGATGTTCTCAGCTGTACCATTTTTATAGTTTTTGTTACAGTTATCAGTATACTGTATTTTATTCTTTGATCGCCGACTTTATTTTGATTAACTAATCACATTCAGTCGTTGAATCCATAATATTTCATTTCATTGTATTAAATCGTTTGTTGGGTTTTGCTTTCACACGTTAGTACTTCTTAGAAACTGCGCTTTCTAATTTTACCGGAAATACGTCGAGGACAACCAGTGCATAACCAACTTCATAAGCAGCCTGATAGTCTTTCAACTCACTTTTAGAACTTTTGGAAGTACTAGTGAACGGCTTATTTGTATTATCACTATTGGTATCGGATGAGCTTTCATTTTCAAGAATAGATATGTTTCTATCGCCTCTTGAACGTTTAGCCGCAATTTCTTCAAATTCATTTTTACTCCGTTCTTCTTCTAAAAGCTACATGCTTTCACATTATCCTATCTCTCCATTTGTTACAAATAGGATGACCCAGAATCAATTTGTCACGTAATAGTGAATTTGTTTCACTTCGATAGTAACCTTTCGGTTTTTCTTTGATGATAATTTCTGTTTATGCAAGTCTTACAGATTCACTGAATCTTATTTGGTTTGTTCAAGTTTCAGTTGCAATCTTTTGTGATTTTAGGAAACATGTATCACTAAAAGGTATCTCCTCGAAGAATTTTTTCCCGTGTTTACTGTTGTGAATAATTACAATCAGTTAATTATATTAATATTCAGTCTTCTTCTCTTCTTCTCCTAAGCCCAATTAATTATGTAATTAATTAAATCCATTTTTGGATGTAGGCCTTCCCTAACTCGTTCCACCTATCACGATTTTGTGCGATTTGGATCCAATTTAGTCCAGCTGTACGTTTAAAATCATCATACCAACGCATAGGTGGTCGTCCTCTTCCTCTCTTATGCTCGTACGGTCTCCATTCAATTATTTTACGGTTCCATCTATTTTTGTTACTTCTCGCCACGTGTCCTGCGTAACTCCATTTTAATTGGGCAATCTTAATACCAATGTCTGTCACTTTTGTAATTGCTCTTATTCTGTAATTCCTAACTTTATCTCTCCTTGTTATATTTAACATTGCTCTCTCCATTCCCCTTTGTGCTATTCTCATTGATTCTATGTTGCTTTTTGTTGTTGCCCAATTCTCTACTCCATATGTCATGGCCGGTAAAATACATTGTTCGAATACTTTTGTTTTCAGGCGTTGATCTATTTTTGTGTTTTTCAAAATGAAGGATAGTCTTCCAAATGCGATCCATCCACTTTTAATTCGTCTTTTTATTTCCTTCTTTTCACTGCTTCGTCCTAGTTCTATTCTTTGGCCTAGGTATATATATTCTTCTACTCGTTCAATTTGAGAATCGTCAATTCAGTAAATTATTTAAATTTTTACATAACGAGGAAGTAATACTCTTGAGCATTACTTCTTTATCTTATAATAAATTATGTTTGCATTAGTCTGAAATCAACGTAAACTTAGAAATTCCAAAACTAATTTTATGTGAATCTATTAACCAGGTCTAGCGGAGTCGTTTGTCAAATTGTCTTTGTAGACGAGCAGCAGCTAAATCATTTGGGTAAGCACTAATTTTTGCTTGGTAGTTGGTACTGGCGCTTAGAATTTCTTCCTTAACTAAAGCAACAGGTAGATCTTGTTGAAGTAGTCAATTAAGGACGTACCTAGAAGCATTGGCTATAACCGTATTACTTTATTTAGGAATCTATGCAAAGTTTTCAGGTTGGAATTGGTGGCAGACCCATATTACTCAATTTTATAGGTCCATATTGGTTTCAAATTTATTTATGGAGTAATATTTTGTTTTGAAGTGATAATTGAAAGTTCCTTCGTAACATCCTGTACATGTTATGGAATTTTAGCTCAAGTTGTAATCCTTTCTTCATTATGTAAGTCTTCCAAATCAGACGTCGGTCTAAATTAAGCTTTAGGTATTTTACGTTCTTTTGTTGTGGTATAACGCATTTTGGCGTTCTATGACAATAATTTTTTGAGTGACCAAATCTTTGACACTTATGACATTGAATTATTTTCTTTTTGACTCTAGGTCGTTCGAATCTTTTTTATTATATATATTTCATTATAAATTTTGTGTCGAAATTTTTTTATTGTTATCGGCTTGTTCTAGTTCTACGAAGAACATTGCTAATAGATTTTTCGTGATTCTTGGTCTGATATTATAAATATTCAGTACTTTATGTTCATGGTTATTTATTTCAGCTGCAAATTCTTTGATTTCAACTGTGGACTACATGTCCCTTTGTATTTTTCCTTGTTCTTTTGTTGTGTGGTATTCCGCGTTTTTTTTTCCTTTAAGTAGTTTAATAATTATACAATAATCTGTAGCTTTGTTTAGTTACGCCTTTGTTTGTGTGTTATTGATTAATTTAACAACATAGTTATCTTTGGTTTTTTCCGACATGTCTGTTAGGGGTTTCAAATTATTTACACGGTAAATAAATACTGGCGGCGGTTTTATTTTTTTTTTCTCTTTTTCAGGATTAGAATCGGCGAAAGGTTGATATTTATTGGAGGTGGATGGGGCGTTAAGCCAGTAATTAGATATTTTTGTTAAGTTAGAATTGTAGTTCTGAAACCTTACGTTTTATCCTTCTTGCGTTTGAAATTTGCCATAATCGTCTAGAGTTGAAGTATGTGTTCCTTGTTGATTCGATTTCCTTAATTGAGTATGTGGGATAAGAGTGTAGTGAGTGCTACGATTAAATTTAGATGGGTGGTTGTTGAATTGTAAATGCTGCTATTGTTGCTGTTGCGGGGACATTTGTTGATATGCTGATCAATTAACATATTAACACCCGTAATTTGGGGCGTCAAACATGGCGACTTTGTTTAATTGAGCGCTTATTTATAGACGCATTGGTTCATACAAAATATTAATTAGCTATCGCTCGCTGAACCGGCAGGTGAGAGCTGCACACAATCATGCGAAACGAAAGTCAAACCGCAACTCTCTCGCAGAATGATTTAAATTTCTTCCAAAGACAATTGGTAATTTACCTTGTGTTGATGGCTTGATGATCCTCCACATTAAAAGGGTTACAGCAGATTTTGACGATTTCTTAAAGCTTCAAGCTGATTTCGACAATATTTACAAATTCACAAACACTACAAACTGAATTAAATTCCGTTACAAGTTCCTCGGAAATCTGGACTACGTTGACCGCTGATCTACGGCGAGACAAATGTCTTTGACTCAACAGATGGAACACTTTTAGCCTCCAGTTATGGATTTGAAAATATAATAGGTCTAGTAAAAAGAAATCTATTATTTTTCCAATAGATGGCTTTAATAAATTGTATCTCGCGCACTAAAAGTCCGATCGATTTACACTAGATGGCGTGAGAAAGCTGATGTTTTGTACTAAAAAAAACGTATCTGATAGTTTTGTGAATGGTCGATTCAGTTTTGTTTGAGCTCACGTCAAAGATGGACACCAGTAAAGAGAAAATACGCTATATTTTTCTTCGATAAAAGTAAAAACGCAAGTCAGGCGGCTGAAAATGTGAATAGTGTTTATGGTTCTGATACTGTAACAACAATCAAGCGCAGTTTTGGTTTTGTCGATTCCATTCCAGTAATTTCGAAGTTAAAGATGCACCACGCTCTGGAAGGCCAATTGTCGAAAATGTGGATAAAATCATGGAAACAGCCGAGTCCAACTGTCATATAAGTACTATTTCTATTGCCCAGGAGCTAAACATTGCACAAAAAACCGTTTGGAACCATTTGGAAAAGGCTGGATACAAAAAGAAGCTGAATGTATGGGTGCCACACGAGTTAACGCAAAAAAAACCTCATGGACCGAATCTCCATCTGTGAATTGCTGCTGAATCGCAATAAAGTCGACCCATTTCTGAAGCGGATGGTGACTGGCGATGAAAAGTAGATCACTTACGACAACGTCAAGCGAAAACGGTCGTGGTCGAAGCGCGGTAAACCGGCGCAAACGGAGGCCAAGCCAGGATTGACGGCCAGGAAGATTTTGATGTGCGTTTTGTGGGATTGACAGGGAATCATATACTATGAGCTGCTCCTCTACGGCCAAACTCTGAATTCGAACCTGTACTGTGAACAATTGGAGCGTCTGAAAGAAGCAATCGCCCAGAAGCGGCCAACTTTGGCCACTAGGACAAGAATTATGTTTCATCAAGACAATGCCAGGTCACACACATCAATAGCGACTCGCCAGAAGCTCCGGGAGCTTGGTTGGATGGTTCTTATGCATCCACCCTATAGTCCGGACCTGGCACCTGTTCCTGTCCATGGCGAACTATTTTGCTGGTGAAAAATTCGCCTCAAGAGAGGCTTGTGAAAATCGACTGTCCCAGTTTTTTGCCAATAGGGACAAGAACTTCTATGAGAGAGGCATCATGGAATTATCTTCAAAATGGCAACAGGTTATCGAACAAACCGGCGCATATTTGACCTAAGTCGGTTCATTTTAAGTATGTTAAATAAAACCTTCAATTGCATGCAAAAATAACGGATTTCTTTTTACTAGACCTGTTATTTTGCTCAATGAGTTTATTTTTTGGTTTAAGTTTTTTCTTGACTCCATAGTACTTAATGAAAGGTCAGCACTTACACACCCAACAGTAGTTTTACACAACCGAATTAACAAATCTATCATACTAATTTTGTATAATATATAATTATTCTCAGTACCTAACGGATTCGTAGAAAATCATAGCCAATTGCCATTTGGATTTTATTGCCCCATTTTCTTATAATTTTACTTATTCTATCAAGTGTTAGTGGTTTTTGTTTCTGAGAAGGCAGGCCAAATTGCACGTGTCGCCAATTTTCAAAATATTGAGTCGTACAAATTTTGTAATGCTTAACACACATTTTTTTCGGTAATGTTAATGTGAAAACAATTAGTACAATGCCCGCATAGTCTCCTTATTCTTAAATACTGCCCATGTTGGGCATGTAGTAATAATAAGCAAAGCAAGGGCTCTCAAACTATACTACACAGGAGTATATCCAACATATGTGTCAGGAGATACAAGACTTCAAGTTGAGTCGTCTCGCCAAGTCAAAATGGCAAATTTCAATTTTCAGCGATAACTTCCGTAGAAGTGAACATTTTTGATCTCGGTTTTAAGGCTTCTATACATTAAAATGAGAAGCCTTATTTAGATAGTAATGTCGTCTGTCCGTCCTTTTATTTTTCAACTTTTGATCAGGACAGCTTCCAATCTGGAGACAAGTTTCTGTTTTTGACATCTGTGGTAGGTAGAGAAATAACGTTTTCAGTATTTAACTAAGGACCATAAGTCTAGCCCAGACGTCAAAAATCAACCTCATCGAAAAATCTCGAGATCGCTTTGACCGGAAGTGGCCGCAAATTTTTGTTTATTTATAGAAGCCCCGGATATCTGTGGAACCGGAGTTCCACGTCCGTACTTATTTATTGTTTTTAGTTCTTTTCATAAACAGAGAGGTCATCGAGCGCAAGTACTAGAAGAAATATAATAGGGCATACTATACCATCTAGTGATGTAATAAAATCCAACTTAAAGAAATTTAAAAATATAAAAACGTTGTATGCGTACAATTATATAACTACATTCTATAGAAAAACACAATAGACGCAATTAAATTTTATATTCTGGGGTTAACCAGCTGCAATTATTACCTTTGCTCTTCGCAATTACTAATTCTTCTTTTTCTTTATCCCAATTTCACACTTGGTAGATTTCACGTGTTTACCATTCATCTTACACCTTGGCATTTTCCGTTTGCAATTTATACTTCCAAGCTTGTTTAGGGTCCCTAAATCGTTAGGTTGCCCGCAAAAGCCTTGTTATCTGGGGATAATTGACCGTTAGCTCACGACTGTGGATTGTAGTATTCGCAGCAACCCTATCCTTAATATTCATGTTGTCCGCCATCCGGGAGAACACTCTCTAATAATGTAATTTTCTCCATCAAAAATAATCTTAACGCTAAGAAACGTTTCTTATCAAATTCTCTTTATCGTTGAACTCCAGATAAAAACGCGGAGGTTAGTTGCAGAGGTCGTTAACTGGCGAGCGCGGTATGCGACAGCGAAATTCCCAATATCAAAGCCTGCTTGCCGATAACGAATTAACAAAGCCTCCCCGGTATTCGCAGCAGCACCCCAGGGCATTCGCGAAATTCGGGCGCTCGGTGCCGCTGCCGGCGCGCCCGGAATATTCCGATCAGCCTAACGCGCGCAATTGGGGTTTGCAATCAATTTCGCGTAATAGGTGATTGCAGGAGAGGTGCGAGGCGCTCGCTTAGCCTCAATTTGGGGCTCGTTCGCCGCGGGCTGATTGCCCAGCTTGCGAGGGGCCGATTACTCATGAATCAGCGCTGGCGACTGCGTGATTTCCGTGAGTCACGTTGCAAGTGACTAATTTTTATCGACTGCGTAGTGGAATATTTACAAAATGTAGTCCGACCAGGGTGGTTAAAGGATGCGTGCTGCTTTTACTTATATTCCCGTTATCTACTAACAAGTCGATATATAACTCGAGTTTGTTGGCTAGGTGCAGAATTTTAATATTCTACTTTTTTAGATCTGCTCACTTTTTTGATATTCCACTAAGGTATTTTATTACATTCTTCAATGAATTTGTTTGAAAATTATGTGTGAGAAAAATTCCTTGCGGCTAGGCCAGCAGCAGGCAAATAGATTTAGTTTTGATCTAACTCAATATATATTTATGATCATATCTACTGCCCATCATGACAAAAACATTTGAAAGATTGCTGTTGAAGAAATTAATTTGAATGAAAAAGTACCATTGTACCAATTCGGGTTTCGTAAAACTCAGTTGAGTGTTCAGCAAAGCCATAGAATAAATAGTAAATGAAATAATTAAAAGTCTCAAAGCAAAAACTATGCAGCTGTTTTCCTAGATGTTAAACCGGCTTTTAATCGAGTCTGGCATCCTGATTTATTATACAAGCTAAAACTTTCCCTACCTACTACTTATTTTCTTCTTCTAAAATCTTATCTTACTGACAGGTATTTCCAAGCCAAATTTAATACCAAGACGTTCAACTACTCTCCGATTAACTCGGGCGTCCCTCAAAGTAGCGAAATATTTGGAAATAATGCTGACAAAAAATTGACGTGAAAGCCTTATATGATAGCGAGCAAAATCAAATAAACCACTAGTTAAAGCAAATTAACTATCTAATTGGCGCAAATCTAAACTTACTTTGTGTAACAAATTGTTGTTGTACAAATGTATAATAAAACCAATTGGGACATACGGTATTCATCTTTAGGGTTGTGCAAAACCATCGAATATAAAAATAATTTACAGGATTTAGTCCAAAATACTAAGAATTATACACGATGCTCCGTGGTATGTCAGTAATAAAACGATAAAAGATCCGGATATATCCTTCATAGATGACGAAATTTACCAACTACCTATATCGCCTCCCAGGATACCCTAATGATTTAGTCAACCGCTTAAGTACTAACCTATTTTTTTTTTTTTTTTTGGAGGAGGAAATCCTCATGGATACCGTCAGGCCCGTGCCTGCCGGCATGCCCGACTTCGCTGGGAATAGTGCCCAGTGACCTACGGACTAAAACCTCCCCCCATTTCACCGGCTATCTCTCCGGAACCGCTTTTCCTTTTGCCTCTCTCTTTCGTCATGTTCCCTTCTCTTCATTATTTTCCTTATTGCTCCGGCATGTTCGTTCCGCTGTTTTTCATTTCTGAGCATCCTACTTATTAAGTTTTTCGGTTCCACCGTCTTGTTTCTGTCAGCATCCAGTTTTTCCCACTCTTGTTTGGCCATTTCACATTCGAAGATTGCATGTTCCGGGGTGTCGAGTACTCCACAGTACACACAGTTTTTTTCGAGTGGTTTGCCTATGGCGTGCAGATACGTATTATAGACCCCATGCCCACTCAAAGCCTGTGTTAGCCATCGATCCACTTCGCCATGTTTCCGTTGTATCCATTCTTTGATATTTGGGATTAGTTTCCTTGTCCAAGGTCCCTTCCCTGGCTTTTCCCATTCTATTTGCCATTCTTTGATGGTAACAAGTCTTTCCTCTTCGGGTGTTTTAGGGTCCTCTTTTCTATGCGTCCTCAGCCGTTCTTTGGCTAGTCTTTCTATCGGTACCAGGCCCGCTATCACTTGTACCGCTTCCAGTGAGATGGTTCTATATGCACCACATATACGTATTGCCGTCTGCCTCTGGAGTTTTGTTAGCATCTGTTTGTATTTCGCCACTTTTAGGGAATGTTCCCATATTGGCGCGGCGTACAGCATGATTGAATGTGCTACGGCTGCTAGCAGTTTTCTTTTGCTTGCTCTGGGTCCTCCTACGCTTGGCATGATTTGGCTTAGTGCTGGGATGGTGCGTTCCGTTTTTCCGGCCACTTCTTGTAAATGTTTGTCGAATCGCAGTCTTCTATCCAGCCAGACTCCGAGGTATTTTAGTTTGTCGCTCGGCTCGATCGTGACGCCTTCCATGATGAAAGAAATTGGTGCATGTTTTTTCCTGCCGCTTAGCATGATGGCTTCTGTTTTTTCTGGAGCCAGTTGGAGTCGCTTGGTCTTCATCTACTCGCTTATTTGCCGGAGGGCTTGGTTGGCGTTATGCATCAGATTGGCTTCCTTTCGCGCTGTCACCACTAAGGCGATGTCGTCCGCAAATCCTACTAGTCGGACTTTGCCTCCTAGGTCTAGTTTGAAGATGTCGTCGTAAACTATGTTCCATAGAGTAGGGCCTAATATGGAGCCCTGCGGTACTCCACTGCTGACTTCGATATTTTCTGTATTCCCTTCGGCGTCTGTTGCGATGATATGCCTGTGTTACAAGTAACTATTCAAAATGATCTGTATATATTGAGGAAATCCTCTTATTTTGAACTCTTCAAGTATAACTTGCCATGGTGCTGAATTGAAGGCATTTCTGACATCGAGGGCGATTAAAGCGCAGAGAGTTCTTGTGCGATGTGTGCCTTGTTTTGCAGTTTCAGCTATCTTTACTACTTTTTATATCGCCCCAATAGTCGACCTGCCTTTTCTGAATCCGAATTGTGCATCTGCTAGTCCCCCGTGGTGTGGTAGCAGCCCCTCAATTCGCTCAGAATTATTGACTCCAACAGTTTGCCGTAGCAGTCTAGCAGGCATAAAGGTCTGTATCCTGTGGGATCTTCCAGTGGTTTGTTTGTCTTGCGTATCAGAACAAGTCTTGCTGTTTTCCACATTAGAGGGAATTCATTAGAATTTAGCACATTGTTCATTACCTTTACGATTTTATCTGGCACATTTTCTACTGCCAGTTTTATCACCTCGCGTGGGATGAGGTCTGGACCGGGTGCCTTTTTGAGTTTGATGCGGTTACCCACTGCTTTTAATACATTTATTGTGACCTCTGGTACTTCCGCTTCTATGATTGGTGGTCTGTTAACTTTTTCGTGTGCTGGAAAGAGCGAACCTACTATTTCCTTCATTTTTTTCTATGTTTATTTTTAAGGGTGGGTTACATTTTAGTTTTTTTGTGGCTATTTTGTATCCACGTCCCCATACATCCTCGTCCAATTCTTTACAAACGCTGTCCCAACACTTTGCCTTTGATTTAGCGATTAAGATTTGTAGGTTGTGTTTAGCTTTTTTGTATTGCTCTTTAAGTGTTTCCGTTTTATCGTCTTTCGGGTCTTTCTTTTTTTTTGCATTACTTCTAGTGTATCTCCTTCTGGATTCTAGGCAGCATTGTCTAGCATCAGCAATTTCATTACTCCACCGGTACACTTCCTTCCTCTTTCCTGTCTTCTTCATTGGCATTGCTGCGTTACATGCTTTGATTGTGGCGGTCACCAGTTCTTGTGGTGTTTCTAACGGCTCTTGCTCGAGTGTATCTACCAACTTTTTTGGATCTAATTTTTTTAGATTCCACCTGCCAGGGGTTGTGTATGGTTGTGGTTTTTTGTCTTCCACTTCGAACGCTATGTATTTGTGTCCGCTCATTGTTTCTTCGTCCAAGACCCGCCAGTTCCTGGTTTTACCTGCTAGGTTTGGAGATGCTACTGTTATGTCTGGTCTAGATGTCCTATCTCCGCGCTCGAAGGTTGGGTTCTCGCCTTTGTTTAGCACTACCATGTCTAGGTCTGCTAGCATTTCGAGTAGATATTGACCCCTTGCGTCCCCTTTTTTACTTCCCCATGCTTTAGTCGCAGCATTTAAGTCGCCACCTACCAAGATACTTCCCTTTTGTTGGCGTAATGTATTCCAAAGCTCGTCGATATCATTTTTAAAGTCTTCAAAGTCACAATTCGGGGAAATGTAACAACTGAATACCGTAAGTGTAGTCAGTCTAAGCCCTATGAAAACCGTTGCCTCTAATAATGCCTCCGCATGTTATGTAGTTATTATGAATCACTAGCGCCACATCTCCTCGGTGGTCTCTTTCCCAGTCTAGTTTTTCAGCTATTTTGCGATTTGGCTAGGCGAGTATAACAATGTCGATGTTAAGCCTACTTATTATGTCTGTTAGTAGTTCGTGAGCAGCCCGTATACGGTCTGTATTAACTTGTAGTATTTTTAGGTCCATTTTTATTGTATGGTCTTAGTGTCTGTGTCTTTTTACTAAGGGCTCATCGAAACGCTGGACAGCCTGTTGTTGCAGCTCTATGTGCAGGTGTTTTGCATATTGGACAGTACTAACCTAGTTAATTGAAACTGTAAACCAATTTGCTTATTGTTCTAAAAGAGCAAATTGTATAAATAAAAAATATATGTTCTCTCGTTATCCCATTCTTTTAGTCTAAATCTGGCGAAAAATCTGCAAGTTGCATAAAATTTAAAATGATTTAAAAGTCACTTTTCCTAGTCCTTTTTGACCATCAAAATCTTTTTAAAACTGGAATGGCTTTAAAGATACGACGATAGTTCGTGTATTTCCCCGTGGCCCCTAACGCATTACTCTGGCAACCAACGCTTTTCACACGGCCGCGCAAGTAAGACGAACCAACACATCGCTTTTTATAAGAAATATGATATACAAGGGTGATCCCAAATATAAGATCTAGTTTTTAAGAATAGACAAAATATTTATTTTCGACCTTTGCAATTGTTTCGCCGGAATTGAAGGTCTCACACTTTTTTTTCGTCATGCACTTCCACGTGACCACTTATAAACTCCCTATATCACTTGCAAACGTTTTTGACATTTTTTCTTTATAAACTTTCGTTAATTGGCGATTAATTTTGATCGGCTCAACCTATTTTGCGTTAGAAAACCGAATGACTGCTCGAACTTCATACCTGTCGTTAGCGGCAAGCGGGAGTTCCATTACGAAGAGCTACCGAGCCAAAACGCACCGTCCCCGCAGACTTAAAAGTGGGGGAAGCAACAAATGTGGTAGTGTGGCCAACAGCCTCGCGAAAAGTTTCCCTGGAGCCCCAACTCTTTGTAGACCTTATTTTTGGGATTACCCTCGTACATATAAATTTCCATTATTTTTTTGAAGTTTATATTACTTCCGTCTTTTTAATATTAATTCTGATTCCAGTGCTTTGTACCTCTTTTCTTAATACTTCTATAATATAATAATAATTTTTAGTTATGTCACTTTCAGTAGGTATTAAGCAACTGCTTCTAACATACATACTCCTACTCTTATACCCATTATTATTTCTGCACAATCTGTCTATACATTTGAACAAAAAGTAAATAAATAAATGTGGCGTGAATCTAGGTCCGTGCGAGGTAAATAAAGACAGCCTATACATTTGAACGAAAAGTAAACAAAGGCGGCTGGCATTAAATTTGGCGTGGCGTGCTCTGAGCTTTTGATTAACACGAAAAGATCCGTGCGTTCGTGTGCCGGGAGACCGCGGCTGTCATCGGGCCTCTGCATTTCCATATGCAAAAAGCGCGTCTGCGGTGACCATTTAATTTG
Source organism: Sinelater perroti (assembly GCA_036346155.1). Classification (NCBI taxonomy): domain Eukaryota; kingdom Metazoa; phylum Arthropoda; class Insecta; order Coleoptera; family Elateridae; genus Sinelater; species Sinelater perroti. The sequence continues at coordinate 4,774,163 of JARFIY010000332.1, forward strand.
CTTCAGAGATTCGATTGTAAGCGCCCATTCATAATGGACGCAAGCATAAACCGCCTATAAAAAATACGTAAAGCATAAGCCGCTCATAAGAAGTACGTATAATAGACGTAAGCCTTATGTAAACATTTGAAAGTTGCGCATGGCCAAACACAGTAGCGGCAATAATGTCCTTCCAGGCATTTTGCATAATTATGTTGCCTTTGTGCCTCTTATTCCTTTTATTGTGTAGGAACAGAACTTAATTAATAGTCTCCTATCTGTTGTAAAAACATTCTGTTAAACCGATTTCAACTTTACGTATTTCTTACGTTTGAACGTAAAAATTACGGAAATGCATTATAAATGAGCTTTGCATTGATTCAACTTTATGTGTTTCTTATGGGCATGTTATGCTTACGGCCATTATGAATGGACGCTAAGTTAAATTGTTCCAAGTTCCCGATCCAGAAAAAAACAGATCCAATTAAAAAAATTTACGTTCCACTTTGCAAAAATGTGAGAAAAGGCGAGTGAAACATTGGTAATATGCTTTTTGTTATTTTGCCTCTTTAAGTTATTCGTTTACTTTTTTTTATTTTTGTTCCATATTATATTTCTTTTTGCACTATCAAAACCTTTTTCGATATGAATGCAACAAGCATAAGACGATGTCTCTTGTGATTTGTTTTTTTGCCACTTATCTGCCTTATGTAGAAAGAAAGATCTTGCGTACTTTATCTAGTCCTAAAACCACACTGGTCTTGTTAATTATCCTTTTCACTTCTTTGTTAAGTTTGATTTTTTTGTATTAGTTGTTTCTATTAGTGTTTCAACATTTTTTTCTGTTGTTGCTTCTAGCAGATCTGCAGACTACTTCACCACCTATTTAATTTTTCTCCTCATTGTATACCATTTCTCCGATTCTATTTTTTATGACTTGTTAGTTCTCTTTTTTGTTTGCATATGCCTTTTATTACTTTGTACTACACACACACATGCATTTTTATGTCTTTTTACTTCGTTCTCTTGAATATCTGGTTCTATTTCTTTGATTTGTAAGGTAAATTGTAAAATAACTGCTCTAAGTGTATTTTACAAGTTAGTATTTTGTTATTAGTACCCCTCATGATCTGCTTATTTTCGTCAGTTGATGTATTGCTATGTTCCTTATAATGTAGTTCAATAACTTGTTTTACTTTATTATATAGATTAAAATTATCATGTTTATTCTTCAGCCCTTTAATTTCAATAAATATTTCTTTTGCTATTCTTATTTTGTGTTACGTTTTGTTGTTAAATTTTTTGCATTTTTATTTTTATTCATTTTTACTTTCCTTCGCCCTTTCGTGGTTTTTAATGGTATCCAAAATATCCCCACTACTAGATTACGATCCGAGGAAATAAGTTTCAACTAATAAAGTAGTACTTCTACAACTTTTATCACTAGAAACTCGATTTTATTTTCCATTATATTGTTATAATCATGTCTCGGAGATATCCATGTGCATAAACATTGCACAGGTAATTGAAAAAAAATGTTGGAAACTATAACATTTTCTCCTTGACAACTTTAGTAGATTCTCGTCACGATTATCTCTAGTTCCAAGATTCTCACTATATTCGTGCTTTTTTCCTTTTACCAATTTTAGAATTAATGTAGCCTATAATTAAATTCATTTAATGTTCTTCTTATTTTCCTCCCTAATATTCTTAGCATTCTATCGCAATTTAAAATTAGTTTAATTTTAAGTTAGGTTGATACACTTAGTGCTAATTAGATGACCCCCTCTTTCTTTTTTAATTTTATGCCCTTGATCATTTCTGGTTCATCTATGCTCAAGGCTTATATAGAGCCTTTCCCTTGATAAGAGTTGTGTGCTTATTCCTGCACTATCTCGGTCCCTACTTACGTTAGCCCCAAATGTATTTTGCATCTATCCTGTACCACGTAGAGATGTAAATTTTCAACCAACTTAAAAAGTTCGTTACTGTATTCTATATGTCTGTCTGTCGGTCCGTTACAAAATTTGAGATTTTTTAAAATTTTAAAATGGATTCTCATAGGAAATTTTACGCTGATTTCGAATTCGAAATTAAAAAATTTCTATCTCGAATAATTTTTGAGATATTAGACTTGGAATTTCGGGAAAATTTTCGACATTACGATTTTAAATGTGATTCTTATAGGAAATTTTACACTGAAACCGACAAATAAGTCAAAAAATTTTATGTCGAATAATTTTCGAGATATTCGATTTCGAATTTCGGGAAAATTCGAAATGGAAATGGAAACGTCTTTTTAAGTTCGTTCTGGGATTGCTTACAGAGCAATCTCTTCTCCGGCCCCATGTTTGTTGATGGGGTTGTGAGACCAATAGGTATTTTTCAAACTCTTCGTTACTTTACGAAATGTAATTTAAATAACCTTCTTTAATGAGCGCATTATTTTGTCTAGGAGTCCTAGGTTTTTAAATACCCTTCAAATGCATTCTCTCTCTATGGAACCAAAAGCTGCGATTAGCATTTTAGTGATTGTTCTATTATTTTTTTTTGATCTGCACTCTAGCAGCTGAATTTAAAACAAATTTGTTCTTTTACTGCTATATTAAAAACTTAAATATTATTAATACAAAGCCAGTTTGATAAGTCAGTGACTTTTTGAATTTCCCTCGTAGTAACTTCAAATGGAACACTGTCAACTTGTGTCAGCTACCATCTATTAATAGACTACTGTGAAATCTTGAGCAAGCTGCCTCATTTAGTTTGTGTTTGACAGCCATTGAAAGCAGACAACCTCGTGAATTTCGACAAAAATGGGAAAAAGTAAATTTTGTGCTCATCAAGCCTTATTTTTGCATAAAAAAACCATCTCCGAAACCAAGGCTTTATAATACTATGGAGACTCTGCACCATAAATTTCAATGACTAAGAAGTGGTTTTCTGAAATCTGTTGTACCAGCACAAGTGACGCCGAACGTCGAGGTCGTCCAAATTCATGAAATGATGTTAGACGATCGGAGAATGAAAGTGCGTGAGGTGGCTGAGGCTGCAGGCATCTTAACTGAGGTGATACATTACATTTTACATGAATATTTGCACATGAAAAAGCTATCCGCACGATGGGTGCCGTGATTGCTGACACTCAACCATAAACGCAACCATATGACCATTTCAAAGCAGTGTTTGGCCATGTTCAACCGCAACAAACGAGTTTTTGCGTCGTTTTGTAATCCTAAATGAAACATAGATCCATCACAGCACACTAGAGACCAAGGAATAGTCAAAGCAGTTGAGTTCTTCGGGTGAACGTACACCAAAGAAGGCCAAGGTGAGTCTGTCGGCCAATAAGGTCATGGCGACAGTTTTTGGGATGAACGCGGTGTCATTCATATCGATTACCTTTAAAAGGGTAAAACAATTACCGGCGGATATTGTTCAGATCTGTTGGACATATGTGACATTCATTTGAAGTAAACACGGCCGCATATTGGCGAAGAAAAAAGTGCTCTTTCACCAAGCTAATGCACGGATGCACACGTGTGCAGTCGCCATGGCAAAAATCCATAAATTGTTACAAACTGCTGCCCTATCCAGTATATTCTTCAGATTTAGCCCCTTGCGACTATTTTCTGTTTTCAAACCTGAAGAAATAGCTCGAGGTAAGAGATTTGGGTCGAACGAAACTGAAACACAAACAAACGTCTATTTTGGTGACCTTGAGAAAACCTATTATTTAAAAGGGATCAGAAATTGAAAAAACGCTGGACTAAATGTCGAGCTAAAAGGAGACTATTGTGAGAAATGGAACGCTTTCATACCGAAAAAATATCTTTTATTCAAAAGTCACTGACTTATCAAACTGCTGTCGTATAATAAGGTAGAAAATTTTGCTAATAATATTTATAATGCTAATTTCGCCCCAATTTTCACATTTTTTAGGCATTTTGAAAATAAGCTTTGCTTTCAGTTGATAGAAAATGCTACTTTACTCTATATTTTTTAAAAAGAGATTAAAGCGTGTTTGTTGTATCTTTAATGTATCTACCACTGTTGAATAGTTCCTGTAGATTTATTTTTCTTTATTTCACGAATTACTTGAAGTATCTCCCGTTTTGCCGGGATATTTGCATTACTTGGTAGCTCGGAGCTCCAACTTGTGACGTAATTTGAACATTATTATAAGCAACCCTCATTATTCTTAAGTATTTTTGCAACGTTGCAATTGTTGCTCATTCGTATATAAACTTTTTTGTTTTTATCTTGAGTGGTGCTTTCTCAGTTACCATTGAATTGCCTGACTTCCTAATAATACAATGCTTTATTATAACCCTTGCCAAGTTTTCCATAAAAGTGTTTTTATATTTACTTAAGCTTTCTTAACTTCTCTTCTACACTAATATCTATCTTTGAATTTGTCCTCATTGTTGTTTAATTTTGGTTATGAGTCCACGTTCTTTCAGTTATCATTTCTTTTTTACCAATCCGGTCAAATTTCTTCTTGTTTTAGTCTTCATGTATGTGCTACTATCAATAGTTCTTTTAATTTTAACTTTTCTTTAAGAGATGTGTGTACTAAATTTTCTCTTTTGGTTACTGTAAACTACTGATAATCATCTAGAAGACTACCAAAGAATAGGAATATTCAAAGAAACAGCAACAAGACCAATTTTAACTAAGCTCAGGAAATTCAGTAAAAAATGGAAATAATTAAGAAGGCTAAATTTCAAGAATACAAATATATGAATAAACAAAGATTACCCTAAAGAAGTGCAAGAAGACCGGAAACAATTAATTCCATTGATGAAAGAAGCAAAACGAAAAGGACAAGAAGCACACATAAGTACCATAAATTAATAATAAACAGCAAAATATATGGAAGAGATGACGAAGAACGTGTAAAACAACTTCTGACAGAAATGAGGAAAGCAAAGGTACAACACACACATTTTTAAAGATCAGACCCCTTAGTACCTCAGTAACGTAAAATAACAAGAACTAATAAGCAAAAAAACTAACTATGAAGAATAAGGACGGAAATAAAGGCAACAACAAAGGCAATAGACAAGGATATGGAAAATTACAAAGAAGAAAAATAGGAACATGGAACATTAGGGGCATGAGAGGAAAAGAAATTGGTCTAACTGATGAATTTGAAAAATCCGGGATTGAAATGCTAATAGTATCAGAGACTAAAAAGAAAGTGAGCCGAATAGAAGAGCTAGATAAGGGACACTTGATAGTATGGAGTGGAGTAGATATGAAGGAAAGAGCGAAATCAGGGGTTGGCTGCATCCTCCCTAAAGTTATTATAAGTAAGTTAAATAAATGGCAAGCAGTATCTGATAGCATACTAACAATTGAATTTAAAAACGCAATACAAGAAGAAACTATAATAGCAGTATACGAACCTAATGAAGATGGGAGAGTACAAAGATAAACATAAATTCTGGGAACAACTAAATGTAACAGTAGAATCAGCCAAGAGGAACATTGTGATTGCCGAAGATCTAAATGCGAGAGTAGAAAAAAGCAATGGTGCACACAAAGTGATTGGAAAATTCGGAGAAGAAGCACGAAATAACAACGGCCGGAGATTTGTGCATAGTACACGACTTAATAATTGCAAACACTTTATTATATATATATAAAGGAACATTCACAAGTACACGAGAGCGGTATTAAGCAAGGAAGAATATTGTATTATTGACTACATAATTGTAGAAAGAAAAAACCGAGCAGTGATAAAGAACGTAGTAGTCAAAAAGGGATTTGAAATAGGCAGTGACTACTACCTTGTAATAGCAGACATAAAACAAGAATACAAGAAAGAGAACCCACAAGATGCCAAGAAAGAAACAAAAAAGCAGAGAAACAATTAGAACTTATAAGCTGGAGAATGAAGAAATAGCAAAAGAGTTTAAAGAATACACTGAAAGAGAAATATAGAAGATTAAAAATGAAATAGATAACAAAGACATGGAGAAATTATGGGAAATATTTAAAAATATTATAGTGGAGACAGCTAAAAAGTATGTGGAAAATATAAAGAAAGCAAGGATAAGAAACAAACAATGTGGTAGTCAGAAGAAATAAAAGAACAAGTTATAATTAAGAAAGTAAAGTAGAGAATATACACAAACAGCAGAACAGAAAAAAATATGAAGAATACAAAGAACAAAGAACTAAAGTCAAAAAATTAGTTATAGAAGCAAAACAGCAGACATTGCAAGTGTTAGGAGAAAAACTAGAAACAGATAGTAAAATCAATCAGAAACTATTCTTCAAAGTTCTAAAAAAACTAAGAAAAAGCAAAAATACAGATGTAATCGAAATAAAAAATAAAAAAGGAGAAATATTAAGAAGTGAGACCGTAGTTATGCAACGATGGAAAGAACACTTTCAAGAATTGCTTGAAATATAAAAAAAAATCTGAAGACACCGTAAATGAAACAATGAATAGAACAGAGCAAAGAGAAGACGAGAATGGAATTATTAAAGAAGAACTAGTGACAGCAATAAAAGAAATAAAAAATGGGAAGGCACCTGGCAATGACAGAATCACAACAGAAATGATTAAGAACATAGGGGAAAATGGACTATAAATACAACTTAAAATAATTAATAAAGTCTGACAAGAAGAGAAAATACCTAGAGAATGGGGAATCGCATTAATTTTGCCAATATACAAAAAGGGAGATGCAATGGAATGCCACAATTACAGAGGTATAACCCTACCGAGTACCCCAATAAAGATACTTGAAAAAATTATAGAAGTTAAACTAAGGAAAGAAGTAGAATCCAAGTTATTACAAGTAAAAAGAGGGTTTAGGAAGGGGAAAAGTATACAGGACCATGTATTCACAATTAAAGAGATCATAAACACAACTTTGGAAAGATCAAAATCAATTTACCTAGCATTTACGGATATGGAGAAGCTATTTGACCGAGTGCCGAGAACTAAAATATAAGAGTGCGTAAGAGAGAAAAACATAAATGAGAAATTAATAAGCATCACGAAATGCATGTACAAAGAGACAAGATATAAGATAATATGCAAGAATGCAGAGTCGGAAATTTTTCACACAAATGAAGGAGTTAGACAAGGTGGATGTCTCAGCCCACTACTTTTCATTATCTACATGGACCGTTTAATACGAATTGCGAAGACAAGAACAAAACCCTTGGCTGTGGGATATAGAAATATGGAAAAGGTTGTTATATACGAATGTGCATTTGCAGACGAAGTAGCGTTAATAGCGGGAAATGAGAAGGACCTTAAGGTAAATTTGCAGGAGTGGAACGAAGTATTAAGCCAAAAAGGAATAAAGATGAATAAGTCAAAAACTAAACTAACGGTAGTAACAAATGAAAAGAAGAAAGTAAAGATCCAAATAGATGAAGAACAGATAGAACAAGTAAACAATTTCCAATACCTGGGAGTAACAATAGAAGAAACAGGAAAACAAAGTATAGAGGTGAATAGAAGAAAAGAGTCAGCTAACAAAGTGTATCATGCACTGACTAAAGGCCTTTTAAATAAAAAAGAAATATCTATCTGAGAAGAGTAATTAGAGAATTAGAAATGAAGTAATTAGGGAAGAACTAAAGATTGAACCTGTAGAAGACTTTATTGAAAAAAGACAATTGGGATGGTGGAAAAAGCGCAGACACGGATGATCTGGGAATCCAAAGCATTAGGTACAAGAAAGAGAGGAAGACCAAAACAAACTTAGTATGATGCAATTGAAAATATACTGAAGAAGAAGGGAAAATCGTGGACAGAGGCCAAAAGGTTAGCAGCAGATAGAAACAAGTGGAAAAAAATTATATCGAACTGAAAGAGTTATTGTGTTTATGTGACAGCAATGTTTAGTGAAATATTAGACCCTGAAATGCTATTGTGAAAAAATTTAAGTGTAATCTTACACTCTTATGGATAGATAGGTTTTTTGATTATATATATAAACTACTGATAAATGTTTTTTTTACAACCGTGTCTTGTACTTTGTTTATAATAATACGTATTGGTTTCCAAATACTCTTAGAGTGCCTGTTTTATAAATTAAAACTAGACTTTAACTGCAACAAGGTGGTATATTCTGTATTTGGTTCTCATATATCAATAATTACATCCAGGAGTTTTTATAACAAGCATACTACCTATTCTCAAGTCTTGATTTCTACAGAATTCTAATAATAGCTGAACCATTGCCTATTTTAGTCTTATAATCTGTACTTCCTAATTATTATTGTAAGATCTCCATTGGCTGTTAAAATCTCTGACCAAAAGATAACCTCATTTCTATTTACTAAATTTATTTTCGCATGCAGTGTATCATAGAACTTTTTTCTTTATGGTCAAATAACTATGCAGGCGCATAATACTGTATTATTATTACCCTACTGATTATCTTTCATTAATCGGATTCCATTCACATAACATATTTTTAAATAGCTACACTATGCTAATGTACATTATTACCTTTAAATATCAAATATAGAAGGTAAAATACCACTGAATTCGTCGTAATTTGGCTCATTTTTAATATATCCACATTATAATGTCTATTTCCTTAATTACTTCTTGTCGTTTGTCTTGTTGATACAAGTGCAATTCAGAAAATACCTTTTTCACAATTGTATTGAGAAAGTCTAAAGCAGAACCCGTTCCTGTCTCTTGTGCTGCAAATCAGTTTTAGTACCAACTGGCACAAAACTTGTGGTTTTACAATTTTTCTGTCACTACCTCGAAAAAAGAATCCAAAAAAGTTGGAGAAAGTGTAAAGAAAGTTTAAGTGTGAACTGAGGCACTTCGCACTTTATATTCTTCCACTTCACGCTGTCTACTGAACTATTGCTTACAGTGCCGCATAAACGAACGTTTCTATCTGAATTGCTCCCTTACGTTGTTTTTACGTTCCCTAACCGATTTATTTATATTACTTTTTTGTATCGTAAATAATTTTTATTGTTCATTGCCTATTCGTTATCATTCCAGTCATTCGTTTCTTTCTTGTTTTTGTCTTCTTTAGTTTCTTCATACTTTTGTTCTAGTTTCATTATCTATTATTACTTAACTGTTCTTTTCACCTTATTTTGTTTGTAAGCTTTAATCTCGTTTACTTATTGTTTCTTTTGTCTATTATCAAGTCGTTACTAATATACGAGTGGACTTCTCAAGCTCTGTAACTTGTGCTTATTTTTTTGTCTTGTAGACCTTACAATCCCACCAAGTGTTCTGTTAAAGCTCGAATTCCGCTCAAAATTCTATTTTTTAGTGTTTGTTCATAAAGCCGGACACTTTATTTTTTAAAACCCATTTAACACTTTTCTCTATTTTCTCATTTTCAATCGTTCTGCTCGCTTTTTCTTTTCGAACTTGTCACTTATTACTTAAATTGTTTAAACCATTTATTAAATTTACTTTTTTGTTTATATCTTTGTTGTTTTTTTGCTTCCAACGTTACCACTTCAGTCTGGAGAGGCAGGCGTGTAAATAATCATACCCTCGCAGAGCGGTGTGGGGAACTAAGTACGGCCCGTCTCGAAAGTAAGACGCTGAGGCCCAAATCGTCCTTTAAACTGTAGGCGCGAAAGCGGCTACCAATATCAACCAACGGGTATTCCCAAATCGCTCACCTGTAATCGGCTTCGGGTTCGGCTTCAGCGGCGTTGATTTCCTGGTGGCCACCGTGCTATGATGACTTCGTGCCTGGCTTTGCAGGGTAGTTAGCTGCGGGTACAGTAAAACACAACCGCACTGGCTGGGTTGCGTTTCGAAAGTTGTCGCCGGGCTTCGCACCTGGCTTAGCGGTGGAGTTATCTGCGGGTAGATTATACAACGACCGCACTGATCGGGTTGCGGTTTGAAAATGTCGCCTAGCTTAACGGTGAATGATTTGCGGGAAATTTTGATTCGGCAGCACTCTGCGTTTCAAAAGGTGCCGCCGACGGCGTATGGAGGCTCGCAGGCCTAGCGAAAAAAGCCCATGTGCCGTTTTTTGTGTGCGATAGCAAAACGAGCCGGCAGATATCGAGTCACCAAGACCTTCTCGAACACAGATGGTTCAAGGACGAAAGGCCGCCACACCACAGTCTTTATTTTAGATATTATGTTTATTAGTTTACCAAATTTATTACCTGTTTTCTTGTGTTTTTTGAAAAGAATTTTAAAAATATTAAAGATTCTTAACCTTTTTTTAATGTTTTGTTTTCTTTTAGAATCCGACGCCTGAAAGGGCATGAAGGAAACGAGAAAGAAGAAGAAGTTTTCTTTTAGAATAATTCAGAGAATTTTTCTGTTGCATTTCAGTCTGCTACTATTTTTATTGGTCATAAAATGCTGTTTGAGATACTTCTATATTATTATTTACATTACGGCTCCCCTTGAATGTTCCATGCATGAGGTTGTCGTCTAATTAAAAGGAAGTTGTAAGTAAGTTTTATTAGTTTCTTTTGCTGCTTGTAGTTTAGTTTCTAAGATGAAATTAGAGGAAAACTGCCGAATAACTCTATGAAGTTCTATAAAACTGTAATTTTACGACAATCAATTTTTACATTTTAAAGCTAGCCCTTACTCTTTTCGTTTCAAAACAGTAATCTAAACTCAACACCTTTATTACTTTTTTACATTTCAACTGCTTGGGACCATAACGTCACGTTGGTAACGTGACATTTTCAATTTTCAAGATCCCTGCGTCATATTACTTGCCTATTTATTTTTTATTGCTTTAAAATAACTAGATAGACTTTTATTGTTAAAATATATATTGCAAGACACAAATAAAATATATTATTTATGCTTCTTAGGAGCTCGCATTCAATTGTATTTCTCATTATTATTTAAAGTTATTTTTGTTTATAACTATTACTGCCACATCAACTGAAATACTCTTTATTATAATAATCTACTTTTTATACGACTATGTATTAGTAAATGCTTTGAAGCTTTCTAGAAGGTAATTACTAGCTTTAATAACAATTTTTAATTTTTACTTTAGTACAAATCGTATAATCGTGATACACCCAAAGTATTGGTAGAATTAAAATATTGTGTTTTTAAGAGAACGTAGCTTTTAACGACTCTTGATTTAGAAAGGTTACTTGTATGGTTTAGAGTTTTGTCAAGCTTGTGTGTATGTACTGAAAATTCATATTATTGTTCTCATAGTTAAACAGTGTTTATATGATGAGATTGGAAGTGGCTTATGATCAATTACTTTCATAAGGTTTTTTTTAGACGTCTACCTGCTCAACAATTTACACTGTTATACAATGCATTGATGACAAAATATTTGTGTATAATAAATTAAATAACATGAGCGTTAAATATGACCACAGGAACGTTTAATTGTTACTTAGTTGTTAATACTATGAGAGCATTAAGTATGTTGATATTGATCACTTAATTGTCATCACTGTTGTTGCTGAGAAATATATTTTAGGGTAGTTTGCGTTTAAGTCGTTGACCCAGTGTGTAGTAGGCTGCACCGCTGCAGTTGATGAGATTGACATGGAATTATTTCGTAAGTTTGTTTATACACTGCTCAATTGTTGGAATATCCAGTTCGTAATGAAGCTGTTGGTTTGTTATGAACCAGGGAGCGTTGACTGCGATTCTAAAAATCTTGTTCTGGAGCACTGGATTCTACGCAGATTTTTTTTATGTGTTGCTCCATATAACACACCCGTAGAGCACTATCGGGCGTATCAGTGATTTGTACAGGATAGTAGCACATAGTGTGAACAAGGTGGACTTGCGGTTTAGAATTGAGTAAAGTTTGATTAGCTTCATGTGTCCTTCGTTTGTTTTTTGAGGACATGGTATTTCTAGGTGAGCTTAGTATCAAGATAAATACCCAAGTATTTAATGGGCTCATCGTTGGTGTTCCACTGAATGGAGTATCCGTTAATTGTGATTTCTGGTGGGTTATTAATTCGTCTTAGTGTGAAGATTTTTGGAACGCCTTTGTCATAATTGATGGATGTTGAAAAGGATTGGGCCTAGGATACGCCCTGAGGGACCCTGCATATATGTTTTTGGTGGAGGATAGAGATGTGTGGCTTTTGACTGCAAAAATGCGATTTTCGAGGAAGGAGAAAAGTATGGATTTGATGTGGTTGAGTATTTAAAGTAGTGAGATTTTGAATTTCAAGCCGTTGGTCCATACACGATCGAATGCTTGAGCTATGTTTATAAACAGTGTTGGTGTGTATTGTTTTGATTCATAACCTCTTTCTATGGTCTCTGTAACACATTGTAATTAGTGACAGGTAGAGTGGTCTTCTCTAAAACCAAATTAAAAGGTTGGTAGAATATTCAGTCTTTAGCCTTCGTCCTTAAGCCAAGAATGGATAACTTTTTCTAGCAGTTTTGAAATATTTGATAATAAGCTGATGGGTTTGTAGCTGTTAATATCTTTCTTAGCCGTTCCCAGTTTAGGGAACGTAAGTATAATTGTATGTGTCAATATTGAAAATACTAATCGTAGACATGGTTAATTGTTGTGAAATAGTATGTTTTTTTGAGTTTTTCAATATAACATTGGGCATTTTATCGTGAGATTTTAATTGAGTGTTGATAATTAAAACTAGTCTCTGAGTTGAAATGTTTAAAGTTTAATTTGATTGGTTGGTGTTTCAATATAGTTGATCACTATGTTATTGAAAACCGTTGATTGGTTGTGAAAGTGAAAGTTGTCTCAAGATAATAGAGGATTTCGCATCAGAATCGAGTATTCAACGAAGATTGTGGTATTTCGTGAGTTTGACGTAGTATCCGTTTGGTTGTTCTCCATAGCCCTGGATCTCCTGGTTCGAGATTACTAATGTGCTTTTGATAGGAGTAAATTCGATACTTTTCGAGTTGGTGTTTGTTACGGTGAGATAAATCATTTACGATTTTTGTTTTGTTACTGGTCTTTTCAATGAGTCTTTTTGCTTGATTAAATCGAGTATTTTTCAGACTGCTCTGGTCGACTAAGTGTTTTGGAAAGCTCAAATAGTTAAAGTCCAATTTGGACTATATCGAGTCGTTTTTAAAACGCAAGAAGTGGATAATCAGATAAAGCTAAGTGTTTTGCAAAACAGAAAGGATTGGAAAGAAGTAGGATAATGTAACGGAATAAGACTAGTTTTGAGGTTAAAGGAAATAAATGAGATTGAAGTTGCATGCAATTAACAGATAAGAAAAATATCAACATATTTACCGAGGTCACGCCGAATTTTTAGAGAATAGGCAACACATTATACCTCATATTTTTACAAACAGTAGTACCTCCAGGACTAAAAGATTAGTCGAAACACACAAGGAAGAGTAGCGTGTAGGAGGAAGCAAGAAATATTAGCGAGCAAAACTAAGTAAATAAAGTACTGAAGAAAAGAATATGGAAATATTTCGAGAAATAAAATTAAAATTAGAGACAATAAAAAAATAAAATGGATAGTGTGATAAAAGAAATTGATGACTTAAAATCACAAAATGAATATTGAGAGAGAAAACTACACGACAGGACAACAGGGTTGAATTTTTAGAGATAAGCGCAAGAAAGAATAACTTAATAATCAAGGAATTAAAGATGGAGAAAACGATGCAATAGAGGTGACTAAGGACAAGATAAGAAACCTTATAAAAAATGAGAGTAAAGATAGATATGAAAATGAATGTAGGCGAGGTAAGAAGAATTGGCAAATATAGCGCAAAGAAAACAAGACCAATAATAAGTAAACTGATGAGATCCATAAAGAAAATCGAAATTCTGAAGCAGACGAATAGACTAAAAGGAACGAACATCTGGATAGATGAGGACTACATAGAATAAACGGACAATATTAGTACTGATATTAAAAGTTGCAAGACAGAAAGGACGCAGAGTCCAGAAAAAATACGATAAGCTACTTATAAATAGAACAAATGAAACACCGACGGTAACAAAGAAGACATTATCCCAGGGTGGCCACTTAAATAAACGAACCATAAGCGACAGATCGCCTTATCAACAAAGTTTGGAACAACAACTACGGAAGATAACGAGAACGTCAAAAAACTAAAAACACTACGAAATGGAAAGGAAAAGGACGACAAAGACTACCGGACAAAGACATGAAAGAAAAAATAAAAAAATATAGAATATAGAAACCTAGAACATCCGAAGCATATATGGTAAAGAAAACGAAGTAATTGAAGAGTTTAAAAATCCCAACGATGACAAAAACACAAAAAAGGAAGACGAATACTGGGAACTACTTACAAGAGCGGTGGAAAACCATAATAAAAGACTAATAATCGTCGGGGATATAAATGAAGGGTAGCAAAAGAGGCGACGAAACAGGTGAATCTATAAGAGTACAGGGGGAAAACGTAAGAAATAATAATGGTAAATGATTGATAGATTTTTACATTATCAATAATAATAAATAATAATAATAAATAATAATAATAATAATAATAATGAACACATTTTTTCCCACAAGGACATACACTAATTCACAAGGGTAGTGGAGTATAGCAGCGAGAAATCGATTATTGGTTATGTAGTTATCAACGGTAATTATAAGAAAGAAATTAAAGATACGCGAGTCAAAAGAGGAGCAGAATTTATGCAGATCATTACCTGCTAATATTAAAATAAGAATAAATAAAAGAATGAAATATAATGAAAGTCAAGTGGCCATAAATATAAATATAAAATAACAGAAAAAGAAAAACCTATAAACTGCAACAAGTAGAAATCAACCGCAGAATACAAGGAAAAAACAGAAGAAAAGATTGAGCAATTATATGCAAAAGTAAATGTACTAACTATCGAGGAACTATGGAATGAAATATAGGGAATGGTATTGAAACTACCAAAGAAACATATGGAATTATCAGAATAAACAACAATAAAAAACACACAAGATGGTGGAGCCAAGGAATAAAAGAAGAATTAAGAAAGATAAATGGAAAAAGTACCTGCAAGTTAGAACAACTGAGAATTGCAATGAGTATAAAGCACAACGACGTAAAGTAAAGAAATGATGAAAAAGGTAAAGTAGAAATCATAGGTAGAATTCGGAGGAACTAGAAACCGATAGACATGGAAATCAAAAGCCGTTCTATAAAGCACTCAAAACCATAAGGAAAGGAAAGATCACAGCCAAACATGTGAAAAATAAAAACGGTATAATAATACAAGAAGAAGAAGATATTATAAGGAGATGGAAGAAGTACTTTGAAGAAGGCCTAGATACAGACCAAATATGTCAAATTGATGTAAATGATGAAGATAAGCAATGAAGTTAAAAGCAAATTCAAGACAAACAAGAAATAACCCCAGAAGAAATTAATGAAACAATCAGTACATTAAAGAGAGGCAAAGCAGTAGGGCATGACAACATAACCGCGGAAATGATAAAAAAATATAGATAGAGAGATAATAAAGAGTGCTCTAATTACCGCGGAATTACATTACTCAGTACAATAGCTAAAATGTATGAGCAAATCCTAGAAAAGAGGTTGAAAAAATGACAGAAGCACAGCTGGAGGTATCCCAAAGTGCTTTTAGGAGAGGCAGGAGGATAAAGGATCACGTCTTTACGATTAAACTATTAATAGAGAAAAGTAGAAAAAACAAGATATCTTTCGCCTTTCTAGATCTCCAGAAGGCATATGATAGAATACCGAGACATCTTATATGGAACAGCCTAACAGCATGAGAGGTAAACACACACTTACAAGGGTAAGGTGAAAAGTTCTAGGCCTGACAATGAAAGATTAATTAAAAAATAATTTTATTTTTCTACATAATCTCCCTTGACTTCAACACACTTGATCCAGCGCCTCTCCAACATCAGTATTCCTTCTCGGAAGTGAGAATCTGGAAGATTGTGAAAATGTTCATCAACTTCTTTATTGGATGCGAAGCGCTTCCCAGAAACAATTTTTTTAAGTTTGGGAACAGATGGAAGTCTGAGGGTACCAAGTCAGGAGAATAGGGGGGATGACCGAGCAAATTATACCTCAAATCCTGCAGTTTTCCCATCGCCAACGCAGGTGCGTTGTTCTGGTGAAAGATGATTTTTTCTTCTTCAAGCCAGGCCTCTTCTCGCGAATTTTGGCATCCAGCTGGTCAAGAAGGTTGGAGTAATAGTCGCCTGTAATTGTTCTGCCTCTTGCAAGATAATCAATTAACAGGATTCCTTTCGCATCCCAAAACATACTGGCCAGCTTTCCGGCAGATGTGATCGACTTCGCTTTCTTTAGCGCTGAACCACCGGCTTCCACCCACTGCTTGGACTGCTGTTTCGTTTCTGGCGTGTAGTGGTGGACCCATGTCTCATCCGTGGTGACAAATCGCCGCACAAAATCAGTCGGATCCCTGTTGAATCGGTCCAAAGATTGCTGCGAAAATCGTTTGCGCATTTGCTTTTGATCGGCATTCAGCAAATGCGACACCCATCTTGCGCAGAGCTTTCGCATCCCTAATACTTCGTGCAATATGTTTCGCACCCTTTCTTCCGATATCCCCACAGCCTCAACTATCTCACTCACCTTCACTCGCCTATCGTCCAACACGATATAATGCACTTTTTCTATGGTTTCCGGTGTGGTTGCGGTTTTTGGCCGTCCCTCACGTGGGTCATCTTCGAGGGATGTGCGACCACGTTTAAATTCAGCTGCCCACTTTTTAACAGTTGACATGGAAGAGGCAGAGTCCCCGTAAACTTTTGTCAACTTCGGATGAATTTCCTTAGGGGTTAATCCATCCAAAACGAAGAATTTTATAACCGCACGATATTCAAGTTTATCCATTTCAACAAAAAACATGCAACATGCATACTGAAAAAATTCGTGCAAACAAACTACTTGAGCGAACAAGTTGAAACTAGTCATACGATCTAATGACACATACACCCAAGCAGGAGACATAATTGTTTGCCTATTGCAGCACCATCTCTGTGTCAGGCCGAGAACTTTTCACCTTACCCTCGTATGTAAAGCTATACTAAGTTACAAAAAACTATATAAGAACAGGAATCCTAATATCTGAGAAGTTCATAACACGAGAGACTTACATAAAGAGGGGTCCTAAGCCCGACTCTATTAAATATTATATGATGTAATTAATGATGTAACGAAAAAGGTAAAGAAATACATGGTTGGATATAGAAACATGTTGCCCACAGAAATATCGGAATGTGCCTATACAGATGACCTTGTGATTTACGCCAAGAACGAGAGAGAGTTGCAATATACTATTGAAGTATGGAAGCACCAAAGAAAAAAAATCTAAAAAGAAATAGAGATAGAATCAAGACAATGATAATAGGTAAACATGAAAATATAATAATAAAAATTGATGATAGAAAAATAGAACAAGTAGAATCTTTTAAATATCTTGTAACGAAAATACATTAGTTAGGAAGAAATGATGCGGAAATAAATGAAAGGACAGAGAATGCACTAAAGGTGTTCTACAGTCTGAATAAATCATTCATACGTAAAAAGGAAGTCTCTCAAAATACAAAAATGACGGCATATAAAACCATTTTTAGACCGATACTACTATGTGATAGTGAGAATTGGGTGCTTAATGAGAGAACAAGCAGGAAATTTCAAACAGTTGAAATAAAGTACCTTAAGGCGGTAATTGGCATTACGAAAAGCGATAGAATCAGAAATACCCAGGTAAGAAACCAACTGAAGGTAGAACCATTAACAACGAAACAGCTTAGATAGTTCAAACATTTAATAAGAATAAATGAAAGCCGACAATCTAAGGTAATATGGGAAACAAGACCAACACGGAAAAGACAAGGGGTCTGTCCCCAACGAAAACATAGAAAGATGCAATAAAAGATAATCTGAGGGAACAGGAATTAGACTGGATGGAAGCAAAGAACAAGAAGTGTTAGTCTGTTAGTCTCCAGTAAGGAACACTGCGCAGACTGGCATAGGTGTTTTGTCTTTATGAAGAAGTCTAGTAATCCGTTTAATCAGTAGCATATACTTTGCAAGTTTTTCAAGAATATCTTTCCCAGTTAAGAAAGGTGGGACATTATTTATAATTACTGAGAGCGGTCTGGTATTGGGGTTTTGAAATGTGTGGATTTCTATTTTATTATCTAAGTAATGTTTAGCCTAAGTTCTATAATCTTCCTGGGTTGAAAAATAATTTTTAAATTAGTTGAATTTAGAGATGCTGAGAATTCTGCCTTAACGAGATTTTTTATGTTGTTGATTACATCTTTATGATTTATTGGACTGTGCAGGAAGATAGGTGGTATTTTAATTTTGGGTGGTTCCTTAGTTGTGTTTTCCTCATTTGTAGCAGAGGGTTTCAGATGGCTGGGTAGATAAATCCTTGTTTTTCTCGATTAGAGGTTCGGGTTTCCAAAGATTTTTTTTGTAGATCAGTGATCGACGGAGATAAGTGATCTGAATTTTATGAAATAAGATCTTGTTGCCAGAAATAAAATGTAAATGAATGTTGTTTGTGTTAGCGGTAACCGCTGTGGCCGGGCGTTGATAATTTGCACTCGCACTTCCGAGCCGCGCTAGAAGCGTACACGTCTTTGCTGTTCGAAAGTAAGGCGAGAACTTGTCGCTTTATGACGCCGGATATGTTAATTTGTTAGCGTCACTTACTTGAGATGCGCTCGCTAGGCCCTGCAGCCTTGCGGTTATCGCTAAAGGCGGCACTACGTATAACTCTGTTAAAGTATCTTTTAGTACTCTCCTTGTGTAAATTGGTGTTTGTATTCCAGTAGACCAATTTACAAGAGGTACTAAAAGTGAGTACTACGTTTTACCTGACTTGCTGGCTCGGAATGATGGCTCAGGTAAAACACTGCTCGCGCCAACACTCGAACGTGGAACCTCACTTCCATAAGGTTTTTTTTTAAGGTTACATTTATTGCTAGATCAACAAATACAATTTTGTTATACATAGCAGTGATGTTATGTAAATTATATACATGACTTTGATTACATAACATAAGGAGACTTTTAGCTGGCTCAGCAAACATTTCAGTGACTGTTTCAGTAATTTTCACGATCGGTTAATATAATGTCCTGAGGTAGTTGACGTTTGAGTCTAGTGTGTATCTTTGTTCGAAAGAGTTCATAATGAACCGCACCACTACACGCACTTGAGTTGATTATAAACTTTTTTGCACTTTTTTTAATGTAGTCTTCAATGGGCATGATTCCTAATTCTTGGTGTAACTGTGTGTTCCGAATGTACCAGGGCGCGTTGACTGCAATTCGTAGCACTTTATTTTGGAACCTCTGTATTTTGCGTAAGTTGGTTTGAGACGTGTTGCACCATATCGGTGATCCATATAGTATTAGTGGTCGTAGCAGGGTTTTGTATAACAGCATAGTGCATTCAATTTTTAGGGAAGATTTGCGGTTAATTAGTGGGTACAGATGTTTGAGTCTGGCATATCCCTGGATTAATTTCTGGTTAATGTGAAAGCCCCAACTCACCCGTGTGTCTAGGTAAATACCGAGGTATTCGACTGCTGAATCGTTGGATTTCCACGGTATTGGTATATTATTAATGTGAACTAGGTTGGGATTCGTGATTCGTCTAAGAGTAAATATTTTTGCTTGGCGTTTATCTGGGTTTATTTGGGTATTCCACTGTTGAAACCAGCGAGAAAGCTGGTTTGTGGCTTGTTGGAGAGCTTGTACTGCTTCGTCCAATGACGATGCTTGAGTGAAGATGGCTGTGTCATCCGCAAAGGTGGCGGGAGTTGCCTTAGTTTCAGGCAGGTCAGAGGTGTAAATGGAGAATAGGACTGACCCAGGACGCTGGAACACCTGCATGGATATTTTTGGTTTGTGATAGCGTGGAGTTCATTCGTACAGCAAAGGTTCTGTTTTCGACAAATGAGAATAAAATGGCTTTTAGGTAGGGAGGCATGTCAATATTTAGGATTTTTAGCTTTAAACCTTCAAGCCACACTCTGTCAAAGGCCTGTGAGATGTCTAGAAATAAGGCCGCAGTGTAGACTTTGTTTTCATAGCCACGCTCGATAAGTTCGCTTATACGTTGTATTTGATGATATGTAGAGTGGCCTTTTCTAAATCCGAATTGAAAGGTAGGGATTGTGTTTTGGTTTTCAATAACGGCATTTAGTCTAACTTGAATTATTCTTTCCAGCAGTTTGGATAGGGTGGTGAGAAGACTTATTGGCCTATAACTACTTATTTTTGTTTTGTTTTTGCCCGGTTTTGGAAACATTAGAATTTGGGCATGTTTCCATGATAGGGGAAAGTAGCCTAGCCTTAGGCAGGCATTAAAGATTGTGCTTAGGCTGGCTAGGGCTTTCTTGGGAAGGTGCTGGAGAATAGAATTTGTGGTAGATCATGTCCGGGAGACTTTTGGTTGAGAGTGTGTCTATGTGAGTTTTAAGTTCCTTGGGGGAGGTGAGCTTAATTCTATCGGGGTGCGGCACGTTTGTTTCAATGCAGGTTATCGTGTGGTTAAGGTGTGTTGGAGTGCAAGTGATGATAGGAGTGAAGGTCCTTTCAAGGTGTAGGGCGAAAGCGGAAGCTTTATCTTCATCTATTATGTAGTTGTCAGTGCCTGTGTCGTTTGTTAGTGTAGGCATTTCATCTTTGGTTTAGGATCTTTTTGGTTGTTTTCCATAACCCCCTGTCCCCTGGGCTAAAGTTGGCTATGTGTTGTTGATAGGTGTTGACTCTGAGTAGATCGAGTTATCTTTTAATCCTATGGGCAAGGTTGTTTAGTCGGTTTTTGATTGAAGGACTTCTAGTTCGTTGCCATTCACGCCTGAGTTGACTTTTCTCGTTGATTAGGTAAATTAGATGCCTCGGAGGGTAATTGTACTCTGGTAGGGCTGTTACACGCGCTGGTGTGCATGCTTGTCGTGCACTATCGCTAATCAATGTGGTGAGATTGGCAATCGTTGCGTCAATATCTTCTTGGTTATGGATATTTGTGGGGCATGATATTTTGTTTTCTAGTATTTTTGTCGTTTTGCCGTTTATTAGCTTCGGTACTGGTTGTTTCGGTACTGGGTTATTTGTAAAGGACACTAAGACAGGAATGTGGTCTGAGTTGAGTTCGGTTATGACTTGTTGGTACAGCGGCTTGTTAAAATTCTTCTGCAGAACTATGTCAAGTATGTCTGGCTCGTGGTCTCTTCGATACGGGTAATAAGTGTACTCGTCCGGTGCTAATATCTGAAAGGAATTTGCTGTTGCCAAATTCTCTAACTTTTTACCCTCAGGGTTGGATGCTCTGCAGCCCCATAAGGTATGTTTGGCATTTATATCACCAATGACCAATAGCGGCTGATTTGTATTAAATATTGTTTGTATGTCTTCGGGTACTAGTTTTTATTTGGCTGCCTGTAGGCGCTTGCTACTGTTACTGTACTATTGTCATCAAGTGTAACTTGGACGGAGGTCATTTCAATATTTAAATTAGGGATGTCGGGCAGTCGCGTATGCTTAAACCTTCTTTTTATTAGAATTGCTACCCCTCCTGACGCAATCGGGGCGTTCCGGTCCTTTCGATAGACGTGGTAACCTGGGATATTAAAGCTGGTTGTGTCATCTAGGTGCGTCTCAGTAATGCAAGCGATGTCTACTTTGTGTCTAGCTAGGAAGGCAATGATTAGGGATCGTTGGTTTTGGAGCCCATTAGCATTCCAGTTGAGGATTGTTAAGCACTGAATTGGTTTTGGTTGGTTATGGTCCATTAAAGAGCATGGGTAGGAGAGTATTTGTGATAAACGATTCAATTTGATCGAGGTGAGGTGTGAGTAGTTCAAGGAGGAGCTGTATAATGTTATTGGCTGGGTCTGATTTGATGGTGTTGTGATTAAGTCCACTTTGGGTTCTGCTTGCATAAGTCTGTTCGTTGTTAACTTCCGAATTTCGGAAGTAGTTGGGTTTTGGGGTGGGGATCGAGGTTTTGGTACGTTGCCGCAGTAATTTAATATGGTGGGGACGACCGCGACAATTTGCACTGTGGCCTCCTCCACAGTTTGCACATTTTGGTGGGTCATTGGGTCGTTTTTTACATTCTGTATGTTGATGGTCGCCTGCGCATTTGACGCAGGTATATTTTTGAGTGCAGTAGTTTTTGGTATGTCCATACTGCTAACATATATAGCATTGGGGGATGATCTTGGATTTTCTTCTTTCTTCGACTGTTACTATAGAGTAGAATATTGCTTTTAACGTGAATATACGTTTTGCTTCTTCGTTTTTGGTGAGGTCAACTGCGCAGACTGGCAGCGGTTTTTCTTTTGTGTCAGTCGTGCTACCTTTAGAACTGGAATTTTATTGGTTATGAGTTCGTTTTTGATTTCCTGGTCTGTTAAGGAAAGTGGTACATTTTGATGACTACTGATAAGGGTTTATCGTTGGGATTTTGGTAAGTGTGGTACTGTATTTGGTTATCACTGTAGAATTTAGTTAATTTCCGATAATCTTCGTCTTTTGTTAAGTTTATTCGTAGTGTGGATACGTTGTAGTAGTTGTGAACGCACCAGTTGCGTGTTTTTGATGTCTTCTACAAGAGCTTGGTGATTAACTGCATTGGGCAGATAGATTGGTGGAATTTTAATTTTGTCGTATCGGGTTGGTTATTTTCTGTTTCTTCTTCAGAAGATTGTTTATCGGTTAGAGAAGTTTCCAGGTGTGGCGGAAGATAGTATTTATTGTTTTCTAGGAGGTTTTGAGCTGTCCATACACAACGTTTTTGAACTTCATTTATAGGTGGTGACAGATCGCCGAATTTGCGCTTTTGTTGCGCTGTTTGATCCATTTTAATTGCATGGGTTGCAATTTTTATTGAAATATATTAAAATAAAATCAATTTTAAACTTACTGCGTTTGTAACGAGTTGATATAGCTAAGGTCAAGCGTATCGCACTGTTATCGGACGGCGTACGTGACATCCGAACCGGTTCACTGCTCGTACTCGACTCCACTTCCATAAGGTAAAACTACTAATACGACAAAATACTGTTTTCAACTGAACAAATTAAAGAAAGTACCTTTTTCAACATAGCGTTAAACCCCACGTATCTTTGGTTGTTTGACTGTTGCAGTTTGACTGTGATGTTTTACGATACTGCCATTCGCAATTATTTGCTCTTCACTTACATTACACTTACATGATTAAAATAATGATCTATTAACAAACATAATTGTTCAAATACGATGTTCGCTACCCCAATTGCTCGTTAACTGATCATTAATGTATCGTAGGCTGTTATAAAAATTTAATTACTTCATGCTGGAGATCTAAAAATTAAAATTGTATAATTTCTTACCGCGTTTATTTATATGTAATAAAGCTATATTACATATAAATAAAATCTTATTTTTTCGCTTATAGGGAGTTAAAAAATATGAGCAGTGCTGATTGACTGTTTTTCTGTTTCAATATTTTTTGGAAGTGATTGTAGTAATTGTAGAGATCCCCAAGTCTATTGACTTCAATCTGGTTTGGGTGACATTCTAAGTAAGGCGATTGTGCTGACATCCTCCCACTTCTTCAAAAGATCTTTAATCTTTCGCTTTCTTTTTAAAGGGATTACAAATAAGTCGCTGCCGTTTGACAAAAGATGGCCCGACCTATATCGTAAGATTAGCGATTTTGCATCAGCATCACATAATTTTTTTTGTGAGAAAATGTCGAATTTTGAGCCGAATAAGAGTCATTTGCGGGAACTTTTGATTTACTTCTGTAATTTGAATAAATCTGCAGTTGAGGCGCATTGATTACTCGTAGAAGCATATGGTGATGCTGCTTTAAGTAAGAGAAGTTATCGTGAGTGATTTCATAAGTTAAAGAACAGTAAGTTTGGCGTCGAAGGCAATATATATAATCATTAGTTAGAGGTTATTTATATGTTTATAGTTGTTATTGACTGATATCTCTTACCACAATTATTTTTTCTCTTGAATTCGGCCTTGCGGTCGTAGTTATCGTTCCACTAGAATTCGGCCTCATTTAATAGCGTTTCACTTTCACTTGGATATTTAACGATGATGACTGGCCGAAAGACAAATAACAACAATAATTTAAGTTAAAAATCTAAACTAAACTTAAAAACCGATAAAACATAAAATAGAATACAAGAAATGAATTACATGTAAAAGGCGAAAGAACAAAGGAAATTATAAGATTAGAGAAAGAGGAACTATTAAATTAGTTAGGTAAGACTAGGTGTTGCACAGTATGGAGAAAAATAAAGAATTTAATAAGCGACGCGACAAATGATAGCAATTTGCCCCTAATAAATTAAGGAGAGTAAAAAAGAAGAATTACAATAACGAACTAATTGAGCACAGTCAGAATAACATACCGTTATCCTCGGTAACACACTAAATTAAAGAACACTCAATCGTTCTAACTGAAAAAAGCACAAAACAATTTAAACTATGTATGAATCAGGAAGACAAATAGGATGAACTGATTAAATGCCAGTTAGAAACTAGTAAAAATTACTGCCTTTTTTCAGATGTAAGTTAACAAAGAATTAATCCTAAATAATTATAAAATAAATTAAATCACTTTATTCTGTAAATAAATTAGTAAAAGGTGCTAGTACCATAGATGCCAATATATAAGTTTATCTATAACAAAATAAGAAAAGTATGCATAATTTAAAATCAAACTACATAGCGACCTTTATTAAGACATCTTCGGCATAATACAAACAATAGAATAAATAACAATTAATAAAAAGCACCAATCACTAATGGTCGCTTTTAGCGAATGGCTACGCTAATGTGCTAATACAAAAACTACGGCAAATAACAAAAAAAGTAATAATAATAAATTGAAGAGCTGAAATATGTAATCTTTTATCAACGAACTTAAAGAGTTCGTCACTGAATTCTATATGTCTGTCTGTCGGCCTGTCGGTCCGTCACAAAATTTGAGATTTTTTTAAAATTTGAAAATGAATTCCTATAGGAAATTTTACGGCGACTTCGAATTCGAAATTAAAAAATTTCTATCTCCAATAATTTTCTTTGAATTTCGGGAAAATTTTCGACATTACGATTTTAAATGTGATTTTTATAGGAAATTTTAAGCTGAATTCGAAAATGAAGGAGAAAAAATTCTATGTCGAATAATTTTCGAGATATTCGAATTCAAATTTTTAAGTTCGTTCTGGGATTGCTTACAGAGCAATCTCTTCGCCGGCCCCATGTTTTTTATGTATTTAAATTTTGAAGTTAATTCTTTTGACAATTAATTTTACAGAGTAAAAATAATTGCAAATACTAAAGTGCCCATTACACAAACTGCCTTCTCTCAATGGATTTCTAAACTATTCGTTTAGTTCAGTAAGAACGAGAACGAGGACCACCAGAAATTAACTTCAAACGCAAATTACTATCATTAACCCGCGAAGTAGCATCATCACATCAGGATCCAAATGTTTCTACTACAAAAGGAACAAAATTTTCAAAATAAGAGGGGGCCATTGTATCACTGTATATAAAGTCCCATGCGAGGGCTTTTCTGTTTAACCAAGGTGGTTTGCCATCATCACTACAAAGTCCAGTGGGCTCAAAGGATGAAGGAACTTGTCTTGAAATGGCAGCTTGTTTGATAACATAATTAATCTTTCAATATCTAAATTGTCTTTCAGAGCTTTTCTTCCAATAGGGCTATGATAACCCATGCTATCGATTTTCGAACTACAAAGACATAAGTAAGGTTTACAGATGTCGAAGTTGAAGTGAAAACCAATAGAAATACAAATGAAATTATTTTCCAAAAAAGTTCTCGCTAAGGACAACAAAAAAAATCGTGTAAAATATACAATTCGAATTTAACACGGTCAACTTCTGAATTAAAATGAAAAGACATTTTCTTCGTTGGTTGCCTTTCATAAATTCAAAACCTCCTTGTAAATTATAACGTTTACTACCTTTAGTAAATGAAAAATCTAATTGACTAGCGCATTCTCAGGATATAATCTATAACCAATGTTTTCCTTATACCCAAACCACCAAATTGGCAGGAAATGAAGCCTAAGGTGTTTAAAATTTCTTCTAAACAGAATTTAAAACGTGAGTCAAACATTTTTAAAATGTAAGATAATTTAAATACAGATATAGACCAAAGGAAATAACTTTTTATACAAAAATACAGCGTTTAACTAAATATAAAGCCAAATGTAATTTTATTAAAAATAAGAGAGTAATTAGAGTGTCAATTTCTTGGAGTTTGTTTGCGCGTTCTAAATAATAGGTGCTCCTAGGAGGACCAAATAATTATGAACTAATTTAATTAAATGGGCCAAAAAAAGAGTTGGTTGAGGGATTAAGGAATTCAATTTTTTCGGATACAAACTGTCAAAAGATCGCCAAATGTTTAGTTCAGATAATAATAACAATTAAATAATGGAATAGATGGAAAACCTCAAAGGTAAAGGTACTGCAGGATTTCCTTGCTGGACTCCGTTAGAAGAATTAAGAAATTGTGAAGCATGTGCCGGAATAAAATATTGACATAAGCTTGGTAGACGGAGGGGTAAAAGTCTGTTATTCTTTCCTTGAAAGTTAATAACATATTTTTTTCGATAGAGAGTTCAATGCGTTATTAACATTCACTTTGAGAAGAATTTTCTCTGAACTTGTGTAATAATCCATAAAGCTTCTCGTATTGTAAAGCGCTGCCTCACAGCCGACACAACTAGCAAAGCCCATTGTAAGGGACGTAAGTATTCTTCCATATCAAAGTGGACAATTTACAGGCCAATTTAGAAATAAGTTTTTTAAGGAAACTTTGAACAGCAATGGGTTTTATTCCTTCATCCTTTTCAGAAACTTTTCCCTCGAGTAAGTACATAGTCCTGTTAAGGCAAGTGTTAACTTATTTCTGTGATCACCAGGGCGTAAACATAAACCAATTACATGTTGGTTTTGATTTCACCCAGACTTACAGCTGAGCCTTTCTTAAAATATCTTATCGCTACCAAAACCTCACTTTCAGAAACAGTTACAGGTTGAACATCTAAATGTTGTGGTGGGCAACCACTAGTATTTTTATTGCATTTATCTAGTAATTTCTTAAAAGCGAACGGGTCTTCAACAGTTAGTTCATCCGATGAAGTGAGAATTTGTATACCTCCAATATATTACCATCTGATATTTTGCTTTCAACTCCTCTGGAGAGTTTGCTACTACAACTCTTTCTCGATGGCGCTTTAGGGGAGGATTTAGGCTTCATATTTTCCTTGACGTTCGAAGTTAGTGATTTGTTGTTCTTGGCTAAAAAGTGAAGAGCCTAGTATGGGACAGTGAAAGTTTTCCCGTGATAAGAAACCGTTTTAATTTACATTTTGATTAATTAAGAATTCTTGCGCCCTTAGAAATTTTTTAACAATTTTAGAAT
Source organism: Sinelater perroti (assembly GCA_036346155.1). Lineage (NCBI taxonomy): Eukaryota > Metazoa > Arthropoda > Insecta > Coleoptera > Elateridae > Sinelater > Sinelater perroti. The sequence continues at coordinate 4,801,531 of JARFIY010000332.1, forward strand.
TACTCTTAATATTGGCAAGAAGTGAAGGGAGAGAGTTTTAAAAAGAAAGAGTTGATATAAATTTGGGATGCTAAACGTACTTGATGTCCTTATGAACCTTTTTAAAGTAATTTTGATTTCCGATTTTTAACAAGTTATGGCATATAAAGCATTCGACTAAAGTTGGATCTGATGCAGGGTCCGGTAGAAACAAAAAAAGAGTGGCACGACTTGTAAATCCAAGAAGAAAAGCTTTTCCTAAAAGGACAGCTTCGTCATCTGAAAGGGGAGCACACGAATTGTGGCACCATTAAAAGTTGAATTAGAGGTAAGAAGGCCACAAGGACAGTAAACAATCTCCTGTGCCACAATGGTGTTGGTAGGCTTTGCACCCCTTTTTCTGCTTTGTCAGCGTTGCATCAAATATTATTTAACCCAAGCTTACGTCCCAACAAATAAAATGGTAATTTCACTAATTGTTTCCAACACTGACGTTTATTTCGTAGAGTAAATCGTATTTTAACTGTCAATTTAACTTGCTTATTTGTTAATTCAAAGATTTATTTTTTGTTATGTAAATAACTAGGTGGTGATAATGCAGAACAGAAATAACAAAACAGAAAGTTACTAAATAAATAACGAATATACAACAAAAACAACTACGCTGCTATGGGCTCGTCCAGAGAATTAGCGAAGATTAAGAGATAGAGAGCACTTAAACAAGTACTACAATATACACCAAAGGCAATTAAAAGAAGCTTGAAGATAATCTAAAAGAAGATAGATTATGATAATGATTTAAAAAACATTTATTGCTTTATTTGGAACGCTACTTAAGATCAATATTAGTGGTAACAGCTATGCAAAATTTGGATTTTCAGAAGTATCGTCAGTAATAGAGTTAAGGTTGGTATTGTAAATAAACAAAATTAGAAACAACAATTCATGATATTTTACAAGAACAACTTACAGCGTTGGAATTAATTTTTTATGCGTAAATGGGCATTTTTGTACTACTTGAATACTTCAGCGAGAAGAAACTCCCTCAATAAGGAATTTATGATCGTACTAGACAGAAAGCCATATCGATGTTAGTAGCTACCAAAATATATATTTTTTTAATTCAATTGGCAATCAAAATGCAGAGTATTCTATAAGTTAATTTGCTATCTTACAATCTAAGTATTAACAATTAGACTTAGATAAGGCATGATGAGATCGCACCCAACGATGGGATCTCTTCCATTTTATAGGTCAGCTGGCCACTGTCTTTTGATTTTTCTTGCAGGGTCTTCCAATAGGGGCTGCATTAGTATGTATTTCTAACTTTTTACGGCGAGCGACACTTCTCTCATGGATGACTTATTGTACAGTTAGTATTTTCATGTCATTGTGGATCATTTCATTGCTTATATACCATGGGGCGTCAACTATGATTCTTAGTATTTTGGATTGACATTTTTGAATTATTGCGAGATTAGTTTTACTGGGACATCGTCATAGTTCCTCACCATATATCCATATAGGTTTGATAATTGATTTTTATAACAATAGATTATTATCAATAGATAGTGGAGACGTTTTTCCGATTAACCAGTTCATCTCTCTCTGTTTTAAGCCCAGTTGCTTTCTCTTTTTGTTAATATGTACCCTCCAATTTAATCTAGTATCCAAGTGTAGCCCTAGATATTTTACTGTTGTAGTTTGTGATATTTCTATGTTGTTAAGAAAAATGGATGGGCGTGGGTCTCTGCGTAGGGTAAATATTAGATGTGCAGATTTTGTTTCGTTCATTTTTACATTCCACCTTTTAAACCAGTGCTCTAGACTATACAGATATTCTTGGAATAGAGTGCATGCTCGAACAACTTCATTGTCGCTAGCCATGATGACAGTGTCATCAGCAAATGTACCGATTGTGCCATATGGTGAAACTGAAAGATCTGAGGTAAATAAGAGATAAAGTAGAGGACCCAGCACGCTACCCCGAGGTACTCCAGATTTAATTGGAAGGAAAGCGGAAACTTCCTGTCTTACTTTTGTTATAAATTGTCGATTATTTGGATAAGATTTAAATAAGTTGAAGAATGCTGGTGGATGAGTTTTGATTTTATATAGTAGACCTTGGTGCCACACCCTGTCGAAAGCCTGGCTAACATCTAAGAATACTGATATACAGTATTCCTTGTTGTTAAAACTAGAGAGGATGGTTTGTGTTATGCGATAGCATTGTTGTATGGTAGAATTAGCCTGCCTAAATCCGAATTGGTAATTGGGAATCCATTCACTATCAATTCTTTTAAGAACCAGTTTTTCTAATAATTTTGAAATGGCCGACAAGAGACTTATGGGTCGGTACGATTTTACACTATTGGGATCTTTATCGGGCTTGAGGCCAATACTCACCACGGAGAATTGCATTGAAGATATAAAAGTCAGGAGTACTATACCTTTTTTGGTAATTCTTTTAGCATTTTTGCTATTATTAGATTCATACCTGGTGATTTCTTTGCATTCAAGAACTTTATTTCATCTATTACCTTTTTATGTGTGACGGATTTAATAGATTGAGTTACTGGCATTGGTGACTCTAAGAATGTGATCATTTCTTCATCCGTGTCGTTTTTATGAGGTTGGAATATATCAGCAAGATATGTTGCAAATAATTATGTTTTCTCCTTATCACTATTTGCCCACCGTTTCTGTGTTGATTGCTCAATTTTCAAAGGAAGATTGTTGCTAACTCTGTTTAGAATAGATTTGTCTGCTACGACATATGTAGTTTGCCATTTGGCTCTTCCTTTTCGTTTTTCACGCACTAATATCTTAATTTCAAGACGAATATTTAGAGTGTCTTTTTTATGCGTTGTGTTAGGAGTAGCTTATTGAGCTGCTTCTTGAATAGTGGTGATTAGATTAGTTGTGGCTTCCTCAATATCATTACGATTTGCAAGTTTTAGATTGAGATTTATTGTGTCTGTCAGCTTGTGTCTATATTTGTCCCAGTGTGTTTTTGTATTATGTAGCCTAGGTACAGGTTGTATATGTATATTGAGTATGTGCTGTAGGTGGATATTACCGGTGTGGTCCAATGATAAATAATAACTAGGTGTGATGTCCATGTGAGTTGAACAAATACCATTGGTGACGAAAAAGTCTAGTGGATCTGGCAATTTATTTATGTCTGCTGGCCAGCACGTTGGAGACCCAGTAGATAAATAAGAATAACGTTTATCTTGAATAAGACTGTACAGCTCCCTGCCTTTTGTGGTAGTTGTTCGGGATCCCCAAACAGTGTTTTTGCTATTGTAGCCTCCACCTGCCTAGAGTGTTAAAATATGGTTCAAATTGATGCTTTTTTATATTATGCTTTGGAGGACAATATACTGCAGTGACAGTTATTTCACATGGTTGAATATACACACGAATAGAGAGGCTTGTAGGTAGCCTTTAGCATACTTAGGTAATTTGTAGTGTCTTATTGCTTGTTTTATTATTACAGCTGTGCCTGCATCTGCAGAACCATCTGGGTGATTTGTGTTGTGTACTGAATATTGAGGTATTTTGAAGTAGGTCTTTTCGGTAAAATGAGTTTCACTAATTAAAAAAATGTCTATTCGGTTTTGTTTTAAAAATAACTGGATTTCATCTTTATGTTGAATGAGGTCATTGGCATTCCACAGTGCCATTCTAAGAGCCATTAGTTTGTTTACCAATTAACGTTGATAGCATATTGAGAACCATATTATTTTGTTGAATTAATTGGTTGAACATTGTCTTGAATTCTCTAAAAATTTGTTGAGGGTCATGGTCGAGTTGTCCTCTTGCGTTGAATCTCGTGGCTTAGTTACCTGTAGCTTCTATTTTGATTTCTTGGAATTTTGGGCATCAGTTGATTTTGTTGTGTTGTGTTGCTTTCATGATTAGGTTGATAATTTTTGTTTTAGATTTGTAATTTTTCTGGGAGAACTCGTATCCCAGTTAGCTGGGTGTCCGCCTCCACACAATCTACGTATTGCTGGCGTACTTTTACTTTTTTTGGAACTTGCTGTGGCATGTTGGCCACTACACTTAACACATAAATAGGGCCGATTGCGGTAAGATTTTTATGTCCGTATACTTGACATCTAGTACACTGCACAACATTGTTTGGGTTTTGTAGGATGGTTCAATCTTAAAGTTTACGTTTTTTAGTCTTTCTATGTTGTACACTCCTTTGTTATTGCTTACTAGCTCGAGATCAACAAAAAAGAGAGTTTAGGGCTCCTTTGTAGTTTGTGTCTAGTATTTATAAAGTTAGTTTTGTTGTTTCATTAGCTATTTCTGCATTTGGGATGGTATTATATAGATGTTTAATTACCACTTTATAGGCTCGATCCTCTTTTAGTTGACAATTATAGAAAATAATATTTACTTGTTTTAAGTATTTAATTAATTTTCAGTAGCTTTCTATAATATTACAATTAATCTTGATAATGTTATTAGCTAAGCTCTTTGTGGTATACTGTTCATCCTCTAAAAAGTTTCTTATTTGCTTTATCATTTTATAATAGTCGGTTACACCATATATGTAGATAGGGGGAGATTTTCTAATATTTGCAGTGAGATCAGTGTTTTGGCGGTTGTTTTCTTCAATTGTTAGTGAGCTGAACCTGTTATTGGTGGTTATTTTATTGTTGTCATAATTATTTGTAAATCTTATGGTCTTCTTCCGTTTTGTACTTTTTAATTGTTGCCATAGAATATTACTAGTTTCCTGTGCATAATCTAGTTCGTCTTTAATAGTCGATGACATTCTTGTAATTTGTTGAGGGTGAAATCCCAGTTGTGATGGATTGGTTGACTAGAAGGCAGTAATTGATACTGTTTGCTAAAAAGATACTTGAGGAACCATTTCATATCCTAATTGGTAAGGTATCATATTGTAGCTCATTTGTTGGGGTTGTATGGCTTGTTAGGAATTTTGCATAATTTGTGTAAAATTATTTTGGACACCACTGGCGATTGCATGTACCTGTTTTGTTGTTGTAGATCTATTGCGTTCTCCGCTTAGTCACTAAAAGATATTATTTTGTACATCTTAACAGCTGTACACTTTTATTCCGCGCGGAGCGTAATATTTAACAACCTCGCTTTTATCACTGATTGCACTTGAACTTTATAGCGAACAGATGACCCGAACGTCTATACGCTAAGAAAACCAAATGGGAACTGTGTCTTTTTAATGAAACAGATTCAGAATTTTATTATGTCTGATATTAATTGTAGAAAGAGCAAAAGAGCTTTAATTCTAAAATTAGATCGCAACTTATTCTGCGTTATTAAACAAATGTGGTACAAACTCTTGTTTAAAAACAAATCATTTAAAGGATAATAATTGTCTTAATCATACTTAAATTGAAAGTAAAGACTAAAAAATAAAACCACAACGTCTGAATGTTTTCTCTGTACGACATTTTAAATACAAGTTCTATAAAACTGTGGCAGATAAAGATGATCCTTAGCAAGTTAGACGTTATACATGTTTAAAATTTATATTTTAATTAAAATTTTGTTGAGTTCCATTTAGAATGTATTGCAAAATCGAAAAATAATTATGGTAACTGCAAAATAAATTCGGAAAAAGTTACACAGAAAAGGGGCGTTGGTCAATTGCGCGCCGCGGTCAGTTTACCCTCTATTTATGGCCCCTTGGCCCAAAATGGCAATAGGACGATGCGGTGGTGGATTTAAGGTCTTAATACGGTTACCTGGAATTTTCAAGAATTGTTGCAAGTAGGTTCTTTATAGTATGCAGATAGAAATTTCCTGCTCCTTTGTAAATTACCATTTAAGGGTTGCTGCACCCCGTTTACGCATTTCAAATTCATTCATTTAGGTAAAAGCAACAGTGCTAAATTTTAGTTTCCATTTTCTCTTCACTGCTTCGTTTCCCGTTGAATTTTTAAAAACGGAGACTATGTTAAGTGAGTGCGGAAAAAAATTATGAATTGTGGACAATTGTACGTTCAGAAAAGATAAAGAAACCGCAATGGTTGTTTCGTACCGGTGTACAAAAGAAAAGTGCGGCTTTAATTTGTGTTAGATTTACCTAAATAACTTAGAATATGGTAGGAATCATTAAACACGTGTACGTACGTGCGTGTATGATTATTATTTTATGATAAATATACCTATCTAATTGTAACTTAGAATATGGTAGAATACATTAAAGCAACAGTAGAATATCCCACGTCTGTATGATTTGAGTCTACGTTTCTAACTTATTATGCATATCAATTATAGAGTTCAGCCATTACTATCTAATTGTAAAGCTTTAACAGAAATTACAAAATGCGATTAAGAGGAAAGCAACAGAAGACATATCCCGATCTGCATCGCCCTGAGGCATCACAAGTAACATCCAATGCAGAGGATTAGTTCATCAGACTGATGAGTAAGCGAAAAAGAACAGTACTGCAGGATTTATCCGCGGGCGTGATGAATATCAGTCAGCACAATAAAGCTGCATCTTCAAAAGAATAATTTTTACGGTCGTATTGCGACCAAAAAACGTACTTACGGCGTGGTCGTAAGGCTAAACGGTTACGTTGTGACAAACCAAATTTAAAATTTTCAATCGGAAAAGTTGATCTAGAACTGTATTTTCCGATTGTTAAGCACCAAGGTAGATCTGTTTTAGTGGATCGGTGCTTCCTTTAACTTGTGCGGGGAACTTAGTAAAAGTCAATAGCATTATGAGGAAAGAACAGCATAAAATTTTTTTTACGGAAGATCCATACCATCTGGGTTGCGATTAATCTGAAACGGTTTTGTAATGAAGGAAGATAACAATCCTAAACGTACGTCAAAGCTTTGTAAGGACTGTCTAGCAAACTGAGAAGAACAAAAAATATTCAAAATAATGACCCAGACCTCAACCTTATAGAGTTGCTATAAGATGAGCTGAACAAAACAGTAAGAAAGGAGCGTCCCACATCCAAAAATCATCTTTGGGATCTTCTTTAAGATGCCTAGAGAAATTCACTATTCAAAAAATTAAAAAAATGAATGCAAAGAATGCTTAGAATCGAACAAGCAGTATTAAATGCAAAAGAAGGTTTAACATTAAAGTTAACTTGTTCTAATGTTTATGATAATTTTTCTTTGTTTTTTGCGTATTGTATAACAACATATCATATAATAAATTGTTTTCTTACATTAAATTGCATAAAATCATTTTTTATTTAGTGTACATACTTCTGTGAGCGGTAGTATATATTAATGATCAGTATAAACACTTTGAGAGAATAAATAAAAATTTATTAACAGACGACAGGCATACATTCATTAGTAATAATATGCAGTGAAACATCTAATAATGCACAACCATTCTTTACGTAATATCCGATAAAAATACGTTGCTGAAGTAAAAAAGACAATAAATAAAATAAAAAACGGTACAACAAACAGGAAATATCTTTATCAAACTTATAAAGCGGCTCGAACACAATTGGCTAATACATTACCTACAATATTCAACAAGTGTCTAATTGCCTATTTATAACAAAGGAAACAAGAATGACTACAATAATTAAAGAAACATTAACACGAGAAACTATGACAAACTATTAAAAAATATTAGGCCCGCAGATCATACATTGATAATGTATTTGTCCGGAAACACAAAAACAGAAACGCAACTTCTTATGGAATATACCCACATTCAACATTTACCGATATTAAGAAGGCTTGCGATAGTGTTCCGCAATGTAAAGTGTGGAATGCATGAAAATCTAACATTTCTGAACCACTACTTAGTGTCGTAAAATCTTGAAGAAAAAGACAACTTAAAAAATAAAAACGAAACAGGAAATATCTTTATCAAACTTATAAAGCGGCTCGAACACAATTGGCTAATACATTACCTACAATATTCAACAAGTGTCTAATTGCCTATTTATAACAAAGGAAACAAGAATGACTACAATAATTAAAGAAACATTAACACGAGAAACTATGACATACTATTAAAAAACATTAGGCCCGCAGATCATACATTGATAATGTATTTGTCCGGAAACACAAAAACAGAAATGCAACTTCTTATGGAATATACCCACATTCAACATTTACCGATATTGAGAAGGCTTGCGATAGTGTTCCGCAATGTAAAGTGTGGGAATGCATGAAAATCTCTAACATTTCTGAACCACACATTAGTGTCGTCAAACACTTCTGTGTCTCTATCTACTATAAAAAATTCGCGCTGTGATCTCTTTAGACCAATTTTACTCAAAATTAGACATCCTCCTTTACTAGGTGGATTAAACTGGGACTGCAAATTTTTTCAGAGATCAAGGTGACCAAGAGATTACGACAAAAGTGTCGGTATTGCACCCAATTTGTTTAAAATTTGTGACAACGAGGTCTCAGTGCAGTAGAAAAAAAGTGTGGCGCTATGGGTATTTAGATTGTAGATGAAATACTTAGTATGCTATTGTTTTTTGGTGACCGGGTCATAGTTACAGATGACTCTCACTACGTAATACGAAAACTACTAGAATATAAATAATGGACTCAGAAGACTAAACATTTAAATATTGGTGGCGAGTTAGTGACAAATTTAAATGGTGACATTATTTGAGACTATTCTAATTTCGCTATCTTGGTGTATATTTTCAGACACGTACGAAAGTGAGTTATATACAAAACTTTAAGCTTGCCCAATCAAAAAGAGCTATTAGACCCTTAAATACCCTACTTTAGAATAAGAAAGTCTAAATGCATCAAGAAGGCAATGTACCATAACTAAAAGTATAATATCGGTCGAGTCGGAGATATTTAACCAAAGAAACAAAAATCGTCTAATAGTTCTAGAAATGAATTATTGAAGATGGAACTGTGGTGTATCAAAAATACAACACATAGGATGTTATGAGGTTATAATAAAAATAGCAATAGAAGATGTCATAATTAATATGAGTATCATCAAAACCAAGAGACTTCCCTAGTACGGCCACTTAACGCAAATAGATCACATCAGGATGTCCGAAAAGAGTATGGCATTGGATACTAGTAGAACGATGAAAACACTTGACAAGCGTATATATATATATATATATATATATATATATATATATATATATATATATATATATATATCGATTTTCGAACCTCACCATGGGGATCTTGGTTATCTTGAGAGTTACAGAATTAGTTAAATTAGAGCAAAGTTGCGAAGAATCTCGAAAAATTCTTGATAAGAGATACTGTATAAGAGGTGAAGAAACTGTAAATTAGTCAAAAGTTTCAAAATAGTACAAGCGCTTTGTATCCAATGATCTCAGCCTTGAAGATTTACCTCGTTTCGGCCGGCCATTAAAGTTGGGTGTTGTTTTGGATGTCGAACCATCAAGCACTCGAGATTTGAACTCTAAACTTGGAGTTGGCAAATAAACGATTTATTGGCACTTTCAGCAATTTAATGATTTTGCCTACAAGAAGCCCTGCCAAAATCCAAACGAAGTCACTGAAGCACAAGCTGCCAAAAGAGTCGAGATTTGCCACCAACTGTTCAACAATCAATTGAACAGTACTCGTTTGAATCTCGAAGCGTAAACATCGCAGATACACGCGCTAAGAGTTCAAGTTCAAGTGCATTGTTCGATAAAGCGGCTGCGGCCACCTTTACCTCTTTCCAACAGTTTTTCTGCACTAGCTAATTCCCAAAATCCAACCCCAATCGACAACAAATAAAAACAATACTCCCAAAGATAAAACAATAGAATCTGATAAAATCCCCAAACCACCACATATATAAAATGAAAGCTATACTAGCAGATGTAGCAGAAGAAGAGCAATATGTCACTAAAAGCCTGGAAAATAACACAATTAAAATCTCACCAAATACTTCTGATATATTCCGTAAACTAGTTATGTACATGCGCGAAAATAAAATTATATATCACACCTACCAACTAAAAGAAGAACGAGCGTAGTTATCAAAAATCTTCATCACTCGATTCCACTCGAAGACATAAAAACAGAAATCACTAGACAAGGACACCAAATTAGAAACATCATGAATGCTAAACATAGAACCACAAAGGAGCCAATGAACAATAGTAAAGAGATATATTCCATTCAATATTTACTACACAATCGCATAACAATTGAACCGCCAAGAACAAACCGAAATGCTGTCCAGTGCATGCGATGCCAAATGTATGGTCATACAAAAGCACATTGCTGCCGTCCCTTTGTGTGCGTCAAATGCAACGGTAATCACAGCACAGCCAGCTGCAAGAAGAGCAAGGACACGCCAGCAACGTGTGCACTGTGCGGAGGAAATCACCCGGCTAACTACCGAGGATGTACTCATTACCACAACTTCTACAAAAGTAGAAATACCAATTCCAAACCGCCAACAACCCAATCCCCAATCATAAATAGACAAAGTTATATATCCAACTTCCCGCATTCACCTACATACGCTAGTATTACCAGTCACCAAGAACCCCAACAACAAATCCCTTCTGACCAGTCTCTTAACCTTACCTTAAACAAATTCCTAGAAGAATTCAAATCTATGTTCTCCAAACTCATTCAGCAGAACAGCATGGCCCTTAACATGCTGACAATGTTAATAAGCAAAACAAATAATGGATAAATTCCTCCGCATTGCACAATGGAACGCCAACGGCCTCTTAAATCACAGAAACGAAGTAATACTATTCCTAAAACATAACTACATCGACATAATTAGTGAAACGCATTTCACGGAAAAATCGTACATCAAAATTCCTACCTACCATTTATATTACACTAACCATCCAGACAAAACAGGACACGCTGGAACCGCTATATTAATCAAACAAAATTTAAAACATTACGCTCTCCCCAACTGCGAGAAGGAATCTCTCCAGGCTACTTCCATCAAAAAATGTGACTTCGACCAGTTCTTTCATACCCTGAGTCACAAATTCGTATCAGGCGGCGACTACAACAGTAAACATACTGCGTGGGGCTCCCGCCTAGTTACTACAAAAGGCAGAGAGCTATATAAAACTATACAAGACAATAAGTACGTCTACCTTTCAACAGGGACCCCGACATACTGGCTATCCGATCAGAACAAAATCCCCGATCTCCTCGATTTCTTCGTCATTAACGGAATATCACCAAACTACATGGGCATCTCCCCAAGCTACGACCTTTCCTGGGACCACTCCCCGATCATAGGAACTATAAGCGCAAGTGTCCTAATCAAAGATCCCCCCGCACGGATCCATAACGCTTCAACTGACTAGGATTTATATCGTCAAATTCTTCACGAAGGCATCGACTTGAAAGTCAGTTTAAAAACCACTCTCGAAATCGATACATCAGTTACCAAATTTAATTCTCTGCTAACAACTACAGCACAGCAAGCTACCCTTCTAAGGTGCAGAGAAATGTCAATTCATACACACATGTTCCTCTAGAAGTTAAACTTCTAGTTGCCCAAAAGAGGAAAGCCAGAGCCAAATGGCAAAAGAGCCATCATCCAACAGACAAAACAACCCTCAATAACCTTGGAAATCAGCTTAAGGCGAAACTCAAATCCCTGAGGGAAGACTCGTTGAATACCTACCTCTCAACCATGAACCGATATGACAACTTAAAATGGAGACAAGTTAAATCATCTTTAAAACCTCAAACCGCATCCCCATCAATACGAAAACTACCTCCAGCTCTAGGATGGGCCAAGAGTGACAAAGAAAAGGCGGATTTGTTCGCTATTCACCTATCTGGAGTATTCCAAACACATGATGAACCACCCAACGTTAACCTCCCAGACCAACCAGCACCTGAACCGAATACCACTAATAACACCGAAGATTGTAAAATCTGAAATTCAGAAATTAAATCTCAAGAAAGCACCGGAACCGGACAAAATTACACCGAAAATGCTACGTGAGCTTTCACGAAAAGGAATAGTTTTACCGACGTACATATTTAATGCTATACTCCGACTTCAATACTGACCGAAAGAATTTAAGATCGCAGAGATAATACTCATCCGTAAACCAGGTAAAAATCCCAGCTATGCGTCATCAAAGCGCCCCATAAGCCTGTTACCAGTTTGCTCCAAACTCCTTGAAAAGTATGTCTTACAAACCTTAGACCCAGAATTCACGGCAACTAACTGGATCCCTGATTATAAATTTGGCTTTCGCCGACACCATTCTACAATACAACAGTGCCATCGCATCGCGCAAGATATTAAGACAGCATTCGAACAGTCAGCTTACTGTATAGCTGTTCTTTTGGACATTCGCCAGGCGTTTGATAAAATCTGGCACAAAAAAACTCAAACTCAAAATACATCAAATCTTAACTCCTCAGTTTCATAAACTTTTGGACTCCTATCTAACAGACAGGAAATTTCGAACACGCGTTAACGACGAAATCTCTCAAGTGTACCCAATCCAATCTGGGGTCCCACAGGGTAGCGTTCTGGGTCCCTTTCTTTATACGTTATATACCTCAGACCTTCCAACCTCCCCAACCACTACTATAGGAGCATATGCCGATGACACAATTATACTTGCGAGACACACGGACTTAAACCTCGCTGTGGAATATGTCCAAACTCACCTCAGCTTTCTTGAAGACTGGCTCCAGCGCTGGAACATTAAGGTAAATGAGTCCAAATCTGCTCATGTGACCTTCATTCTTCGCAAAGGGATATGTCCTCCACTACATCTTAATAACATCGAGATACCACAATCCCCATCAATGAAATACTTGGAAGGAGCACATTACTAAAAAAAAACATATAGAGCTCAGATTTAAATACCTTTACTGGCTACTAGGCCGACACTCCCCATTATCCCTCTCTAACAAAATTCTTATCTATAAAATCATCATTATACCAATCTGGTCCTATGGAATAGAACTTTGGGGCTGTGCTAGCTAGACTAACCTCGCAATCATGTAACTAAGTCAATCTAAAATCTTAAGATCTCTCGTTGATGCTCCTTGGTACATCACCAATCAGATGATACACGACGACCTCGGCATCCCGATCCTCAATAAGGCAATACAGGTCAGAACCAGGAAACATCTTAAAAAACTTAGCACCCATGACAACCTTCTTCTCCAAGAACTTCCACACCATCAAGTCATTAGACGCCTCAAGCGCCGCTGGCCTACAGACCTCCACTGAAGAGGACCCCACATGGGCCCAACACTTTAGCACTATGTTCTAGGACGAGGACCAGTCACTGGACGGGCCCTCATCATGTCAATTTATAAATCAAAATATTAGCTTAAAGAAATACAATGTATTCTGATTGCTGATGTAAAAATAAATAATAAAAAAAATCCATTTAACGACCGATTGTGAAAGCGAATTGTGACGTCGGATGAGAAGTGGATCTTTTTGATCAATTTCAATCGACAGAAGAAGTAGGTTTCAAAAGGCCAAAATCCTTTGTTAGTTTCGCATAAAGATCGTTTCCGCAAGAAGGTCATGATTTGCGTGTGATGGAACTTTGAGGGTGTGCTTCATTTTGACTTGGTTACGAATGGTCTTGTTGAAGTTTTTGTTTCCAGCAATAACGGATCGAAACTCGAAGTTCACTTTTTTGCAAACTCATCTGAAATACAAAGATGGAGGTCATTACAACACTACCTCCTGTTAAAAAAATAAAGCTGTAAAGTGTTTACGTTATAAGTAACGACTTACATAGTTAACTAATCGATAAAATGTTGTACAGACATAAGTATTACGAAATTAAAATTTATACCAAATAAGGTCTGATATACAGAAATTTGTCTTTCGTTTAAAAGTAATTGTGAATATTTCTATTTTCAGGGGGTTGTAATGTGGAGCTGGCGAGAAAAGCGCGCGGGGGGCAGCTAGCGACGCGAGAGCCCCCCGGCCTCAGCATGACGCGCGCTAGAGAATGAAGAAGCAAAACGTTCGCACGCTATCACTTATTGTGTGCACCTTCACGTATTTGCTGATCGGCGCTGCCGTCTTCGACTCCCTCGAATCCAAAACCGAAGCGAAGAGGAAGGAAGTTCTTCAAGGTATTGCAAAAACTGCTTCTCCCTATTCCTTTCTATTGTTTTTTATCTTTTATATTGTTAATATTTAATTTAATCAACAAATTAATGGTCAATGATTGCGAATAAAGGTAGGAATTTTTTTAAATTGTTGCAGAAATTTCTAACGCCATTTATTTACCCGATCTACAGGGTCGTTGAGGTAAATCCGAAAAATTAAAAAACAATAAAAATAAGATTAACATGCAACAGAAATTAAATTTATTTACATGCAACTTATTACAATTAAAGTAAATAATATTGAGAATCGTATTATTCAATGTAGTCCCATCAGCGGCCACAACCTTCTCGAGACTTAAATCTGCTACAGGCCAATACAACTTTTCCCTCGACCACATGTGTTATTACCTCCATGATGGAGGGCCTTAAGCTGACCTTGGTGTCATGATGCATTTTATTGACCTTTGGCTCCACCATGTCCCACACGCAGTAGCCAAGGAGATTGCAGTCAAAGATGGAGGATGCAACAAGTCGAGGGACAAGTGATAATGCACACCGCCCAACGTCTTTGAGGAAGCTCTGAAGATGACCGGTGACAGCTGTATCAACGTGCTGCAGACAGTTGTCAAGCCTTTAATAGAAAAAGTGGGTGTTGAGTAGGAGTATGTATTCTAACAAAACTCACTTCCAGCCCACAAGCCAAGGTAAGCCCAAGCACGGCTATATAATATATATAGCCATGCTGCTCAACATCTAGTTTTTCTATTAAAGGCTTGACAACTGTCTGCAGCACGTTCATACAACTGTCACCGGTCATTTTCAGGGCTTCCTCAAAGACGTTGGGCACCATAACGCACCCTACACTGCTCACAAGCCCCGTTACTATCTCAGAGGGGAAAATTTTATATGCATGATGTCATTCAGCAGCACTTAGGTTTTGAACTTTCTGTCTATATCAGGACAAAAGACTTGTAGTACAGGTCCTGGTGCGTTATTACACTGACCGTCGACTTCGCCATGCCCATTTCTCTTACCAGATCTACTATGCCTCGCGCAGGATCCTTTTATCTTCTCTTTCAATTTGCGTACGAATTCATAACTTCTCTTGGGATGCGATCACTTGCTGTGAGTTCCTCTGTCAGTAGTTACCGCCTGCTGGTCAGATTACCCGTATTTTTTAGCTATGTCGTAATCTCAGATGTTTTTGTAGCCATACCATGCAATAATTTTTGTCGGCAACTTTTTGAAAAGGAGAATTTGAGTCTGCTCAACCCACCCTTTTAATAAAATAATATAATTCTTAATAGCGTAATTACAAAATAGTTTAACAAGGGCTAAGTTTATTTATTAGTTTTATTTAACGCCAATTTACTTCAATATAAAAGACTAAAAATTAGAAATTTTCTATAAGTAGATAACATAGATATTTTACTAGTACTACAGATTCACTTTACCCACAGGACGTATCTAAAGATACCTACCACACTATTCTGACTACCACAAGACATTCTAACAGTTTACGTGGTACAGCAATACTCACCTGCACTTCTATTAATTATTATGAACAATCAGAATACGAAACAGACTCTTTTTGTAAGTCACAAGAATCCAAATTGTTGAAAAACTCATAATTCCACTTACGGCTGTTTATTGGCTGCCGAAACCTAATTCAACACCTTTTATAAGCGTATAACAGCGGAGATTTTATTGCAATCACATACACTAGGGCTCGCAAAATGTCATGCAAACTCATTACAGACAATAAATGTAGCTCCCTATCAGCCCAAAGCCCAACCTAATGGGTATCTAATACATACAAAAAATATTTCGAACACTCGGGCTCTCATCCAGCTATATGAATGTTATTCCCAATTATAAATCTATTGTCTGATCATTTACCAATTATAACTGTTGTTAGCATTACAGTAATTTATAAAACACCTAATACTCCCCTCAGTAACAGGAAAACTGACTGGTACGTCTTCCAGCATTACATTTCAGTAGAAACATTAATCAAAAAATAGAAGCTGCAATAAAACGTTTTATAACTGCAATTCAGGAAGTGGGCTGGAATTTAACATCAAAACCAACAAATATGGAAATGCATAGTTTCAACATACTAAATGAGGTCATAGAAAGCGCGAAAGATAAAAGACGGGAAATAACTAGATGGTAACGCACCTACAATATCCGAGACAAAAGAAAGTTTACTCAATTAAATAACCCTTTCAGAAATAAAGTATATCAAGAACAATTCTTTCAGAACTACTCGACGTCATTAAATATTCACAACAGTTTAATCTGGAAAGCCACTAAAAACATCAAACAGTCACAACTCATATTTCACGGAAGATGATCATGAAGAATGTGAGGCAAGGGAAAAGTTAAAACATTTGCAAATTATCTAGTCAAAGTATTTAAACCAAATCGTAATGAAGTCGACTAAGAATTAAAAGAATTACAATTACCTAAAGTTACAGTCAAAGAAATTGAGAATGAGATATAATGCTTGAAGAATAGAAAAACACCGGGTTACGACTTAATAACAGATCAACCAAGCAATAAAATTCTTATAACTGTTATTTTATGGGATCCTGAGACTCACAACTGCCCGTTGCGACTTAAATTCTCGCAAACCTGAAAAATCCCCCAGTGAAATTAACGCCTATCGTCCTATTAACTTATTCCTTATAATAACCAAGAAGCTTGAAAAACTAGTTTGTATTTAGGTAGTAACATGGTCGAAAATTTATGGCGGCATTACGTATCAACATGTCGTATGTTTATCGGTCAGCATTCGTGGGATCGACCTTCCGTATTTCTAGGTTATTATGCAAAATTGACTCCACAAGTCCTACCAAAATGATAAGTCGACGGTCTCCTGTAACAACTTGCGTCACCCGCGCAATCATAGTTTTGGTCGGGGTGGTTTGTGGCCGAGGCTGCTTCACTTCATTATGTCTCATTTAATTGGCGATGAATTTCGAAGGGCAGTTTTACCAAACAACATTGAACGTTGTCATTAGAAGTATACGAAACAACACTCACCGCAATGTCGGTAATTCGATCTATGCACATTGTATGGTACTGTCATCTATGTTACAAATTCAGAAATCTTTCTGGCGTATTTTAAAATCAATCTCATCTTTCTACTTACTCTCAGTAATAAAAAAAATTGTAGACCTTGGATTACACATTGACAAAAGATTAGCATAACGGGCCCATAATAAGAAACGGAAACAAAATTAAAATTTATTAGCTCATTTAGAATATATAGACCCGTTGATGGTCCTCTGGAACCATTCGCAGGACTCTTGCGCACATTTCGCGATTTTTCAAATTTTCACTTAAAAATCCGTATCATTAAAGTTTTTTCTACTGTTTGCATTATAGAATCCTGTTCTAGTTCTTCTCTAATGCTTTTATTTTTTACTTTGCCACGTCTTGTTTTTCCTACCACCCGGCGTAGATACTTTATTTCTGCTAAGGTTATTTTTAATCGATGTTTGTCTATTATTGTGTATAATGCTGCGCCGTATATTAGGGTTGGTATATATAACAGTTGGGCTGAAAAGTTCGTAGGCTGACACATAAGCGGCGCTAGTAGTATTAAATCCATGTGCTTTTTAGTTAACCCTAACCTTCAAAAGACTCGTGTATAAATTTGACAACTGTCGGACTATTAGTTTAGGAGATATCGTATTTTGAGTGAAGCAACTATTGTTAATTTTAAAAAAATGGATAAAAAGGAATTTCGAGTATTAATAAAACACTGCTTTTTGGCAAAAAATACCGTTGAAACCAAGGCTTGGCTTGATAAGCATTATTTAGACTGTGCACCAGGAAAATCAACCGTTGAGAAGTGGTTTTCCAAGTTTAAACGAGGCGAGATGAGCACTGATGACGATGCACGCAGTGGACGCCCGAAAGAGGCTGTAACGGACGAAAACATAAAAAAGTTTACAAAATGATTATGAATGACCGTAAATTGAAGTTAAGCGAGATAGCTGAGACTCTGAAGATATCAAAATACAGTGTTGGACATATCTTGCATGAATATTTGGACATGCAAAACTGTGTGCAAAGTGAGTGCCGCGCGAGCTCACAATCCAGCAAAGTTTCAACGTGTCGTTGATTCAGAACAATGTTCAGCGATCTTCAACGGTAATAATAACGAATTTTTCGTTGATATGTGACAACGGATGAAACATGACTTCATCACTACACTCCAGAGTCAAATCGACAGTCAGCCGAGTGGACTGCACGCGATGAACCGAATCCAAAGAGTGGAAAGACGAAATAATCGGCTAGCAAGGTTTATGGCATCAGTATTTATTGATCACCTTGAAAAGGGCCAGACCATCAATAGCGATTATTACAAAGCGTTGTTGGAGCGTTTGAAGGACGAAATCACGAAAAACGGCCCCATTTGAAGAAGAAAAGTGCTGTTTCATCAAGACAATGCAACGTGCCACAAGTCAATGAAAATGATGGCAAAATTGCATGAATTAGGCTACGAATTGCTTCCGCATCCACCGTATTCTCCAGATCTGGCCACCAGCGACTTTTTCCTGTTCTCAGACCTCAAGAGAATGCTCGCTGGAAAGAAATTTAGCGCCGATGAAGAGGTAATTGCCGAAACAGAAGCTTATTTTGAGGCTAAAGACAAAATATATTTTAAAAATGGTATAGAAAAATTGTATGATCGCTATAATCGGTGTACCGCCCTCGAAGGCAATTATATTGAATAATAAAATCCAATTTTATCAAAAAAAAATTTTTTTCTATGTTAGCCTACGAACTTTTCAGCCCAACTGTTATATATATATTTAGATTTAAGTATCCTAAATTTCCCTTATTTTATTTTGACATTTGATGCTCACCTGGTTCATGTAGATTACAAATAGTAATAGGCTTAAACCATTGCCTTGTTTCACTCCCTTGTTCATATTCTTTTGCTAATTGTCTATTTAATCTTAACTTTCCTTTCACTTCATTATACGGGCTTTCCATATGTTTTCCTGCTCTTCTCTGATGTTTTTTTCTTCTGTTTTTCCAAATAAGTTTGCATTGTTCCCTTTAGGATTCTAGTATTCCCTGTATTCTTGTATCTATTCGTATTCTTTTATTTTTATTATTTCTGACTTTCCAAGATAGAGTGTTTTTGAGTCTTTTTATTGTGTTTCAGAATTCTTTTTGGTTGTCATAATTTTCTTGTATCTTTCTACCGAGTGTTTTTCTTTGCTTCCTTTATTATCTCTTTTGTTTCGTTGTATTTTCTGATGTAGTCTATTTTATTTTCTAATGTTTTATTTTGAATGTATTTTTTTTTCTTTTATTTGACTTTTCTTCTTACTGTTTTGTTCTACGACTTAGTTATTTTCATATTGGGATCTTCGTATCTTCGTATCTTCGTATTTTTGTCTTACTTCTGGGTTATTTAGTGTTTTTAATTTTATTCTGGTGTGGTTTTTATTCTTTTCTTTTTTTGGATTTTGAATATTTATGGTCAGCTATTAACAGTTTGTTTGGTGCTGAGTTTCGCTATTCTAATTAGTTTCACGTCTTTTATTGCAGAGCTTAAACTTTGAAATATGTTATGTAGTCTATCATGTTTTTGTGCCCTAGCTTCTCCGCTTCGTACATTATTTTGTGGATGTTCCTGGGTGAAAACCAAGTGTGTCCTATGAGAATCTGATTTATTATACAAATATCTAGCATCCTTTCCCAATTGTCATTTATTTCTCCCTGTATTCCATATTATTCTATGGTTGCATGTCTTGTCCTTTACAGTCTCCCGGTATTATTATGTCTGGTCCTATTTTGTAATTTCTCTATTGCACGCTGTATTTTTTGTAAAATATATCTTTATCTTGCTTTTTTGCTATACTTTCTCTTCCAACTGTAGTTCTAGTGTTATAATTTTGGAATTTATGGCGTTCCATCTAATTACTTTTGTTTCTAAAGTTTAATTTGGGATTAGTCCTACTCCTTCCGTTGCTCTGGTGCCCACCGGTGTTCCTAAAAATCTTAGAGTGTATTCCTTTACTTATATGTTTTATTCAGTTTCCTTTTTTTTGACTCTTGATATCCCCATTAAATGTACCTTGCATTTCTCCATTTCCTTCATAATTTCAACTTCTTTACCTGTTAGAAATGTGATCCTGTTCCGAGGCTTGTTTGATTACTCTAAATCTAAGTACTCTGTGTGGGTGGTTAGTCTAACGACAGAAGTGCCGTTACCTCGAGACAACTTAGAAATTATTGAAGATTTAAATTGCGATTTGAATATAACCAATTTAAGACTTCTTGGGAGTAATAAATCGGATACAACTTTTTAGCTAACCATAAGAACTAGAGGCACATGGTTTTTTGGTCTTAGGTAAAGAATACGACTCAGCTAAGATACCTCTGAGGGTTGAAACAGTGAGGATCGCGCTTCCCGCAAATCGTGTTTTGAGAACGTATCACGGACACTAACATATGCTGGCAGCATATGTTATGGGATAAAGTTTGGTATCACACTTAAAAAATCCGGCATCAAAACTATGAACCTGGTAAGGGAAGTTTACGAGTAGGAAGCCATGTCAAAAACGACAATTTATGAATGACACAAGATGTTCGTGAGAGGAGAACGCAATGGACGCCTGTCAACGAGCGGTAGTGTTAAAAATTTGGTGAAAGTAAAACAATTTTTGGACTCTGGTCGGCGTTTAAGCGTTTGATTGATAGCATAGAAGTTGAATTTACAAAAACCGTAGTACATGAAATTGGGTCTGAAGATTTGCAAATGAGAAAAGTTTATGCAAAGTTGACTCCAAAAGGTTTTATCCCAAGATCAAAAGGATTTGCGTGTGTTGATCTGCCAAAAAGTATTGGAATGTGTTGCGTGTGACCCTGCCTTTTTGGACACGGTGATAACCGGTGATAAAACATGGGTGTTTGAAAGATGAAATCAATGCTCATTGTCTTCTTTAATACAAAAGGTGTGGTACACAAAGTGTTTGTACCTGTCGGACAAACGGTAAACGCAAAATTTTACATCGATGTGATCGAACGCCTGAAAAAAGATCGTTTGCGTTCGAAAAGAGATCCTGGACTCTCCAACACGCCCAGCCTCACGTCGCTGCTCATGAGGAAATTTTTAGCTAAGCACAACGTGGAAACGTTGCTCTAACCGCCATGCAGCCCGGACTTGGCCCCGCCCGATTTCTTTCTGTTCCCAAAACTCAAATCCGACTTGTTTTGAGTCGGTGGAGAAGGTCTAAATCGTCGTAACCAAAACGATAAACGTTTTATTTTACGCATTTTAGGAAGACTTTATAGAGTGGTAGGCACGCTAGAAACGTTGTATCCATACAAAAGGAAACTATTTTACAAAATTATAAAGAAATAAACGATTAACTGCAATGCTTTTGTGTTTATTAAATTATTACTTCTACTTTCCGGACAAACCCTGTAGATTAGATAGGTGTAATTGGTTAACGCGATGTTGGCTATTTTGTTGGTGATTTAAAAATGGGAAATTATGTGTTGCCATTTAAAAAGTATTCCTGACAATTGTTTGGTGATTAGATTGGTATTTTCTTTGGAGTTCTTGGTATTCTAAATACCCATTGCGTGGATGCGATCTTTCGCATAATGCGCATGTAGCCTCAGTGTTTCTAATTTTACGACAAGTGCAAGTGTAGTAGTGTCCGCACTTCACACAAACGTATGGCCTAATACAATATGCTTGTGCATGTCTATAGCGCTGAAATCTTATGCATTGCATTATTTCTGCATTTTTTCTTGGAGGCTTAAAACTGTCTTCTATGTTTTTGAGATTAAATTTTACATATTTCTTTGTTGGTATCGGAAGTGACTCTCTTGTACGTTTGCTTTTTATTTTTGTGATGCTTTGTACTTTATAGTTCGATAAGGTCTGATTTAAGGTCTTCAATTGGGATGGTATGATACATATGTTTTAGTATCTTATATAGTCAATCTTGTTGATGACGTACGATATATTCACACTTGTTATTAATTTTCTGCGTATGCCAGGACTTTTTGATTAATTTGAACGACGCTATAAGTTAGAAACTTTATCGTGCACTGTTCCATTTTTGATGCTGCAGTTAAGTTTTTGCCTTGTATAAAAATGGGTAGCGACTTGTTCGTTGATAAAATTGACGGTTACTCATTATTTATTATTGATTTATATGTAGGAGTTTCTGTTGATATTAAATATTTATTTGTTCGTAAATTTGATCATTGCTCACTTGTTGATCAGAATAGGTTTTATTTTCATGTTTTTGCGTTTATATTCTCTTCTTCTTCTTCTTATGTAGGTGCCGCTCCAACTAGTGAAGGTTGGCTGTCATTTCTGCAAATATTTTTCTGTTTCTTGCTATGTTAAAAAGTGTGCTGATTCTCGTGATTCAACGACATCCTCCTTCTTCCCACTCTCCTTCTACCTTCTACCTTTCCCATTATTATTTTCTGTAGTAGGTCGTATCTATCATCCCTTAGTACGTGTCCCAGATATTCGACTTTTCTTCTTCTTATTATGTGTAAAAGTTCTCTATCTCTTCCTATTTTATTTAAGACCTCCTCAGTAGTATATCGCTCTGCCCATGAGATTTTTAATATTCGCCGGAAGACCCACATTTCGAATACTTCTATTCTTGCGCTTGTGTCTTTCTTTATAGTCCGTGCTTCTGAGCCGTACAGTAATATTGGCCAGCCATATGTAACAGTTAACTACTCTCAGTCGTAGATCATACTCAATTCTTTATCACATAACATTACTTTCATCTTTCTAAATCCGTCTCTGACCATTTCTATTCTTGTCTTAGCTTCCATGTCACTATCCCGTTCTTCTCTTACCCATGTACCTAAGTATCTGTGTTTCTGTACTCACTCTGTGTTGTTACCTGTTACCATAAGTCTCTCTTTTTGCTTACTACCATAAACCTCGTTTTCTGGATGTTCATATTGACGCCTAATCTTTCACTTTCTTTATTCACCCTGTCTAACAAGACTTGCATATCTTCTTAAGTTGATGCAATCATAATGCATAATGCATATTAAATATTATTTATTAATTCTTCTCTTCCATACATCGCATTCATCATTATATGCTCTGAGTATAAGGTGAACAGGGTTGGCGATAAAATGCACCACTGTCTCACTCCTCGTTTTATTTCTATTTCTTGTCTACTGTCATTCTCAATTCTAACGGTTAGTGTTTGGTCCTAGTACAAGTTCTTAATTATCTGTATATCCTTTCCATTTAGGCGTATTTCTTCCATTATTTGAATAAATTGTTTATGTCTTACTCTATCAAACGCCTTCTAGTCGTCAATGAAACTTATGATAACGTCCTTCTGCATGTCTCTACATTTCTGTATTAAAACTTGTAACGTAAATGAGGCTTTCCTTGTGCCTACACCAGTTCTAAATCCAAATTGGTTGTTACTTAGTATTTTGTCACACTTTTTCCGTGTCCTTTCTTGAATGATGTTCAAGAACACTTTGAATACTTGGCTTATGAGGCTTATTGTGCGAAATTCCTTACACCTTTTAGCATTAGCTTTTTTCGGGAGAGTTATGAAGGTAGACTTTAACCATTCTTTCGGTATTATCCCTGTGTCGTATATTTGGTTAAACATTTCCATCAGAAAGTCCATATCTTCCTCTTTCAGAATTTTAAGGATTGCTATGTTCATCTGGTCAGGCCCTTGAGATTTCCCTTCCTTTGCTTTCTTCAACGCTTTCTAAACTTCTTCTTTTAATATTGAGGATTTTTCTTTTTTAAATTATTGTCTTGTTTCTCCACTTTGTTATCTAAGAAGAGTTGTTCTGTATACTTTCTTTTTGTTTATCTCGGTCGCAATATTGTTACCCTCGTCCATTAAATGTTATGTTGTTTTCTATTTATTCCTGTCATTTCTTTTATTTTCCTATTAAGGTTAGATTTTTCGCATTTCTCAGTAAGCCACTTTTTTTTGCATATCTAATTTTCTTCCTTATATCTCTATTAATTCTGTCATATTCAGTTTTATTATTGTTCTTGTATTTCCTTCTTTCGTCCACCATTTTTAGTATTTTTCAGTCATCCATTTTTTTTGTCTTGTTTTTCTGCCTCTAATATTTCTCTTCCGATCTGATGTATTACCTTTTCCGTATTTTTCCACTTATCCTCAACTGTTGGCATTGTTCTGTGTTTGCTTTTCTTTGCTCAGTCTTAACTTTTCAGCTATTTTGTTTCTTATCTCTGGTGTTCTGAGTTTCCTTACTGCTATCTTTTTATTAAATTTATTTTTCTTTTTAACTAATTTACTACTACTTAATTGTGATAGGAATTTATGTCAGCGCCCGGGTATTTTTTGGCACTTTTTATCTTTCGGTATCTTTGATTAATCAACACATAGTCAATTTGATTTACCTGAATATTTTCTTCTGTGTTAGCCGGAGAGGTCCAAGTACAGAGTCTTCCTGGGGGCAGGCTGTAAAACGTGTTAGTTACCACCAAAGTTGTACTATTTTATCTCATCTTTCGTTCCAATTACCTAATTCAAGCTTTTCTAATATCCCGAGTACTTGCCCTTTTCTATTCTTGGCGTTAAAGTCTTCCAGGATTATGTTTATATCGTGTTTTTTTTGTTGTTTTCATCAGTTGTTCCAATTCTCCATAAAACTCTTCAATCTCCTCAATTGGTTTCTCCGCAGTTGGGGCATATACCTGTATTATGTTTATCTTTCTTGGTCTATCTGTATCATTATTGTTCTTTCCGACACCGACGCAAAGCTTGTAACAGCCTACGATAGTTCTTTATCAAATAGAATAGCCTCTCCATGGTGTCCATGTCATTTGGTATTGCCTGAGTATTACATAACTTTTCCGCTCTTTGCTCTAATCATGCTACTTCCTTTCCATTTTATTTCACTTATTCCAAGAACTTTTAATTTGAGTAGCTCCATCTTCTTAACAACGTTATCTAATTTGCCAGGTTGTTTTAAACCCCTTACATTCCATGTTTTAATTTGGGTGTTTATCATCTTTGGACATACTCCGGAGATTTTTCGCACTACTGTCCCATTTCAAAACGCTGGGAACTCGGGGCGATTAATTATTCATTATTCATTTTCATTAATGACAAACTAGGGATATTAATAACGGTGGTTTTCCGTTGCCTTATGTTATCGCAGTAGTATAACTATTCTGTGAGTAGGCCAGTTCAAATTCATTATTTATTTGCCTTACCCCACTACTGACAGGTGCTGCTGCTCTCTGCCAGTTTCCCGATTTGGTCTACGGGTACATTCTGTACCTACCTTACATATCTGCAAGGCTTTCCCTATCCGCCACCCGGACGGTTGGGGTTCCCCCTGGCTTCACAGTATTTGTCGCCCCCTACTTAATTCAGAGGTGACATGTCCGTGATTTCCACCACACGGTTGTATCCTCTAACTATTTTCAAAATCTCCATCGCTGTTATACTTGCCTATGTCGATAGGTTGACATCATTTTTTATAATTAAATTTATATAATTAATTAAAGTAATTGTAATTAGAAAATAATACATTTTTGATATATTAGTTGATACTGAGACATTTGGTAGTACTGAATATTAGGTACTTGTACAAACTTATTGTACTTGCAAAAAATATTTAAATTTATTGTTGATGGAAAGTGTTTTTCACTTAGCGTTGTAATAAATGCACCTTGCAGACCTTGCCAATTGAAGGCACACTTCCGCACATTACAAAACTCAGAATCTAATTATATTTTTCTGTTTTTTCTCATGGTATTTTTACTACTAGCTGGTACGTTGCATAAGGCAGTCATTTGTGTACAATCTAAAGACCTCCTTTAGCAAATTATCTGAATTTAAAAATTTATTTATCTTTTTTAGGGTTACCTTTGTTTTGTCTTCTCTCCTTCGTTTATATTATGTATTTTTTCTTTTCTTATAATTGACTTATGTTTTATTTATACTTTTAACATTTAGATTTTTTTAATATTATTTTTTACATTTTTCATGTATCACTGAATAGTAAGAAATTTGCTTGTTCTTTGTTTTCTGGAATCTTTTTGACGTGAAAACGTCTGTAAGTTTGATGGGATAACTGAGGGTCATTCTAAAATTATGAGCGATACCAAAACGGTAAAACAACTAATACTCGAAGACTACTGGACGGGGGATAACGGGGAAGGCTAGATAGAGGAAGGTTGAAATCCAAAATTCTCCCCGCTTCTAGTACGTCGCAACGGAAGGGAAGGGTCTTAGTCGAGTAATGAAACTACAAATCAATGCAGGCAGAGTGGTCTTGGAGAGCGTGCATTGTTTATAGCATGGTTTCAGAAAAATTAATAATTGGTTTGCTTAAAATCAATTACTGCAGACAATTGCTATTACAATGGGGACAACGGTGACGCATTAAAGTTGAAAATGTCGCAGTACATAAAAAGCAAGTGGAAGCAGAATCAGCGTAACGCAGGTTGGATTAAAGCGGACCCGGTCGGAAATACGGAGAAGTGTTGGCGCTACCGATTGAGGAAGAAAGACGAGCGAGAAAAAGCACACTCGTTGATGAAAGGCATCAAAATTTTGGCCCATCAACTTTGTCGAAATCCAGTAGAGTGGGGGGCGGATTTACAGTAATAGAAGAACCTCCAATAGACGATGACTATTTAGAAGAATCAGACGGTTCCATAGATGGTCAATGTGGAGGCGGAATCTGCAGCAATAGAACAGCCTCTAATAGACGAAGACTATTCTGAAGAATCCGACGTCCCCGTAGATGGTTAACCTGGGAATAGACGAAATCCAGTATATGTACGTGTTCATACTTATGTCGTTTTATTGAAAAGAGATTACTGGACGGAGAAAACAGGGAGGGTTGAAAGCAATAAGCAAGCCAGTCAAAATGTTTCTCGCTCTCCGTACAATACAAGGGAGGGAAAAACTTAGACAACGAAACGACGAGTCAGTGCAATGTTAGCTTATAAATAATATTTTTGGTTTTATTTCCCAAATCGACGTTTTCACTGAAAGCTCACGTTAGTAGCCCCGACTATTAGCCACCCATTTTTTTTATTTACGCGTGTAATTTTTTAAATCCTAGTTTTTTTATATGTTTAATTTTTGTCACTTGGCTATTTAAAAAGTATTGGAATATTGTAATATATTAATTTATCTACTCCAGACATATGCTTTATAAGTTTTTATATTTGTGATAATATGAAGCAGATAATAATTGACATGATTCTTTTTATTGTAGTTATTTTATGAGCGGTGTTTTTCATTTCAGAAAAAGCTGCAGACAATTTTATAGCAGCTCAGTGACGTCAAACGTGTAGAATAAACGATAGGTCGTAAAAGTAAGCCATCGTAAACCGCCATAAAACCCAGTACAACGTAACACACCCCCTATAAAATTGTATTTAGCTGCTCATCTAAACAATTATTTACTTGCTAATGTCCCTTGTCCTGCAGAAATAGAGTCCATAATAAGACGCAAGTACAACATAAGCGACGACGACTTCCGAATCATGGAGACCGTCGTTCTGAAGTCGGAGCCCCATCGCGCAGGCAGGCAATGGAAGTTCGCTGGCGCGTTCTACTACGCCACCACGGTGCTGACCACCATAGGGTACGGCCACTCCACTCCCAGCACGGTCGGCGGCAAGCTGTTCACCATGTGCTACGCCATGATAGGCATCCCCCTAGGCTTAGTTATGTTCCAGAGCATCGGAGAGCGCGTCAATAGGCTAAGTAGGTGAGTGCCATTGAAACTCGCGCTGCGGCTCTTCATCCCTCTAACTCTCGTCATCCCCAGTGTAATAATACGATCTGTCAAGTCTTCCCTGCACTGCCGGCAGAAAGAAGCCTCGGAACTAGACCTGATCTGCGTAGTGACGACGCTGAGCTCCTTGACGATAGCAGGGGGCGCCGCGGCCTTCTCGCGCTACGAGGGCTGGACCTACTTCGACTCCGTGTACTACTGCTTCATCACGCTCACGACCATCGGCTTCGGCGACATGGTAAGCAGCCCCATCGCTCCGTGCAGCTTGCGACACGCTCAATCGGGCGGGCGAGGCGCTTGAAGCACGAGTCCCCGGGGCATCGGGAGGATTAAGGGCTCTGTCGTTTCCGCCGCCCCGAAATTGTTTGCCAACAATCAAAGTTTAATTTAATTTTTTGCCCGAGCTTACAGGAGCAGTGGCGGTCGTAACTTTATCGATCGGCGTTCTCTTTTTAGGTGGCATTACAGAAAGACAGCGCTCTGAGCGATAAGCCCGAATACGTCATGTTTGCTCTCATCTTCATTCTGTTTGGATTAGCCATCGTCGCGGCATCGCTTAACTTGTTGGTCTTGAGATTCGTTACCATGAACACCGAGGATGAGAGGAGAGACGAAGCGCAAGCAATGCAGGTAGGCCGTTTTATCATTTTAAGCACAATATAACTGTTCGTTAGTATATTTTATATATTTCTATTTGGTAATTCGATAATCAACTTTTTTAACTAAATTTTCGAAGTCTTATAAATGCACACAAAATGCGTTTATATGGTGTCCACTAACCAAACTAAATTTTGCTAAATAATGTTGTTTGTTAAAAAGCAATATTATTAGGACTGTAAATTTGCATTTAGTTTATTTTAGTAAGACAGCCCTTATTGTTAATGGCCATGGTTACCTGGTTTAACCATTTCTAGTTCTAATGTCAATGAATTGTTGGATAGTATTGTATGTAAGTATCTCTACTAAATGGTAGAGACTTTCAGTTTTGATGGGGTCTTAGATTTTTTAATTAAATTCTGTATCAATAGCACAATGTGGTCATTAGGGGAAAATTTTTATCTTGACTACTAAATTTATAATTAACGTTGAATATATATATTTAATAAAATAAAATACAATTCCAGCTACTAGACTTGGAAATGAGTCAAATTCGTGAAGTCCTCCCCCTTCAGTTATCAATCTTCTTGATTGGTTTGATTTCACAATATCTGCTTCCATTTATTTTTAACCAGCCTTTTCAGTTCAGCGTAACTGTTACACTGCATGTCTTCTACAATTTAAAATATATATTGTAGTCTTGGTCTTCCTTCTGCATTTTGTCCTTCTACAACAATTTTCAACTCTTTTCTTATCGTGTTTCTTTGCTATTTTATTTATAATTTTTACATTCTCCTGTACTCTTTCTCTTATTTATGTGTTATCAGTACCCATTTGACTCTTGAAGAAGTAAGGATGTGCTATTCGTGCTCTGATAAGATATCTAGTGTAACGTGATATGCATAAACAAAGCGAGCAGGCCAAGTTTATTGTGATAAGTGTCGACAATTACAAACTGATACAAACAATTTTTAAAACATTAAAATTTATATCTAGTGCTACAATTGATTGAATAACTTTTTATTTTGTTTTATTCCTACTCTATAAATTAAGCGCGGACTGATAATAGTGAAAATAAAATAAATATGTTTCCTTCGGGGAATCTAATCGGTTATGATAAAAATGGCCAACCCATACAGCAACAAACTAATATTATATAGGGTGTCCCAACAATGAACAGCCAACTTTCTCAAGTGAATATGCCACAATCGCAACCGAATTATTTACAATATTACCCACCACTAAATACGCAAATGTTTCAAACGCAAATGCCACCGAATCAAATTATGCAGACGCCTACCTTTCACAACCAACAAGACTTTTTCCCACCAAACCAAGAACAATACAAGCAGATCCAACAACACCAGAATCGCCAAAAAATTGTAAGGATGTTATCTAGTACTGATGACGAGCCTGATGACACTAATAACGAAAATCCCTGGCAGGTAGTAGCAAGAAGTGTAAAACGGAAAAACCAACCTTTGAGAAACTGTAACGACAAGCAACCAGTATAGTGTGTTGTCAAGTCTTGAACCAGAAACCCCAGTCAACAAAGGCCCAGGCGAAGCAAAACTATAAAACCCCACCAATATTTGTGCACGGAGTGGCAGATTATCCTAACATGATCCTCAAAATAAGTGAATCTTTAGCAGATAATAGTATCAGAATAAACACCACTACTCCCGAGGCGTATAGAACACTTGCCAAGTTTATGAAAGAGAAGAATATTGTCCACCACACCTACCAGCCCAAAGAGGAAAGGGCCTATGGAATAGTCATCAAGAACTTACACCATAGTACTGATAAGCAAGACATCAAAGATGAACTACAATCTAAGGGACATCAAGTCAGAAATGTAGTCAACATAAAGCATGGGAAATCCAAAGAACCACTAAACATGTTCTTTGCGGATCTTGAGCCAGCAACGAACAACAAAGAAGTGTATCAAATTAAAGGATTGCAAAACAGAATAGTGGTGATCGAACCACCCAGAAAAGACAATAAAATATCGCAGTGTATGCGTTGTCAAATGTACGGCCACACCAAATCATACTGCAACCGTCCCTTTTTTGTGAAATGTGGCGGTTCCCATGACACTAAAATCTGCAAAAAAAGCAGGGAAACGCCAGCAACATGTGCTTTATGTGGCGGACCTCACCCTGCCAATTATAGAGGCTGTGAGTATTATCACAAATATTACAAAAGCAACAGTCTGCGACAACCACAACTAATACGACATACACAACAATTTAGCCAACCAAATCAAACAACTACGCTTCCTTCATACAGTTATGCAAATGCATTAAAAACACTGGAAACCAATCCACACAAAATGGAGAACAAATAATCACAGCGCTGAATAAATTCCTTGAAGAATTCAAAGGCATGTTCCAACAGATCATACAACAAAATAGCATGGTCTTAAACATGCTAACCATGCTAATATCTAAATTAAAGTAATGGCTAAGTTCCTCCGAATAGCACATTGGAATGCCAACGGAATGCTTCAACACAAAGATGAAATACAAGTATTTGTACATCAAAATCAAATTGATATCTTCTTAATTAGTAAATCTCATTTTACAAGCAGATAATACTTTAAGATACCCTACTACACCCTGTACCATACTAACCACCCAAATGATACT
The DNA here is from genome assembly GCA_036346155.1 of Sinelater perroti. NCBI lineage: Eukaryota > Metazoa > Arthropoda > Insecta > Coleoptera > Elateridae > Sinelater > Sinelater perroti. The sequence continues at coordinate 4,832,586 of JARFIY010000332.1, forward strand.
GCTCATGCTGGAACTGCCATCTTAATAAAATCAACAATCAATCACTTCGCACTACCAAAGTATGAAAAAAATCATCTTCAAGCTACCTCGATCAAAGTTAAAACCATGCCTTATGAACTAACAATCTCAGCAGTGTACTGCCCACCACGCTACAACTTAAAAAAAAGACGATTTTCAAGATTTCTTCCAAATACTTGGACCGAAATTTCTGGTAGGGGGAGATTTTAACAGCAAACACATTCTGTGGGGCTCCCGTATCACCACAACGAAAGGTAGAGAGCTAGCAAACCTCCTACACGAAAAGAATTATTCATTCCTATCTACAGGCACACCGACCTACTGGCCGAGTGATCCAAATAAATTCCCTGATCTTTTGGATTTCTTTGTGGTTCATGGCATAGCATCAACTTATACGGATATAGCGCCCAGCTACGACCTGTCTTCTGATCATTCACCAATTATTGTCACCATCAGCACCTCTGCGATTAATTTTAAGAAGCCCACTAAACTCCATAACTCAAAAACGAAGTGGGATATCTTCAGAAATGAAATTAATAGTCATGTACATCTTAATATTAGCCTCAAAACAACTGAAGAAATAGAAGCAGCAACAACCTCACTAATCACTAGCATGCAGGATGCTGCCAAACAAGCTACACCACACCTACCAGCCCATGAACAACAGTACAACATCCCAGTAGAAATAAAGTTGCTAATAGCAAAGAAACGAAAAGCGCGAGTGAAGTGGCATTGATCGCACACTCCTAGTGATAAAACAGCCTTTAATCAACTCTGCAATCTACTAAAAACAAAGCTGAAAGAAATGAGAGACAACAACTTTTCGCAATACATTACCTCTCTTAACCGCTACGACAACTCCATTTGGCGTCCAATCAAATCACTTCGAAAACCTGTAGTGACATCTACTCCATTGCGTCTAGACGTGCATTCATCAAACTGGGCTAGAAGCAGTCGCGAAAAGGCAGACCTCTTTGCGCAACATTTAACCAAGGTATTCACTCCTTTTGGCGATACCTCACACTTCATAACGCCACCTACACGTGATGACGATAATGATGACATGGTGAGAATAACAAATCTACACCTGGCTAGTCCTCGTGAGCTCAAATTCAAAATCTCTCTACTAAATAATCGAAAAGCACCGGAATTGACCAGATAACTTCCAAGATGCTGAAGGAACTACCAAAGAAAGGGATCGTAATGTTAACATACCTCTTTAACGCCATTCTACGAACCCGTTACTGGCCCAAGTGCCTTAAAACATCTGAAATCCTTCTCATCCCTAAGCCTGGAAAGCCACTAACTGATGTTTCTTCTTACAGACCGATCAGTCTGTTGTCCTCCATATCAAAATTATTTGAGAGACTTCTTCTGCAACGCATCCGGCCTCTTTTAACATACTTCCCGACCACCAGTTTGGGTTTCGCCCTGAACATTCTACGATTCAACAATGCCACAGAATAGTTCATGTCATCAACGAAGCCATCGAAGAGAAAAAATACTGCTCAGCGGCATTTTTAGACGTGAGCCAGGCCTTTGACAAGGTCTGGCATGAAGGCCTCTTATTCAAAATCAGACAATCATTGCCAGCTCCTTTCTCCTACTCCTGAAATCCTACCTCAGTGATAGATTCTTTCGTACAAAAGTTAATGATGAAATTTCCCAGTTCCAACCCATCAAATCTGGAGTTCCTCAAGGTAGCGTCCTTGGACCTCTCTTGTACCTAATCTACACATCAGACCTCCCTACCTCTGATTCCACCACAATCGGTACGTTTGCAGATGATACTGTTCTCTTAGCCGTCCATGAAGACCCGATAATAGCTTCCGCTAACCTCCAAGACCATCTCTTTCAAATCGAAGAATGGCTTCAACGATGGAAAATAAAAATTAATGAAGGCAAGTCACAACACATAACCTTCACATTAAAAAAGGGCACCTGCCCCCCAGTGTATATAAATAGCACCGAAATACCACCAGCAACCACTGTCAAGTATTTGGGTATCCATCTTGATGCAAAACTTCACTGGAGAGACCACATTTCTAAAAAGCGAAAACAGATCGATCATAAAATGCGAGAAATGCGTTGGCTGCTCGGTAGAAATTCAAAATTGTCATTAGAGTCAAAATTCTAATATACAAAGCCGTAATTATCCCAATATGGACATACGGTATCGAGCTCTGGGGCTGTGCCAGCAAATCTAGCATTGCTATCCTACAAAGAGCACAATCCAAGATCCTTCGAGTAATCGCTGATGCACCTTGGTACATCTCAAATCACATGCTACATCATGACCTTCGTATACCAACAGTCCAAGACACAATTCAACAACGAAGTCAGCAACATCATCATAAACTTGAAGTACACCCCAATATCGTTCTACAGCCGCTCGTGCAAAACGTACCATATCATCGAAGACTGAAACGAAAATGGCCGACTGACCTTCTGTGAGGTGACCAAGAGGCCTTCTCAATGGGGAAGCCTCATCAGGATACGCTGAGACTCTTATTACCAGTCTCTACGCCAGTACTATAGCTTATAGAATACAGATTCTGATTGCTGTACATTTATTAAAATTAAAAAAAAAATGTGTTATCAATCCTGTCTACCCAGCTCACCCTTCAACATGCGTTTTTAGCATCAAATCTTAAAAGCTCCAATTTCTTCTTTCACTAGTAGAAATCATCCCTGTCTCACACCCACAAAGCACTAATGTTTTATTAGCTTTTTTTAGTTGGTGATATTTTGTTTAATAATGATAATTTTTCTTTTTTAAAAACGTGACTTTGTCTTGTAGCTCTCGTATAATTTCCGCCCTTTGTTACATTGCTTTCTAGGTAACGAACCTCTTTTATTCAGTACTCTGATATTATTTAAATTTTTTAGCCAATCAAGCCGTACCACAGCCTCCAATTAGAGAACAACTACAGGGTGAACCAATGAATACCCTAAATAAGATTTTCATTTTAAATCGTTGTCAATAACCCCTTGACTATAAATCTACTGATAAAAATTTCCTCGTTTAGCACCACCTTCGAAGGTCAAAATTGCGATTTTTTTAATGTCCCATTTTTATTTACAATTTGTACAGATACATTAGTAAACTGTGCGTTGGTATTGATTGATATGTAGAAGAATCCTCATTAGTAAACTTCTGTAACAATTAAGCTTTTAAGCTTCTTGTGGCTTACGAATTAAAAACTTATAATCTAAGACTTATAAACTAACTTAAACTACGCTATCTAAATTACATTCAAAATCTGGTTTTTTAACGCCCTACTGTTGTTAGGCTGATTCGTTAGGTTTACTGCTAATTCATTGGGATGAACTCTGAGTCGAGCTCTATATTGTAGGCTATATCGAAGTATTTCTTCCTTCACCGTCGGGGCTTAGAGATCCCTTCTAATAACAGCGTTGGGTACGAACCATTACGTATTCGTTATCATACACAGTACTTTATACTGGAAGAGTTCCAATATTTCGACATTTGAATTGGAATATCTGCCTTATACTTGGATTCTATATAACCTGATTGGTTTTAATATCTCTGTATACACTAGTATCTTGTTATCCAGACTAAGTTTAGATTTCCGTTCCGGCATCCAGTACATTTTGGAGAGGGTGCTAATTGCATTCGCTTGGTAAAAATATGTTTACTCCAAGTAAGTTTTCTATTAAGATGCCTGCCAAGGTACTTTACTTGTTCTTGTTGTGGTAATTGGTTGTGTTTTAAATGCACTGTGGAGGGGGGGGGGCACTCTTCCTTTCGTGTGGTCAATTTTATATGGATTGACTTAGACTTGTTTGCTTTTATTCTCCATTTCATTAACCATTTTTCGATGGAGGTGGAATTTGTCTGCAATTTCTGTGAAGCAGTGATGTGATCGCTATTTGAGGCTAAGATTGCGATGTCGTCCGTAAAGGTTGCTGTTAAGACCCCTGGTGTAGTTGTCAGGTCTGCAGTATAAATCAGGTACAATAGCGGGCCAAGTACGCTGTCTTGGGGCACTCCTGTTTTTATTGGGGAAAGTTCAGTATGTTCGCATTTAACTTTTACCAGGAAATATCTTTCGTGAAGGTAGGATTTTAGAATTAGAAAGGAGGATACGTAACTTGTACAGTATACCAGTGAATCACACCTTGTCAAAAGCATAAGTGATGATTTTTTCCACCACTCTGTGCATTTGTTCCGCTATAGAGTGCATTTGTCTAAATCCGAACTGGTGATTTGGTATTGTCTCATCGTTTCCAAGAATTAGTAGTCTCTTAAAAATAAGTTTTTCAAACACCTTGGATATAATGGGTCAGAGGCTTATTGGCCCGTAAGATTTTAATTCTTCAGGAGATTTTTCAGCCGGGAAACATCCAGTGTGTAGTACTGCGTTAAATACTTTATTCCAGTGTTAGGCAGTTTTTTAGAGTTTTGGTAGTGATTCATAACCCGGAGCTTTCTTGGGATTAACGATATTTAAGACCTCTTGAATTTCCACGATTTTAAAACGCTCAATTGGTAGTGTGAATAAATTTATTTTATTTTTGTGGTTTATTTTCTGTAGAACAAAACACTTCCGTTAAATGTTTTGCAAAAGCTAGAGCTTTGTATGTGTTACTTCTTGCCCAGGTGCCTTGTAGAATTTTGAGTGGCGGGGTGGCTTTTTTGCATTTTTTTATCTTTTTTGTTGCCCTCTAGAGAGAGTATTCTGTAGCTTTTGTAAGGGTAAAATCTTTAAGAACTGTTTCAATACATGCATTTTTATTTTTATTAAGAAGTTCTGTTAGCTCTAGTGCATCGGCATTGAGTAAGCGTTTATTTTTCGGATTTTCAAGTTTTTGCCATTGTCTTGGTAGTTTTCGTTTTTCAACAATTTTGCTCTTAATTTTTAAATGGTAATCATAAATTGCAAAAAATGTACTAGCTTTAGGGGTAACAGTCCAGCCAGCCTATTAAATGGTGTCATTGGAATATTTGACATCTGCTTGAACGCCTTGCGCAGATTTAAGCAAAAGTTGTAAGGTTAAGTTCTTGTTAATTAGACGTCTGTAGACTCATTGGGGACCAGATAAACATGTGAGAAAATTATTTAAGCATTCATTTAATAAATTAAATTTTCAAAGTGTGTACTTTCTAAGGCAATGGCTTGCCTTAAACCACCTTTAAAATTTCCTACTGCTCTTTATAACATTTCTGGTGTTACTGATTCAATTTTCTTTGTAATTGCTTCTTTGAGATTCGCTGCTGATCAAATTGTTTTCTGTACACGTTGTTTTTGAGGTAACCCTACAATAAATAGTTAGAGGGATTTAGATCCCATGACTAGGATACCCATCCAATACCATGTCCGTTATACTTTGCAGAATCTGATGCGATGACCCTTTCACTAAAGGACTCTACCAGAAAATCAAATATTTTTTTAGATTTGGTTGCGCACCGACCTGCATGCGTTAACCTTTTCCAATCCGGTTAAGCACGAAAAACTTCTTCCTTAAGCATTTCAATGTAGCAATCACCAGTTACGTTTTTGTCTATAAAAATAGTTTCTACTATCATGTCTGCACAAATCGCACCAAACAGTTACCCACTTCAAATATAATGGCTTTGCTATTGAGAAGGGTGGATTTTCGCTTCTCCATATTTTCCCGTTCTGTTGGTTCACATAACCTTCAAGGTAAAAGTAGACTTCGTCCGTAAACCGAATCTTCTTTGGGTCTATTAATTCTTTTTTTATTAACTCAATCACTAAATTAGCAGAGCCTTTCTCTATATCTTATGCGGCTTCAGTTGTAAGTACTCCTTCATAAATTGTTTGGAACGATGATCTGCAACTCTTGGCAGGTTTTTTGAGATCACTATATTTTTTTCTTCTCTTTTGCAAACTCTTTAACTCTTTAAGTGTTTTGTTGGTTTTAACTGTCTCTTTCTTTATCTTTATTTTCTCAATATCATTCAGAATACTTCCAGTTCTCAAAAAATGTTTGTACGTTCGGTTAGAGATAATCATAAAAACAAGATAAACCTACTTGACAGTTCTATCTTCAGCTGGGGGCTGGTTAACATGGTAAGTCAAAACAACAAAGGTTTTGTGTTCTATTGTGTATTTTTCCATTGTACATAAAATCTAGGAAAAAAGAGTAACTTTGTTGAAATTTAACTAAACTGCACTAACAATAAACACAAAATTAAGTTTTAAGGGAGCATAGTTAATTACACTTCTTCTGTTTTTTATTTTGCAATATTTTATATCGGTGTTTAGGCACAACGACTTAAAATAAAAATATTATCTAGGGTACCCATTGGGCCACCCTGTATTTTTACGAAATTTCTGATAGTCACCTTCAGTCCAGCCGCAAAATTTTATACAGCAAACTCTTTCAACCTACTATTATCAAACGTTCTCTTTTCATTCGCAGCAATTTATTTTAATATAAAATATCCAAACTGATAACGCAATGCGAGAGAATGCTGACACAAACAACACAGCAACAAGCGAATAAGAATTATCTACGGAAAATTAAAATATATGGCAAGTTATAACATCTACGAAAATAACGCAAATTAACTCTCCAACATATGTCACAGAATTATCACTAAATAACACCCACAACAGATTTAATGCCCTGTTTCAACCTGAACATAATAATAAACAAGTAAACAAGCAAACTCCCAAACCTATTTCTATACATGGAGTCCTTAATTATGAACAAATTACGGATAATTTATCGAAAATTGTAACAAAAGAACAGTTTTATACCAAGGCTTTAATAAACAATACAATCAAAATTAACGCTATGGAAAATTATAAAAACACAGATGATAACATAATTTATTATAGCTACCAACCTAAATTTTATATCAATAATATAACTTAAAGCAGAACTGGCCGAACTAGGTCATGAAGTACTCAGTATTATCAACACATAAGCAAAAAATCTACAAAGAACAAGCGAAGTTTCTAATATAAAAATAATAAACAATTGCCAGCTAAAAGTACCAATCTTAAATGAATTTTCTTTTACTAAATCAAACAGTATATCAAATTTTAATTAAAATATCAAATTTCATAATTTATGAAACGGCTCACAGAGGATTAGCAGTATTTATTCTAACTGCTTTACTACACTGAATTACAGTCACATCATATTAATAAAATTCAGAGCACATTACTGTACATATAAACTAGTGTTTATCCCTGAATAATAAAAGATTAAAGAGTATTTTCAAAAAGAGTACCACCGGAAGTGCTACGAGTTAAAATTTGATATGGACTCTTTATTGTGATCGATTTAAAGGGTTTTGGCTGAAGAAGTTTTTTAAAAAAGTGCCGGGGTACTGCGTTGACTTTTAATTTTTTAGACCTTAATTTCTTAAAAACGGTGACAGATGAAGCCACATACTAAATAGAGTTACGTAGACCTTAGGGAGCACTTTCAAATGATGTATATAACATTGACATGACTAGACTATTTGGCCGGTTTTCGGAAATGGTCAATTAGTTTTGGGTCCAAAAGGCCACTTTAGAAACAGCGAACCAGAACAACGGACCATTGTGAGGGAACATACCTAAGTTCTCCACATATCAGCGCAGTTTGTAAAAAATCGTCTCATCGGAACATGTGTAAAATCGGCGCTATGCAATGTGACATTACGTCTTAATTTAAGTGCTCCATAGAGTTGTTATCCTCAGGAAGGGGCTTCCTTGGGGGCAGGAGATATAAACGTGGTATAGTATGTCTTGGGGTTACACGGTTAAGAAGATTCGCAATTTTTAATGCAAAACTCATTTATTTTATCAAAAGTCAAACAAATACTTGATTACAATATAGTTGCTTGTAGCACTTCAGTTTATTACATTCTCGTCATCGTTCATCACATACTCGTTATCAACCATAACTCGTTATCATCCAACTGGCCAACGTCAGGTACTCCTAAATCTTTGATTTGGTCAAAGCGAAGCTCATGTCCCCAATGCACGAGAATCGCGGCTACATGGGAACAACAACCAACTGTCCGCAGTCCTGAACGGCAAGTGCATCGCCATCCAGTCCTCTCAGAATTGTACTTCACATACGCTTTCCATTGTTTGGCACTGCTGTGTGCTGATCGAAATACTGCCCGAAGGGTCAACTGAAAATCCAAAGAGATTGTCGCTGCGTATTTCTTTAATGTACGCCTTTGCCCTTCTCATCTGGTATAGTCCAAGAGTAATTAGATGCAAAAATCATCCATTGTCAAAAAAGGAAATGAGACAATTTGGTCTGCGTCCACTTTCTCGCAGTATCGCTTGCGTTTCTTGTCCAATTTCTCAGCTTCTTTTGCAAAATCGTCATTCAGACGACGATTAATTCTGCTGCTACCACACGACATTTTTCTGCGTCGGTGAGTAGTGGTTGGAAGCACATGTTGAAGATTGCAACTATATTGAGCACGTCTTCATCCAAAACACCGAGAGATTGATTGGGAACAACTCCATCGAGAAACTGAAACTTCTGCTTTAAGCGTCCATTTACTCGTCTGATGACTTGAAGAGTCTTGGTGACAAATTGTGTCTGAACCCTCGGTTGAGGATAAAGACAACCACGCGATTGGGCCAGTGATCAAATCGAAGAAAGCCCTTTAATTCTTGAGGATGTGTTTAAGATGCTTGACGTCATTCATTGCGGGGTTAAAGGGGGGCGAAATGCGCCAACAATTAACTGAAGAGTGGTTTCTTCTTGTGGCAGCTGTACAACTCTGACTGTTAGATGTTGTTGCACTCTTTTGACATTTAACGTAAGTGCCGTCCGCCACCAAATACAAGGGCGTCGACTGACCATCCAGGTCCACTTTGTATATAGTGACTAACTTGATCATGATTTTTGAGACGAAATTCTTGAGCAATTTTGGTTTGTGACGATCCAAAACTCACTTTGTTGAGATACACGGCAAGTGCTACTTCTTTCTTGCGAGTCTTGCTGTCGATCAGATGCTTCAAAGTCATCGAAATCTTGACGAAGTCTTCTTTACTGAAACCAGTCAACGCTATGAAATCTTCTGTTAAAAATGACTTCATGTTCAAGAAACATTGAGCCCCAACTGGCGTCACTGTTCGTCTTTGAGCGTCAAGAAGAAACTTCCAATTCGAATAACTAGTGCCGTGACAACTAGTGCTTTGAGTGCGCTTCTTGAAAGTCGTCCACCGTTTTCTGAGTGATTGATGCACACACGATTCTCAGGTTTGACGACAACTCCTTTCACTTGCTAAACTTCGGCACTAATACGCGTTAGAGCAGTTGTTTGTGGACACACAAGACATCGTCTGTGATCGCTTCTGGCCGTCGGCACACCAATATGACAGTTTCGATCATCACCACTATCAACCTGAGTCACTTGTCGTTGCTAGTCTTTTTTGATGGAATCTTTCGGCTTCTTGACGTCGACGACAGTCCAAATAACAGGTGTTGCTTAGTTTAATCTCATACTCAGGCCTCGATATCAACTCCTGTATGCGAGCAACAATCGCTCCGATCCAATGCATTAGTCAGTGACTTGAGTCTTGACCCCGGAAACTTTGCTTTTTCACTCCTAGCCGCTCCACAACACGAGTATTGCGGTTTTGGTGCGAATGGCGGCATTTTAAAAGTTTTTCTGAAAAATTCACAAATTAGCCACATCACAGATTTAAAATTAAGACTTAAGGGAGGATTTAGAACATAAAACAACTGTCCCATAAAAATCTTGAAAAGCAGACTTATGGCCAAAAATCGGTCACTTCCGGTCATTTCCTTTATTGCAAATCTCCTTAACCTTAACCGTGTAACCCCAAAACATACTATACCCTTTTTATATCTCCTACCCCCAAGGAATCTCCTTGCTGACTATAACATTGGTCAAAAGTGACTTAAAACACAAAATAGTTTGAAATACACTTTCGTATATTTCGATATGTTCCGAAGAGACGATTTTTCTGAAACTTTCCTAAAATGTAGTCTAGCATGGTACCTTCCTTCACGTATATGCCGTGTTCTAGTTTAAAGTCTCTAAAGTGGCCTTTTGGGCCCAAAACAAATTGACCATTTCTAAAAACCGGTCAAAAAGGCTATTCAACTCAAATCTGTATGCATCATTAGAAGATACTTCCCGAAGTCCACCAAACACCGTTTAAACCTTGGCGCCATTAATCGTAGTTTTTGAGAAATTGAGCTCCAAAAGTCAAAAGTCAACTCAGCACCCCGACCCTTTTTGAAAAACTTCTTCAGACAAAACTCTTTAAATGGGCCACATTGAAGAGTCCGTATCAAATTTTGACTCTAGGCCAACCGGCCGGTCCTCGTAGCCCTTCCGCTGGTACTCTTTGGTGATTAATTCATAATCGCCAACGATTGGAATGCCAAACACACTATGTACCATTCAAAGTTAAGCTTGAATTATTTATCAACTAATAAACCAACTTATTGGCCTAGTCATCGTAACTTCGATCTGACATCCGATCACTGACCGATAACTGTAACAGTAAGTTCTAATATAATTCATAAAGAAAACCTACTGAGGCTTACTTCTAAACACAGAAAATGAGAATTATAATAACAACTGTTAAATAAACGCACAAATCTTGAAATTAAAATCAAAGAACATAATATTTAACACGACTTATACAAAGTGCTTCCCAGAAAACTACACTTACTGAATCCAGTCGATCTAACTAATAACATACTTCGTCATATAAAAGAACTAGTCACTGAAAAAGAAACATGGCAGATAACTAGAAATATATAACAAAACAATATACCACAGACGTACTTATCTGCTTTGGAGGAAACGCAAAATGCAATTTTCAAACACCACATAACCAACTTATCGAACAATTGCTCGAATATGGATAGCTACTTAAAAAACCTAGCCTTACAGTTCCACCAATCCGAAAAGTTGACAGAATACGGGACAGGACTAACACTGATAAAGCGAACGTATTCGTCTAGTACCTTGCGCATGTCTCATTCCAATATATCAATTTGACTTTTGAAATGAAACTTGACCGTACAGTAACTTTACAGGATTATTACAAGAATAGTTAGTCCAGGCACCTGGATGTTTTAGCCGTGAAGTTCTGAAGGAGAGATGATTTTTATACCTTTATCTAAGATTTTCCCATAAAAATTTTGAGGAAAATAACGACCTTTTTCGATTTTACGCAGCTTTTTCGACATAACTATTATTTGGCATAAGTTGCGGAAAAACGATTGAAAATTTGAAAATTAGAGAAAATCTTCTACGAAACTGATTCTAGAGTTTGTTGTGGGACAAATGGATCAAGAAATAAAATTGGCATTTTTCTATATTTTCGTCAACGAGTAAGTGGCTACTGTAATATTAAAATAGGTTGGGAATTTAATTTTCATTTTTTATTTTTGAAATAAATTAAATGGGCAAGGTTGAGAAATGAGGAAGGTTATTCGTTGAAAAGACATTTCATTAAAGACTTGCAAAAATGAATACAAAAGAAATAATTATGTGTGTACAATATTATTATATTTTATTAACGCAATCGTCGACGCTTTGAAGTAGTGCGAGTCTCATACTCCTTGTGTTCCTCAGATTCGTCTTCATCTCGTTCATCTTCTTCAGCTGAGAGCTTCTCTAATTCAGCAGTCATAAGAAGGGGATAGTCCGACTCCTATGAGTGTACGAAGTTCATTATTGTTGCTGTCTGGTTCAAGTCCTCATCTACTATCTGCTTCGCCAAAAGCCCCATTCTTCTCATGATAATCTTCTTAGCTGTCTTGTCACAGGCACCACTGCACTTTAAACTTATTATGGAGTAAATCAAACCAACCTTACGGCAACCACAGACTTCTCGGTACCCCTTTTTACATTTGCAGAATTTTTTCTTATTATTAATCTCATAACCAAGTCTGGTGCTGGTGGTTGAAGCGTGGTGATAGAAACAAATCCTGAAGGTCCTTTTTGCCATCTCCTGCCGCGAGATTCTTTCATTATTCCAAGCTACTGCTGTTTTTGATGGTATAATCGGCAAGAATTTTGCTTTGAAGCTTCTCTGTAACGAGATAAAGAAACGATATTCGATTTTGTTGTTAATGCAAATGTTATGATGCTTTTGTACCTCAACTTAATCAGCGTGCTTGTGGTTGTATCTTTAGAACCATACAGTGTAAACTAGAACTGTCCATCAGCAGCACCAACCATCTAATGAGTAGCGTCTGGACATTTGAAGATCTGCACCACATCAACCAAGTGCGGATTGTTGGTAAGAGTTTAAATAAATTTCCAGTCCAAAAGTAGCCGAAACCATATCGCAGGCACTGAAACCATGAATGAAGAGAATATTTTCTAGATTATGCTATGCAGCCAAGGTACTGCTACACGTGTATAACTGGTTTCAAGAAACAAAGTTTTCATAAGAAAAACAAGGTTGTCTTCAGAACCAGCAGATCTATGCCTAACTACTACAACTTAATCATGTTGTGTTGCCAAAGCTAATTCATTTTAAATTATCACTGTGTCTGCATCTTCTTTAGCTTGTTTGTAGCTGACAAGAGCAGATCCAAATATTCTAAGAAGTTTCCATGAGAAATAGTTGGTATTAAATCCTTGCTGATTAATAAATTTGTTGAAGCATGCTTCTGAGGGCTTCTACTCCGCTTAGCCTGCTTTGTACCTCCACCATCTCTGGATAAGCATCAAACACAGCTGTTGCGGTAGAGTTGTATATATATAAACCACATAAGTAAGACACTTGTCGCAGATCGAGCAAAAAGATAATCTTTACCCCAGATAACTCGGTGTAACAAGTTTTCCTAGCCTGACCTCTACATTTTCAAAGCAATCTTTCTTACCTTAACGTAAAGAGGCTTATCAAAATTTACAAAACAAGTGTGCTGGTTGAGACACTTGATCTTTTTAAAATCACATGATACAACTGAGAAAATAGTGTCGTAATCTGACGATAGGGCGTTCACAAATGGTAAACCGGCAACGCGAGTTTGCTTAAAAGGAAGGTTAGATGTTACCAGCTTTATAAAACCGTTCCATTCAGTTAAGTCAGGTAACTTCCATTTGCCATACATCCAAAGCAAGATTTACGGAAGAGGGTTACGTTAATAAGAACAATGAGTGTAGCTTCAAGGTCCTGTACTTCAATACACGATAAGCCTTTGCTATCTCCCTGGCATGTGTCTCTAAGTCACTTGCAAAAATTTTCCATACGACAGCGGTGGAAATTGTTATGGCTGCTGCCATAGTACTTGATGGTGTAGTACACTGAAATAATAAGATATCCATCCAACGTTTTACTATTAAAATCTGCATTGTCGGAGGAAAACTGAAAAACCTCATTACGTTTCAGTTTCCGTGGGGGATGTTGCATGGCTGATATTACAAAGCTAAGAGCTTCCAAATAAGAGACACAAATTTCAAAAGAATGCAACACGATGATTAGTTCTCGACATGAACAAATGCTGCCAGTTCCACAAGCCATGGAGAAAGAAATCACTTCGCCCTTGCTACTATAGAATTGGTTTAGCAAATAGAGTGTTACAGTTAATAAAGACAAATCTACCCAAGTTACCTTTACTAACAAGTGTAGAGTATGTCCAAGAGTAACAATTAAGAACGCAGTTATACCAGTAAAGTCGGAAGTTAAGTATCTGGGGATGCATCTTGACCAGAAGCTCACCTGGACGATTTGCATAAAAACTAAAAGAAAACATCTTTAACTTCAGAGTTAGAGAAATCTTCACGTCATTATCTTTATAATAAAATTTCTTAGGCTGTTCTTGGTGTTATGGTGCATCTCATTGACCTTTGCCTCAACCTCGCCCCACGCGTAGTGATCTAAGGGATTTCAGTCAGGGCTGGTGTGTGGTCACAAGTCAGGAGACTAGTTATACAAATTGTCGTGTAACCATGCCTGAGTCTTCCTTGCTTTGTGAGCTTAAGCGGAGTCTTGCTGAATCCACTGGCCCCTTCTAAACGGAACTTGGGAAGTGTCTCGGGCACGATGATGGTCACTTTTAGGCCTAACACCGTCAGAGAGGCGAGAAACTTTGTATTCATGACAATAGGCACTTCAGAGGTATCTTGGCAGATGCAACGGTTAGTGTGGCGATTCACCTTTCTGTCCAAAACAAAGTTCTTTTCATCCCAAAAGAATCTCAGAAAGCTGGCGCTGTTATGGTTGGTGTTTTTCAGAAATGCTTGGGCCTTTAACTTTTGTCAGATGGGGGTTCCTCAGAACTAAAGGCTTGTAGTATATCTTCTGGTATACTGCTATTGACCGTCGATCTCGCCGTGCCCATTTATCGCTTGCTATAGGTTACCGCATCATCATCTATCACCTTCTGGTAGTCATATTCCTTGTAGTTTTTGACTACGTCGTAAATTTGGATCTTCTTGTAGTGAAATCGCATAATAATTTCTATCGGTGATTTTTGGACGCGAGTGTAGCAGCTTTGTGGTTGTATTATCGCTCATTTTGTTAACAATCATAGGTTGTGGGTTACGTGAAATTAACTTGTTGTGTTACCTAATAGGAAAATGGACATGGGCTTAAGTTGCTTTTTTAACTTGCTCACAATACAACCTAACAGTTCCTGCACTAATGCTGATATTTTAGTTGCATACCAATTCGTATCAAGAGATCAAATTTTATTTGGCCCTACACACTCAATTCCACCCATCTTGCGCCCTACTATCCAGAAACCTACAGTCTTAGTGGCAAGTTGGCTTTAATCAATATTTTATTTATCGAAAAATAATAAAGAAATTTGTTTTTTAGTACATATTACTATTGCAATTGATAATTTAAAAAAATATTTAGATTTTTGTCTTATTTTGATATCGATAAACATGCCTTTTGATTTATTAAAATTTGTGAATTTAGTCAAGCATTTTGGAAGAAACAAAGGCAATATAAGGTAATTAAAATAGACAGCATTGTTGATAAAAAATAATACAATTTGTGTATAGTAATACATCTTATATTAATATACCTGTAACAGTCTGTCTAATTAAACGACAAAAATTATGTGCAAACTAAAAAATATAAAGTGGTTTGCACAATGCATTTCTAAAAAAATTTAAAGTTATAATATAGAAACAGTTATAAATATTAATTTGTTAAATATTTATCAGCTTTATTTACACCCTCATAAACGCAAACCTGAATATAAAACAAATGTTAGACGAGTTTCTACTGTTACTTATCGTTGAAGTCTCCATTTTTTTTACGTAATTTTGGTTTTTGTAGTGTGATTTAGTGTTTCTATTTTATGTTATTCTTTATTATAATTTCTTCGAAATCTCTATTCTAGCAGTGTTACGATCAGTGTAATTTTTGTAATAACAACTACCTAATACAGTGAAAAAATTCAAATTTACTTTTTTGTTGTAGGCTCTAGCCGGAGCCGTTAGATTGGAAGGAGACGTAATAACCGCAAACGGATCAATCCTGAGCGGCCAAATCGGACACCACTGCACCGAGACGACGTCAATAGAGCCGGATGATCAGTCGGTGTGTTCGTGCTCCTGCGGCTGCTTCACCAGGCATAGGTAAACACAAATACGTCCGACGTCAGCAACGCTCTCAAGCAGTCATACTCTTGACACCCCTGCCATTGTTTGCAGATATAGCGGCAGGAGGTCATCGACAGTAAGACACTTGCTGCCCGTGCTGCCAATGCATGAGCTGCACCCCCCGCAAGGACCAATAGTGCCGTCTCCGGCGATCTACACGAACCACCGCGCATCTATCTGATCACCCCAAGCGGCGCGGCGCCCTCTTCTGCAAAATGTGATAAACATAGCCAGTTTCGTAGGCAGATCGGCGGTAGCGGTAGCGGGCCCGTAGTGCGACGAACGTGCAACTGCCTGGAACCAGCCCACCCGAGGAAATTACTAGTGGGAGCGGTCTGCCCGTGCTAGAGAAGGCAGCGCGGATCAATTGTTGTTGCCAAATTTTTAGTAGAGGTGGTAGCCCGAAGACACTTCCAGGCCGAACGGCTAACTTCCAGAGCGGAACAGTTGCCAAATCGAGCATCCAACGAGTGCTTCCACAGACACAGCTTCGTCAGCACAAATCTATGGTCTCGCGACTTTGTTTCCTCACACTTTGCATGTGTTGCCTTAAGTGTTCTGTTGCGTATAACCAATAGAATGTAAAAGAACATCATTACATGTTATTCCAAAACCTGACTTTCAATAACGACCACAACTGACATTTGTGCCAAATTAATAGAAAAGTCCACGATTATTTCTTATTTCAATATTTTATTTCACTTTAAGCTTGAGACTGTCCTCGTCTAAAGGTTAGATCAATGAGTAGTTTATGAGACAAAACACTTAAGGCAACATTTTAATGCGTCTAGGTGCATTGTAAATAATCACGTTGTAAATTGAACAAGAACGTCTGTTATAGCTTTCTATACACTATAACACACGAGTATGTCTTAGCTACAGTAACATTCCCGGTAAACATGTAGCTAGCACTCACTGAATTTGGTAGGTACTGGTTACATGGGCGCTAATATTACAACCTTTTTCGAAGGTCTGGAATCTACTACGTCTTAGTGACTTACTTAATGTATAAAGAATGCGTGAATTATTTTGAGATGTTAATTCTACCCACTAAGCTTGTTTTCATCATGAAAAATGATAATGATCGTCAAACGATTGTGCATGTACCATGTAAGCTGGAAGCCGCGCCTTTCTGGTTTTTTATCGCGGAAGCGCGGTTTGCCGCATATTTGCAATTTTGCATTTTATTCGAGTGTAAAGATACGTTCCGACTTCCGAGTCTTCACGCATGGCTCTCCAGCTAGCGTCTTCGGCAACATAGCGTATTCGCACTTTAATGTTCAGCTACTCGATTATTTGCAACGGCTGTCTATTAGTTGTAAGATTTAATCTGTGTGGAGGATAGCTGCATTAGTTTGAGCTTCTTAAGCCATTTTATAGTATCGATAGTCTAACAGACCCGGGTCCGGCTGGCAAATTCTCCGCGTTCCCGCCTGACATCACTCAAGATTACTAGCGAACAAGTGCCTGTGCCCTTCGCCCTTCGTTATTGTTTCGACTTCGTCGCCGCATCGTCAACCTCACTCATCGCAGGCGGAAAATTTGCCGCGCGCCCCTGTACATATAAAAGAGGACCATATGCATATTAACATTTTTAAAATTTTTACCTTACCTAGGTATGTAAAAGTGATACGTAATAATAATACGAGCGATAAAAGATACCGCGGTTAAAGTTGAAGGCTGGAGCATATTCTTGGCGCCCCGACCGGTTTTTGGTTGCTCCGTTCTTTCACCGACCCGACCGAGCAGGTTCCCATTCTCAGTGCAGCCCTGTCAAACGCAAACGTAACTGATGTACCAGTGAGGATATCGTCAACAATATGTTTCACTTAACTAAATACACCGAATTAAAATACGAAATGAGCTTGAAATGAAAATAAACACCTTATGCGAGTGTATCGAAACATTGTAAATAACTGATTTTTAATATACTGTACATAGGTTTCAATGCAGGCTACGCATGGCTGTCGCGTGGCAAGGTTACTGTGTTTGCGCTAGTCGTGCACAGCTGAGATATTCACTTAACGGGCGTGCCCTGTATAAAAGCGGAACTCAATAACTTGCCATTAGCGACCGGTATACATTTGTAATGAGTGTGTACCGGCTATATTAACTGTTGAGCGGTACTGCCAAAACAATTCCTTTGTAATAAAACATTGAAACTGAAAAGCGGTGGTTTAAATTTTGTACACCGGTGCTTGTAGAAAACTATTCTGCATTCAATTTTTAATCCTTCCACATAACGTTATTTTCTTTCTCTTTTTTTATTAATTGTACAGCAATTTGCAATTTTTCTAAATAATTGGGTTATAATTTACCTTAAATGTACATTTAATAGTCAAGGTCAACAACTTTCCTGGCAATAAGGAAAAAAGTTTAGTGTTCCTAATAGAAGACGATTAAAAAATATATGTGATTGTAGTATTTTAAAAGGCAAAATTACTGATAAACCACTTTACGGAAGTAATTACTCTTTTTACCTCCAGATTTTCTTAAGCATTTTAAAGTTTTATTTTGTTCTATTATTTTTTCCATTTCTGTTTCATGGTACTTTTGTAGGTTTTGCTTGATTAGTTGTCTTGTTTCTTTCGAGATTGTTCTAAATTCCTCTATTTGATGTCCCCTGGACAGTTTGTTTCTCATTTTTATTTTCTATTCTGCTTGTTTGCTATTTTGTAACCAGCTCCTTTCAACGAACTTGTTGCGTTTTTTGCTAAAGCCTTTAGATTTCTGGATTTTATTTTATTTTCGTTGCACTTCTTCTCTATATCTGTCACCGTTGTTTTTTAATTTCCTTCAGTCGATGTATGTGTGCTTTTCTTTTGGGTTTGAATGGGTCTTAAGCGGTGGTTTATTTCTAGTCTTGAACTTTCTGGTCTATTATCACTAAATATTTTAAATGAATTTATTTTTCGTTTTTTGTTTGGCCGTTTGGGCTGATCCATGTCCATCTCCTTTGTTTGTTTTCTTGAACAACGAGTTCATCGAATATAAGCGTTGTTAGGATATGAACTCGAGTATCATAGATTTCCTTTCATTTTTTGGTCAGAACTTTGCCTCTATTTCAACTTGTCATTTTCCCAGTTTAGCATTGAAGTCGCCTATAATTAGTACATATTTACTTTTGTTTTTATTCATAATTTCTGTTATACCTTTGCAAAATATTTCTATTTCTTCTTCAGGGTATGATGAAGTTGGTGCGTAACACTGAATGACATTTTGCTGTACATTTTTGGAGATCTTTAATGCTAGGCATCTACTCTATCTTGATCATGAAGCCTATTCGTATTTGGCTTTCGTTACCTGCACCTTTGCAATATAGGATATGACCTGATATCATCATGACACAATTTTCATCTTCTCCTTGTTTACCATAGTCTCACTACATCCCATGTTATCTTTTCAAGTTGTTGTTTCAATTCATATATATCTTTCTTGCATTAATGTTCTTACATCTACCATTGCCACTACCAATTAACAGCCCATTGTAACTCGATGATTCTTAGCACCTCTGGCCTGCTCACCGTTCCAGCCGCTGTCATAGCTGGGGGTTTGCAGACCGCCGAGGACTCGGAGCCGTTTTGTATTTTTTTAGGATTTAAAACGTCCACGCTATCCTAATGCGGGTTGGGGTGTCTCTTTTACAGTTTAGTGCCATTTCGTGCATCGTCCAAAACCCCTACCTGGTTCGAGCACCGTTTCGTGCGCTGACCTGTAGGAGACCACTAATCTGGTCCTACACACTCACTAGCAATTAGATTGTTTAGTTCCGAGTTTTCTTACTATAGGCATTGCAAATTTTTAAACTGCACATGCTTACTTGTTATTACATTATAATTATAAAACGTTAACGTATCAGAAATACTTCTAAATCAACACGTTTTAGAGCAGAAAATAATTTCATAGACAATAATAATTTATTGACATATTATTTGCACGAATATTACAAAAACACCTAACTGTAATAGAAAACCTTAAATATTACAATTTGAGAATATATGCAAGATGATTCAAACACTGACCTATAGATTTCCTTTTTTCTTCATAATATACTACAGTTTGAGGTTGGTCTACGTCTTGGTACTTCTTAGCTGTTTTGTGTGGCGCCATTTGAAGTTCCACCACAACATTTTCCAGTCAGTGTTTCGTGAAATAATCATTAAAACCTTGCACTAAGATGTGTGGGAAAGAAGACAACCTTTATCTTTTGCTTCTGAAAGCGCTAATGAAGCACATTTTCGCGCGTTTTTGCGAACCTCTTTGTCGTCCCGATATAAACAGGCCATACCCATTTGCTGAATTTTCTGCCATGAACATTGGTGAAGTGTAAATTGCACCCTTTCAGTGCCGCTTTTGGGAATATGTTCCGAATACCTTGTATAGCTGCAGTTTCAAAATTAATTTTTATAAACTGACACTACTTAATTAAGGTGCAAAATTTCGGCTCTCAAAACGGCACTAAAACAGGTAGGAATCACAAAAAGTACGAAACGGGAACGAACAACTTACTTAATCTGGGTGCCAAATCTCGGCGCACGAAACGGCACTAAAACAGGTAGAACCCCCAAAACGCATGAAACGGGAACGCACGAAACGGGAAGATACCTTTTTTTATAGCCGCTCTTAACATAGAGAATAGACGCTGCTGCCTGTTGATCCGCGGAAGAGATTTTATTTTCCTGCTATCCGGTATATATACTAAGCTTTCACTTATCCACCACCTGGGGACGCGCTCTTTAAAGGTTACAGACTCCCCCGAGGGGAGAAAATCTGAATGTAAAAAAGAAATTATCACCTTGAGCGACAAAGACGGGGAAGAGACAAGAGATATGCAGACAAAAAATAATAGAAATTACAGACAACTTTTATAAAAATATGTAACCTCGCAACTTGACGAACACCCAGGGTACGTACCAAACACCAGTAACAAAAGTATTAAATATAGGATCAGAGGACATACCCAATATTAATGAAGAAGAACTCAAGCTAGTTGTGAAGAATAACAAAGCACCAGGGGATGACGATATAACAACAGAAATTCTAAAAGAGGGAGGAGAAGAAATTATCCAAAAACTATGCGAAGTATTCAACGAATGCTTACAACAGGGAAAAATAGCAGAATCGTGGTACTGCGCGATTGTAATACTGATATGTAAAAAAGGAGATAGAACAAATTTAGAGAATTACAGGTCCATTGATCTGCTATCTGAAATCTATAAACTTCTTAGAAAAATACCGGCAAATAAACTAACTAAAATTAGACGAATACCAACCTGAGGAACAAGCCGCATTCAGGAAAGACCACAGTACATGCAACCACCTCCTTACAATGAAACTACTTGTTAAGAAAGCAACAGAATGCAACTTTAATATTTGCTTTGCTTTCGTGGACGTATACACCACAGATATACCTAGCTAATAAAACGTATTTAGGATAAAAAAAATCATTAATAAAACTACATATATTTAGGATATCAAATAAAGCTAGGAAAAAAACAGACGGCTAAAATATATCGTAGAAAAAGGCTAACATAGGCGGCATTCGGGAAACTAGAACATGTTCTTAAAAAAAGAACATCCCTCTGAAGCTCAGGACACGGCTATTAGATGAATGTATCCTCTCGGTACTGACATACGGATGCCAAACATAGACAATGACAAAACTGTCAATAAGTAAAATAGCGATAATACAGAGGTCTCTGAATAGGCAAATGGTGGGTGTATCTCTTGAAGGCAGAAAAAACAATATCTGGATTCTAGATCTACGAAAGTGAAAGATACGATCGAAACAATCGCCACATTAAAAAATGGAACCATGCCGGTCATATGGCCAGATACGAAGACGAAAGACGGGCCAATGTTTTACTTCACTGGAAACGGTACCTAGAAAAGAGAACAAGAGAACGACCATCCATACGCTAGACAAACGATCTAAAATTAACAGCGTAATTTAACTGGACAAGAGCAGAATAGGGAGGGATATGACAGAAGCATATGTTTATAAATGGATCTTAGAATAAAGGCTTTTGAAATCGAGATTGAGAAATGCTCTTCAAAAATGTATTGCTCATGCAATTTATCCATCAACTTTATTATGAAAGAAGATAAGTTTCTCTTTCAATTTTTTTCATGTTTAAAACTAAAGTTTATTCTAGTTCGCTTCCAAGTAAAAATAATTCAATCTGTCTGCAATACTTTGGTTTAAAGATGGTTTTTCCTTAGTGTGTACCATGGATATAATTTGGTCAAAGTTTGTGTGCTTTAAAGAAGTCAATAGCTCACGCAATATTATCAGAAATAATTATTTTGTTGATGTTTGTCAATTTTTTTAATACTTTTATTGTAAGGTATATAAGATCGAACTGATGTGCATGTGCAGGAAGTAGGATATATAATACAAAAAGGTATGCTCAATTAGCTTCATCTATTGTAACGAGTTACACAGAGTCCTTGGCGATAATTCAGTGCTGCTTTAGATGTATTTCTAATCTTTTGGACAAGAAAATAGTTTTATTATACTTGGTGAGGGTCTGATGGTATTAGTTTTTTTTTATTGAACAAGTTTCTTGTATTACAAAATATTCTTACTGTCACTTTTTCCATAACCTGGCAGTGCGAATTTAGAATAGCCCATTGTACAGAGGTGCAATATCAGTTAAATTTTTGACATACCAACATATCAATAAGTTATCTGGGAGCTTATACAAGAAGTTTCCATAGTTATGTCAATGAAGATTCCGCGCTTATATTTCGAAGGCGGCGGGCGTGTGCTTTGGGCGCTCCGAAATATTAGTGCTCGAGGCGTTCGACGCTGCCCGTGCCATTTGAGATAAAAGACGACCACGAGGTCGGTCATCTCCTGCTTGTGATACCTATTCAAGTACGTCCAATTTAACTTCTTATCAGTCTAGTACATTGAACCTAATAATGAAATGTTGCCAACGGGGAACGGCAATAATTATCGAACTGTGCCGCCACCAAATTTTACGCAGTGTTCCCCAATAGTAAATTCAGCAATGCCACAATTATATCTACCACAATCAGCGAATAACTCAATGCCTATAAATACCACATACTTTCCACAGAATAAGAAACAAATCTCAAATACATATGCAAATGCAAAACTCACAACAGCAGCAACAAATGCAACAAGCTTCAAGCCAACAATCGCAATCGTTTAAAAATTGTCCTCCGTTTGAAAGAATGCTAGCTACCAGTGATGAGGAGACTGAAATTGCAACTACTGAAAATCCATGGCAGGTAGTGAAAGGCATTAAACGAAAAAGAAAAAATTTCCCAACCAAGCAACCTGTAGTGGAAGAAATAAACTTGAATAATAGATATGACATTCTAAATTCAGACAATGACAAACCTTTAAACAGAAACAACACTCAAGAGGATATTCCAAAACCTCCCCCTATTTTTGTTTACGGGGTGGCTAACTTTCTTGAGATGAAGAATAAATTAACTGATATTGTAGAAGAAGAACAATATACGACTAGAGGGCTTAGCCAACGATACTGTTAAAATTAACTGTAATAGTTCGGATACGTACAGAAGAATAATAAAGTTCATGTTAGAATCTAAAATAATATATCATACTCATCAACCTAAGGAAGATAGAGCTTATAGAATCGTAGTAAAATATTTACATCACTCTATAGACACCCAAAAATGTAATCACAAATCTAGGCCACAAAGTCAGAAATATCGCTAATGTTAAACAAAGGCAAACTAAAGCTTCTCTAAATATGTTTTTTGTTGATCTTGAACCAGCGAGCAACAATAAAGACATTTACAAAATACGCCACTTGCAGTATAATACAAATCGAACCACTCAGAAAATAACATTATTCAGTGCACAAGGTGACAGTTGTATGGCCACTCAAAAACTTATTGTAACCGTCCATTCGTCTGCGTCAAATGTGGTGGCCCTCGCAGCACTATAACATAGAAAAAAAGCAAGGACACTCCAGCTACGTGTGCCCTATGTGGGGGTGCACATCCCGTAAATTATAAAGGGCGTGAATACTACCATCGTCTCTATAAAAACACTCGAGCCTCTAACAATGCTGTTAACACTTTACCAACTCCAAAGAACGTAAACTTTTTGCCCATATTTTCTAATACAACACGTCCTAAAACTAGCTATGCCAATGCACTCAAGAATAATACAATTAATGTCCCCAAACGCAGTACACCGATGATACCGCAAATATCAACTCAGTACTTGGGAAATTCCTAGATGAATTTAAAAACATGTTCCAACAACTAATACAACAAAACAGCATGGTTTTGAACATGCCTACAATGCCAATAGGAAAGAAATAATTGCTAAAGCACTTAGAATAGCTCTATGGAATCCAAACGGCTTAATGCAACATAAAGAAGAACTAAATATTTTTTCCATCAAAACCTAATGGACATACTTTTAATTAGCGAAACCCACCTCACTGATATGAATTACAAATTTTACCACACCAATCATCCTGACAACACAGCGCATGCTGGCAGTGCAATATTAATAAACAAATCAATTGAACATAGTGAACTACTGGGCTACGCAAAGGACTACATCCAAACTACATCAATCAAGGTCACAGCACTACCATACAACATAACAATCTCGGCAGTTTACTGCCCACCTCGGGATAACCTAAAAAAAGAAAACTTTACAGACTACTTTACAACCCTTGGTCCCAAATTCATATGCGGAGGTGATTATAAGTCCAAGAACACTCTATGGAGATCACGCCTAACCACTATTAAAGGCAGAGAAATGGCCAAAACTATACAAGAGAAAAAGTATACATTCCTATCCACGGGCACCCCAACCTATTGGCCAACTTGGTTTAAACGAATGAAATTGTTCACTCCTATATGGATATAGAATCGAACTGTGATCTGTCTTCGGATCACACGCCTATAATTGCAACAATTTCCACATCAGTAGT
The DNA here is from genome assembly GCA_036346155.1 of Sinelater perroti. Taxonomy (NCBI): domain Eukaryota; kingdom Metazoa; phylum Arthropoda; class Insecta; order Coleoptera; family Elateridae; genus Sinelater; species Sinelater perroti. The sequence continues at coordinate 4,857,126 of JARFIY010000332.1, forward strand.
AAATGTTAAAAATATACCCAGATTACACAACTCATGGACAGACTGGGAAGTCTATAAAGCCATACTCAATGAAACTGTAGATCTAAAAGTATCCCTTAAGAATACTGTTGAATTAGATGAAGCCATAAATACACTAATTTCACTTCTACAACAAGCACCAAACCGTGCAATACCGAAATTGAAAGATTTTCAATATTTCCCTTGAAATTAAAAACTGATCAAAGAGAAAAGAAAAGGCAGAGTAGAATGGCATCGGTCTCATTCACCAGGTGACAAAACTATTTACAAAGGCTGACGTGTTTGTTGTACACCTAGCCGGAGTATTTAGACTTCAAAATGCGGGACCTTCACAAGAGATGTTAGCAGATATGCAAAATCATGTGGAAAGTACTGAGCATTTAAAACGAATTACCCCCAAAGAAATTAAAAAAGAAATCACTCATTTAAAAACCAAAAAATCACTTGGACCTGATCAAATAACTCCAAAAATGCTAAAAGAACTCCCTAGAAAAGCTATTGTACTCCTTACTTACATATTTAATGGAATACTTCGTCTACACTAGCAGCCTACACAGCTAAAAGTAGCCAAAGTAATATTAATACCCAAACCTGGTAAAAATCCACACAATGTTTCTTCATACAGATCTATAAGTCTCCTATCTACTATTTTGAAACTTCTAGAAAAACTTCTACTCCCAGAATCAGTCCCCTCCTAGATGTTATTTCAAACCACCAGTTTGGGTTTTGTCATTTCCATTCCACAATCCAGCAGTGCCATCGGGTTGTACAAATAATAAACAAATCCATGGAAGACAAACAATATTGCACATTCGTACTTCTTAATATAAGTATGGCTTTTGATAAGGTGTGACATGATGGTCTACTTTACAAAGTTAAACAAGCCCTTCCATCTTATTATGAACTCCTTAAATCCTTAACTGATCGTCAATTCCGAAGTAAAGTAAATGGATAATTCTCAAACAATTTTTCAATCAAGGCTGGGGTTCCACAGGGCAGTGTGTTGGGTCTCGTGCTTTACCTTCTGTACACATCAGATATACCTACTACACTTAATACTACAATCGCAACCTTCGCGGACAATACAATCATCCTTGCAAGCCTTGAAGATCCAATAACTGCATCCTCATATGCACAATCACACCCAAATCTTGTAAAAGATTGGATAAACAGATGACACATAAAAATCAATGAGAGTAAATCAACTCAATTAACGTTTACGCTAAAAAAGGGCCACTGTCCACCAGTTAGCATCAATAACGTGCCTATACCTGCATTACCTTAAGTACGTTATTTAGGAATATACCTCGATCAAAAACTTACTTAAAAGGAGCACATCCTAAAGAAGAAGGAGCAAATTGACTTATAATTTAAGGACTTAAATTGGCTGATTGGAAGGAACTCCCGTTTGTCACTAGAAAATAAATTCTTGATTTATAAGGTAATAATCAGACCTACCTGGGCTTACGGCATTGAGTTATGGGGATGCGCTAGTAAGTCCTTCCATCCATCCAATGGCACTACAGCCCGATTCGGGCCTTGGCCTCCTTTAGGCATCTTCCCCATCCGTCTCTGTCTGTTGTCGCTCTCTTCCAGTTTTTAACTTTCAATATGTCGTCTGCATCTCTGGCAACCTCCTCCATGCTTGATAGCAGTACTCTTTGTGGCACTCTTTCCTCATTCATCCTCACGACGTGTCCTGCTACTTTAGTCGCTGTATCTTTACGAAATCGGATATGGGTAATTCTCTGTACTCTTGGTATATTTCATGGTTGTATCTGCACCTTATTGCAAAATAACAGGATCTATAAGAGAAAAATCAATACAAGTAATTGCATATGCGGATGACATGGTAGCAGTTGCAAGAGACAAAAGAAGCCTGGAAGAAATTACAAAGAAAATAGAGGACGAAACACGAAAACGAGGGTTAGAAATAAATCAAGAGAGAACCAATTATATGAAAATAAGTAAAGATCAAACACCAGAAAATAAACTAGAAATAACACTGGGAAAACATAAATTCGAACAAGTCCAAACATTTAAATATCTTGGAACAGTAATAAGTAATAGAAACGAGAGAAGAATCGAAATAGAACAAAGAATAAAAGCAGAATATAATGCATACCACAGATTTAAAGAAATTATGAGAAGTAAACAGATAAGTAAGAAAACAAAAATGAGAGTTTACAAGGTTGCAGTAAGATCAGCAGTATTATATGCAAATGAACCATGTGTATTACAAATAAAGACGCAGAAAAAATTAAAATATTCAAAAGAAAAATAATTAGAAGAATATATGGACCAAAGAAGACAAACGAAGAATTATATATAAGATGGGAAGACCAAGTAATAGAGGACATAAAAACAATGAGAATTGACAATTGGAGAGAAAAATTAAAAATAGAAAATTATGGAGAAAAATAGTAGAGAAAGCAAAGGATCACAAAGGATTGTAAAGAATAGTGGAGAGGAGTGACGAACCACTCCACTAATTTAAAAAGTCAGAAGAGTTTCGAAAGAGCGGCAACAATTCCAATATAGGAATGTATATATATATATATATATATATATATATATATATATATATATATATATATATATATATATATATATATATTTGCACCTCCAGTTTCCGTTATCTTCTTTTGGCCCGGGAATTCTTCTTAGTATCTTTCTTTCAAATGCATCGATGTAGTTTGCCATTTTTTGTGTCATTACCCATACTTCACATCCGTAAATTATTACTGTTCTTATTATGCTTTTGTAAATTCTGACTTTATTGATTTTTGGACATTGTGGGACTTAAATATGTTCAGCATGGCATAGTATGCTTTGTTCGCTTGACCGACCCTTCTTCTGATTTCTGTTTCTTCATTTCCATCTTTTGCTATGTTTACTCTTAGGTATATAAAGTCTTGGACCCTTTCAATAATGTCATCACCTATTGTAACGTTTTGGAGTATTCTTCTTGAGCGTGTTTGTGTTAGGGTTTTAGTTTGTCTACATTTACTCTTAGCCCCACTTCCGTTGCTTGTTTATCTAGGTCTATGTAAATTTCTTTTGTTTCCATGATTGATCTCCCCATTATGTTAATATCATCCGCGTACGCTGCAAGTTGTGTTGATTTGTTGATCAGAATGTTGTGGGGGTTAATTGACATTTTCCGTATGGCATATTCTAAGGCAATGTCGAATAATGTAGGGGCCATTCCATCGCCTTGTTTTAATCCTTTGGTTATTTCGAACTGGTCAATCAGTTGATTTTGTATTTTAACGTATGCCGTGGTCTCTGTCATTGTTGCTTTTATTAGTCTGATCAGTTTTCTTGGGATTCCAAATTCATTCATGATGGCGTATAATTTGTCTTTTTTATTGAGTCGTAGGCTTGACGAAAATCAACGAATATTTGGTGAACGTTAACGTCAAATTCCCAGGTTCTTTTCAGGGATTCTTTAACACTAAACAATTGATCAATGGTGGATCTACCTTGTCTGAAGCCTTCTTGGTATTCCCCTATAATATCTTGTGTATAATTAAGTAGTCTTTTATTCAGTATGTGCGTGAATATTTTATACGCTGTGCATAACAGTGAAATTCCTCGGTAGTTTTTACATACTAGTTTGTCGCCTTTCTTGTGTATTGGTATGATTACGCTATTCTTCCAGTCTTGTGGAATTTCTTCTTCATTCCAAACTTTTGTTATCAGCTCATGGAGCTGCTTAGTTAGCTTTTCTCCTGCCACTTTATACAGTTCAACGGGGATTTCATCAAATCCAGGTGCTTTGTTGTTCTTTTGTGATTGGATAGCTTGTATGATTTCATCGTATGTGGAAGGATCCAAGGAGATGTCGTCTTGTGGTGCTTCTTGAGTTGTTTCTATGTTCTCATGTTCTCCAAGAAGTTCCTGAAAGTATTCTAGCCATGTTTGTTTGATGTTTCATATATCTGAGTTTATATGTCCATTCTTGTCTCTCATTAGTGTAGTTTGTGGTTTGAATCCTCCTTCAGCTTCTTTATGTATGCATACGCGTTTCTGGTGTTGTTATCTTTAAAATCTTTTTCCATTTCTCTCACTTGGTTATTCTTCCATTGTCGTTTTTTCTTTCTGCATGTCTTATCTGCCTTTTTCCTTGCCTCTGATAATGCCTCTTTCCTTTCTCGTGTTCTTTGCTGTACATACTTCCTGTGTGATTCGTTTATTTTGTTTATAACATCCTGGCATTCTGCATCGAACCATGCCTCTTTTCGTTTATGTTTCTGATGCCCCAATGTTCTCACTGCTATTTTCTTAGTTATTGTCTTAATTCTATTCCACTGTTCTTCAATTTCCGTTTCTTTCCCATTGTCTTGTTGATCGATGTTTTCTATTCGTTGGTTTACTTCTTCCTCGTATTGCTTCCTTGTTTCTGGGTCTTTAAGTTTTCCAATATCTAGTTTTTTGTACATTCAAGTTTTCGTGCTCTTTGTCTATTAGTTTTGCATCTGTATTTAGCTTGTACCAGGAAGTGGTCCGACCCGCATGATGCTCCTCTTCTTGATCGGACATCTAGGATACTTGTTGCTCCTCTCTTTTCTATCAGTAAGTGGTCTATTTGGTTGATTGTTGCTCCATCGGGTGAGACCCATGTTCCCTTATGGATATCTTTATGTGGGAAACATGTAGAACTAATAATCATATTTCTACTACACACGAAGTCTATCAGCATTTCTCCATTTTCATTTGATTTTGTGTGAAGACTATGTCTTCCTATTGTACCTAGATATTCATTTTCTTTTCCTATTTGGGCGTTCATGTCACCTAGTATTATTTTTATACCATTTTTTGGGGTACTATCATATCCTGTTCTAGTTGTTGGTAGAAGGTTTCCTTGATTTCTCTGTCTTTTTCTTCCGTAGGACAGTGTAAATTTATGAGTGATACAATAAATAATTTTGTTTTAATTCGGAGTCTACAGATCTTTTCATCAACTGGTGTGAAATCTAGTATGTTGGGTATGAACTCTTTGTCGACAATAAAAGCTACTCCGAATTCTTTATCCCCTCTTGGTTTGCCACTATATAATATAGTGTGTGTTTTCGTGTCTTTGATCCCTTGGTTGATCCATCTGGTTTCCTGTACTGCTGTGATTTTGATGTTGTACCTTTTTATTTCATGAAGTAGATTTATTTGGGCGCCCGGTTTGAGGAGCGTTCTTACGTTCCATGTACCCATATTCCGTTGCCTGAGTCGTTTCCGATGTATCAGTCCGTTCATCCGAGGCTTCTGCATAGGTTTCAGAACAGGTGTACCTAGTGGTACGTTTTACGGTTAGGGGTTGTTAGCCCTTAGTCCAACCCCCTTTTCGGAGGACCATTTCTCCCGCTCTCGTCAGCCCTGACCCCATCTTCCACCGGGGTTAGTTACCCGATCTCTTATGGGGTTGCTCAGGTTCCCGGGGTTCGCCAACTTGGAGGTGAGAGTCGGAATTGGGTAGGAGAGGCTATGCGGTGCTTACTGGATGCGGCACCGTGCGGTACGCATGCACATTTGAACCCCGCGCCAGTAAGTCAAACACAGATATTATCCAACGCTTACAATCCAAGATCCTTAGATCAATGACTGACGCACCATGGTACGTAACCAACAAAACGTTACACTATGACCTCAATATTTCGTTCCTCCAAACTGTTATACAAGAGCGTAGCGCAAATCATCATATCCGACTAGGATCTCACGTCAATCCGCTCATACAACCACTCCTACTACAACACGATGCCAGAAGATTAAAAGATGCTAGCCTATTGATCTCAAATGAGAAGTAGGTGAACTCCTCGCTGAAAGAGTTCCCATCCCGCCATGGACTGTTTAATTTTAAGGTGCTCACATTAGCACATAGAATGTTAATTCTAAGTGCTAATAAATAAAATATAAAAAAAGTTATGCCAATGATCTCTTTCCAAGTCTTTGTATTAGTTGTTGGTTTGTCTTTCTTGTGTAGTATGTCCAAAGAGGTATTTACTTTTTTTATTGTAATTATAGCTTTTCCACGCTTTATGGTGAGCATTGGAGTTAATTCCAACTATAAGCTGTGGGTTTGTGAACTAGCTGGTGCAGTTCATCAGATGGAAATTAATTGGACGATTTTTATATATTTATATTTCCTTATTTGTGCTTTGATTTTAATTTCAACACAATCTCCGCAACAAAATTTACTAATTTTCTAAGCCTAAAGTCCTTTCCTAATGATGATTCATTATCTGACATTGTTAGGGTTTCCATAGTATATTAACGAGTTTGCTGGATTCTATAATCTCCATTAAGTTATTGGAAATCTACGCCACTACTCTAAAAGTCTTCATAATATTGTTTGTTCCTCTGATCTGAAGTTTAATCTTTGCCTGTAACTGAAAATGTACATCTTCTCTTGTAGCCACTTCTTTGACTATTTAGTTGGGTTTCAAATGGGAGTCCTGTTACTTTTAAATTAATTAAAACAGATAAACTGCATATTTCACTCAAGTTATTTAGTATGCTTGTGGTGTAGCTGGATAAAGATGTAATTAACGATAACCAATAAACTTCTTATGTTAAGTTTCCTGTTATAAAACAATGTTCACAAAAAGAAAATATTAATTTTTTATAATATGATATTAATTATTACTTATTATTTTAAATACCTTATGAATAGCAGCTTGAATAGTTTTAAAACCAATTTCCATTTCTCAGAAAAAGTTATAGATGATAATAAGGAATCAAAAGCAAAAGAAAGTGACTTAAATAATAAATCAGAACTAGACTGTAGGAACAATGGAGGAATAAGGTGGAGTCCAGTATATTATTTTAAATCAGAAAAATATTTTTTTTACTAGAAAAAAATCGTTAAGGTTACAACAGCAATATGCTGCATATTTATCTTATGAAAATTTGAAAACCAAACAGAATATGAGCCTTAAAAAAGTTAATTCTATATTATTGTACAACGTCTATCTAAAAAATATAGAGCAAATGTTAGTCAAACAAAAACAGTATTGCAACGATGTAACCTGGCAGCCGATTAGAGTGGTTTGTAGTGCGCATGCGTAAATAACGATGATTTCACTGGGAGGAGTTAGACGCCGGTGGACGAGCACGTGAAGTGCGTGATCGTCGCATTTGCAATGTCAGCGAGTAGAACAGAGAATCTGCATCAAATTTTATAAAAAGCTGGAATATAGAACTAGGCTGGACCAATTACATTTAGTAATAAAATGCCAAAATCTATTGTAAAGAGAGTACAAATAAGTTCCGCCGTTTTTTTTATCAAAAATTGGACATTTATTGTGAAAGAACCGAATCTTATGTTTTATTCAAAGTATTGTCCATCGCTAGCTACTACTTTTTCCCATCTTTCTGGCAGCATACGGATACCGCGTTTGAAGAATGCTCCATCTTTTGAGGCAATCCACGAATTGACGCAATTTTTGGTATCTTCATATGATGTGAAGTGCTGCTCAGACAGGTCATGTGCCATAGATAAGAAAAAATGATAATCGGAAGGGGAAATGTCTGATGAATACGGCGGGTGGGGTAGGACTTCCCAATTGAGTGTTTCCAAGTAGGTTTTGACCGGCGCCGCAACGTGTGGACGACCATTATCGTGCACGAGAATTATTTTGTCGTGTCTGGAGTAGTAGTGGGCGCGTTTTTTCTTGAGTGCTCGGTTCAATCTCATCAATTGTGTTCGGTAGAGAGCTCTAGTAATGGTTTAGTTCGGTTTGAGCAACTCATAATACACGACACCAAGCTGATCTCACCAAATACACAACATGAGTTTTTTTCCACGAATATTCGGCTTGGCTGTCGATGTTGAGGCATGGCCACGTGATCTCCATAATTTCCTCTTCTTTGGGTTATCGCAGTGGATCTATTTTTCATCACCAGTGACTATACGATGCAAAAATACTTTCGTTTATGCTTGGCAAGCAGCATTTTACCTGTGCAAAATCGGCGTTTAACGTTTCTCGGCTTCAGTTCATATGAAACCCAATTTCCTTACTTTCGAATCATTTTCAACGATTTTAAACGATGCGAAATTGCTTCTTGAGTAAGTGCTTCTAATGTAAGTGCAAGTTCTTCTTGCGTTTGGCAAGAATGTTTCTCCAATATTGCTTCCAATTCCGCATCTTTGCAAATGACGCTTATTCGGCCCAAAACTCGACATAATCGCACGAAATTAATTGTGTGACGTTGATATAAAATTGCTAATATTTGAAGGTTATGGTGTTGACAGATGTACAACCTTACGATATGACGTTTTACATCTGACAATTTCAACCATAACTTACTGGTGGGGCTATCTTTTATCAAACAGCGGAGGCTTATTTATACTCGCTTTAATTTTCAACGAACTTAAAAAGTTCGTTACTGAATTCTATATGTCTGTTGGTCTGTCGCTGTCACAAAATTATGGATTTTTTAAAATTTTTAAAATGGATTCTTATAGGAAATTTTACGCTGATTTCAAAATCGAAATCAAAAAGTTTCTATCTCGAATAGTTTTCGAGATATTCGACTTCGAATTTCTGGAAAATTTTCGACATTACGATTTTAAATGTGATTCTTATAGGAAATTTTACGCTGAATTCGAAAATGAAGAAAAAATTCTATGTCGAATAACTTCAATATTCGATTTCAATTTTCCCGAAATTCGAAATCGAAATCGAATTTTAAGATCGTTCTGGGATTGCTTACAGAGCAATCTCTTCGCCGGCCCCATGTTTTTTTAATTATAACTGCACTACAGTATAGTCTAAAATTTTTAATATCCCAAAGTATAGAAATAACCAGGAGTTTATGATAATCGGTTACGATTAGTTCAATTTGGATGTTGGTTACAGTTGTCTGGTCCAGTATAATCCAAAATACTAGCCTTTTTTTGGGAATATAATTCAGTTGTGATGAATTTAAAAAGTTAATAAAGAAACTTGCATAACCATGGAATAAATTATTGTTTGGATGTGTCTTCTTTCTAGTCTAGTTCGTTTAAGTTGTAATTACTAAGGAAGACTATTTTAGAATTTTTAAACTCTTCCACAATTTCCTAAACTGTACTACAATGTTTTTTACGAACTCGAGATAAGTTCTGGTAAATACACCTCCTTAATTATAGAATGAAAAGCTCATACTTACCTTAACAAAAACTTGTTTAACATTTTTTCCAATAAACTGACTAGAAAATTTATTTATATTAAAAAAGGGATAACATACCAAACACATTTTTGACTATTTAAACATTGTGTCTTAGTTCTATAAATAGTATACACTAGTAAACCTAGCTTAAGGTCACTAATCTCATTTTTACTTTCCTTATCCTATAATAAGGAAAGTAATGTAATCGGCAGAAATTTGACCTACCCAGTTTTTCATATTTCTGGACGAATTATAGCCTCAGGACACCAAAAAAGTTGGTTTGCGCGCGCGTATGTGTGTGTGTGTGTGTCTGTCAGTAAACAGGATATCTCGAGAACCGTAAGAGCTAGTAACTTGAAATTTGGTATGCAAGTTACTTGTAGGTAGGGGACGCAGAAGCTTTTGGTAAAAATCATCAAAAAAGATACAAAAATAATAATAAAAATGATTTGTTATCATAAGATAAACATAAATTTAAAATAAAAGTTGGTAAAATAGGAACTCGAAAAAAAATTGAAGCTCAGGATTTTTAATATACCGGGTGTTCATAGAATGTTTCGGGAAATTTATATTACCGGATAGATCAGACCGAGACGAACAAAAAATTACAATGAAATTTTTTGATAAGAGGTCAAATAAATAAGATATAGCCGATTAAAAATTAATTAAACGGACCAATCACAGCGCGCTCGGAGGGCTTCTTGCCCCACTGCGGGAGGACGGGGTTGGCGCTTGGCCGCTAGGAGTGAGCACGCAGGCGATAATGGAAGGCCGTGCGACCGAGCTCGTACGGTTACCTTCAGCGACGTAGCTAAATTTTAACTACTAGTCAATTATTGTCTTGTACTGTTTATTTTAATCAGATTTCGAGTGTTAGACTCGCGTCTCGTCCTTTTTTAAAATAACAAGTTCCGGGACGAGAGCAGCGCAGGGCCGAGACGATGGACCCGGTATAATATATAATAATAGGATAAGGAAAGTCGTGTGATGTGCACACCAGATTTTTGTTATTTGAAACTACATTAAAAAAATCTGGTGTGAACATCACACGACTTTCCTTATCCTATTATATATATATGAGCCCGTCCAATAATTTTCGAAGATACGGTGCGCGCGAGGGTCTCCGATTTCGTTCAAATTTTAGGAGCTAAAACTAGGTAGTGAAAAAATAAAATCCTCCAATTTTTAGCCCTCCACCCCCTCCGGATCCAGAGATATGAATTTTTGAAAATTGAAAATTACCCTTATTTTGCTGTTTTAATAATCCATATCTCGGAAGTTGTCCAATCGGGCTCAAATAGGACCCATTTTTTTCGTCTGTAAGTCTACTTTCATGCCATCTGGGTCCGGTCTATTTGTACGTGCCTCTATTTTCTTGGCAGCTTGAAATTCGAGAACATAAAAACAGCAAATTCTTTCATCTTGAAAATGGACCCAGATTACAGCAACAGCGCGGAAATATTTTAGACGTAATAGGTATGAAAGTAGGCTAATAGACGAAAAAAATGCGTCCTAGTTGAGCCCTATTGGACCCAAACTTCCTCAGATACGAATTTTTAAAAAATGGCATTTCCGCAAAATTCGAGTTTTTTCCGGTTTTCTAATTGTCACCAATCGCGCCTGACCGATTCAAATACTTTGAAAAGTGGGAAAATTGTTGTTTGACTAGAATACAATGATTTCTTAATGGTTTTATCCTTGGCCCGAACTTGTAGCATGCGCGATCGCCATTGTTCTTTTCGAAGGGAAAATAAACGGAAATTTTGGAAATTTCTGAATTATACGGCGAGTCAGGGGCTCAAAAAGGGTTGAAAAAGGTCGAAGTCAGTGCAAAATACTCTTTTTACAGATTAAACGGTGATAGAACCTGATTTTAATAATCTTTCGACACCTTAAACCATTGTTTACTGTAGTCATTTTCTAAAACAATAATTCCGAGAGTCCCTGGCATTCACCGCATCGATGGAGCATACAGTCCATGTTATCTGAATCGCAAGTTGCAGCTGCTATCAAATCACAATAATTGATCCCTTTATTCAGAGCAAGAAGTTTTCGTGTTCGACATAGACACAAATGTTGTGGGAGCCTGGATCTCCAGCATAAATACATTCTTCAGGTACCAAACTCGCAAAGTGAGAAAGTTTTGGTACGTTTTCACCCCCTTTATAATCTTGCAGAAAGTTAGAGTGTAAATCTTGTAGTGTGTAGAGGAGCAGACGCTTTTATTTTACTATTTCGACCATCGACCCCGTTTCATCTCGAGCCTTTCTTATCAAATTCTGTTTCTTCCCTGGACATATGTATGAATTTATTGGGATCCAGAATATAACTCTCTATAATTTTTTCCATTGCTTGAGAAATTTTAGAATGTTTTTTTTTCTGTGGATTTTCTAATTCACCTGTAGACATGAAAACGTGGAATTAAACCAATTTTCTAGACAATAATCTTACAACTTTCTGCATGAAGAACTGACCATTTTTCTGCAGCTTCCGTACTTTATTGAACATATACGAAGTACATTTAAAGTACTTTTGGCATAAATCGAAACTCCAGTTCCTTGGAACAAGTAAAAGAAGGGATATCTTGTCGGAGATTGTTGAATTGCTGTCGAATTTTCTTTGCAATTCTGTCAAAAGTTGATGAAGAGAGACACTGTCTTGGATGAAACTGCCAGTAACTAGTGGCATAATTGAATTTAGATCGAGATTAAAAGCATCTTTTATTTGACGAATTAATTTTGCCTGAACATCAGTTAAAAAATCGACCACTAGTTTTTCTTTTCTGGGCAAAGAAACCCGTGATAATTCAAGATCAGGCATTCCAAGTTCTCGACAAACGTTTCTGAGAGTCGATCGTCCCTGGCTACAAGTCAGAAATTCAGTACCACCTGAACTTTGCGATGAACTAGAAGGATAAGTCTCAAGATCGCTTATTCCTTTAATTAGACTATCTACTCCACTCGCAACAGTCTTTCTTGGCCTTAGACCATCCGTTCTCACAACATTGTTATTGTGGCCCTCGGCGACACTTTCAGTAACTTTCTGCTCACCCCGTTTACGTATTTTATTCCCTGGAATCAATCTCCTTTCCGTTGCTTTACAACATTTTTGACTCAATTCTAAGTTAATAATGCGCAGATCACCCAGAACAGGTTTTTTATGAATTCCGTATAGATCGCAACATTTTCTCATTTAAGCCGTATAATTATCGACAAACTTGTTCTTGTGCCTTTTACATATGTACTCACTTTCATAAGCACTCAAATTACTGTTTAATCTCAAATTGAAGATATCCAATTGTTCGGTATCGAATTCACTTAAATAACCAAAATTATAAGGTGTAGAACAACTGTCGTTCAGGAATTTCCCAATAGCACACATCATTTCCAGTACAGCCATTGTCCACTTACTCTTCCACTAAGACACGTTACATTTATACAACATAACCTCACAAGTGTTTAGCCTTGTATTGCGATAACACAAGAAAGTGAGAAATCCACTCCCCGTAGAAGACTTATTCTAAATTTGAAATACGAATATCGTAGTATTCTGAAACTGTTTGAATGAACTCGCAACACTGAGCCGACGTGATAATTGAAAAACTTCAGAATTCGAATTTCACCCAACTTAGCAGACGGACTTACACTGGCTGTTAGCGGGAGTAATATGTGCAACTAGCAGAGCGTAATTGTTTTAAAAAATGACTACAGTAAACAATGGTTTAAGGTGTCGAAAGATTATTAAAATCAGGTTCTATCACCGTTTAATCTGTTAAAAGAGTATTTTGCACTGACTTCGACCTTTTTCAACCCTTTTTGAGCCCCTGACTCGCCGTATAATTCAGAAATTTCCACAATTTCCGTTTATTTTTCCTTCGAAAAGAACAATCTCCGCAGTGGCGATCGCACATGCTACAAGTTCGGGCCAAGGATAAAACCATTAAGAAATCATTGTATTCTAGTCAAACAACAATTTTCCCACTTTTCAAAGTATTTGAATCGGTCAGGCGCGATTGGTGACACTTAGAAAACCGCAAAAAACTCGAATTTCGCGAAAATGCCATTTTTTAAAAATTCGTATCTGAGAAAGTTTGGGTCCAATCTGGCTCAACTAGGACGCATTTTTTTCGTCTATTAGCCTACTTTCATGCCTATTACGTCTAAAATGTTTCCGCGCTGTTGCTGTAATCTGGGTCCATTTTCAAGATGAAAGAATTTGCTGTTTTTATGTTCTCGAATTTCAAGCTGCCAAGAAAATAGAGGCACGTACAAATAGACCGGACCCAGATGGAATGAAAGTAGACTTACAGACGAAAAAAATGCCCCCTATTTGAGCCAGATTGGACCCAAACTTCCCGAGATATGGATTATTTAAAAACAGCAAAATAAGGGTAATTTTCAATTTTCACAAATTCATATCTCTGGATCCGGAGGGGGTGGAGGGCTAAAAATTGGAGGATTTTATTTTTTCACTATCTAGTTTTAGCTCCTAAAATTTGAACGAAATCGGAGACCCTCGCGCTCACCGTATCTTCGAAAATTATTGGACGGGCTCATATATATATATATATATATGTACATCGGCCCTGCGCTGCTGTCCCGGAACTTGTTATTTTAAAAAAGGACGAGGCGCGAGTCCAACACTAGAAAGCTGATTAAAATAAACAGTACAAGACAATAATTGTCTCGTACTTAAAATTTTGCTACGTCACTGAAGGTAACCGTGCGAGCTCTGCCGCACAGCCTTCGCCATTATCGCCTGCGTGCTCCCTCCTAGCGGCCAACCGCTCCCCCCCCCCCCGTCCTCCCGCAGTCGGCAGCTCTCCGAGCGCGCTGTCATTGGTCCGTTTAATTAATTTTTAATCGGCTATAACTTATTTATTTGACCTCGGATGAAAAAATTTAATTGTAATTTTTTGTTCGTCTCGGTTTGATCTATCCGGTAATATAAATTTCCCCAAACATTCTATGAACACCCGGTATATTAAAAATCCTGAACTTCAATTTTTTTTCGAGTTCCTATTTTACCAACTTTTATTTTAAATTCATGTTTACGTTATGATAACAAGTCATTTTTATTATCATAAATTTTTTGTATTTTCAACCGTTTAGATTCGCGACCGCTTTGCGACCGATTTTGCGACCTTGAAACCAAACGGCTATGCCGATTTTTACCAAAAGCTTCGCACTGTGTCCCCTGCCTACAAGTAATTTGCATACCAAAATTCAAGTCTCTAGCTCTTACGGTTCTCAAGATATCTTGTTTACTGACAGACCGACAGACACACACACACGGACCAATGGCTCAAACCAACTTTTTTGGTGTCCTGAGGCTATAATTCGTCCAGAAATGTGAAAAACTGAGTAGGTCAAATTTCCGCCGATTACATTACTTTCCTTATTATAGGATAAGGAAAGTAAAAATGACATGAAAAATTTTTTTGTTTTTTTTCGGCACGTGATTCGCTGTAGGCGGCGCTCCAAAAAAAAAGGGTTTTTCTATTGCGTACGGGATAAAACCGGTCCAAATGCTCTGAAACTCAAAAATCAAAAACCAAATTACAGCTTATATATATTTTCTATAAGATAGACCTCCACGAACTCAAAATATTGAAAAATAACAATTTGGCGGGCTTCTGAAGCCAAAAATGACAATTTTGGCGACTTTTTTGGGCTAAAAACAGCTGTAAAAAAACCAAGCCTCGCGCGGTTTGATCGAGGTCTATCTTATAGAGTTTCGAATTACGAACAAAATGAGTCCTTATAGATCAAAATGGGATAAGTTGTTCAAAAATTATCTTGTACGCCAAGTTTAAAAGAGTGAAACCAAGAAAATCTATTTTGTAAAAAACGAATGTAATCACTAGACTCACATTTTTTAATCGATCCCTGGACCATAGAGTACACCTTCACATTGCTTCCATGTAGCATGAAGCTCCTGATCACGTTTCCTCTTGTCAATTTTGCCCTGTTTGCTGGATTCAGTACTTCGGCGCGCAGACTGTTTTTTACGCGCAGCGTCAGTTTTCTTGCAGTAGTCCAGGGTGTAATGGCCAACTTTGATGCTCAAGTACTTCAGCATCATCAAAAGTGTAGATGCAGCTTTGTTGAAGACACTACCAGCAATCTCCAGTATCTCCCGACCGATGTAAGCATGTTTTGGTGCCAGTTGCCACAAGCAAGACTTGTAGCACTCATTATTATTTTGGTTGTTTTTTCCCAGGCACCTTTGCAACAACTCGTTATTGGTCAGGGAGTTGTACACTTCTTTGACGACGGTTTGAACATCCGGGTCCAGGGGGGGGGGGTGTTCGAAGACCTCACCAGCTGCGGTGTGCTGCATGTATTTGCACCACTCGATGTTGCAATGCTCGTGCTGTGGGAGCTCGTCGGTGGAGATTTTGTGGTAGAATCCAGCCCAAATCTCGTTCTTCATGTCTTCCAGAGAATCTGGATGACACTGAATTGCCAGAGCGTAGAAAGCAGACATTTCTCTGATAATTATATCAGTGAAATTTTTTTCATATAATAATAATAATAACCAGAAATTTTGACCTGGAGACCCTTTTATTTAAAGGTGCGTTGTCATACAATAACATGTTACTCGTATAACGCACAAAAACCGGTCCCGCGCGCAGCACCTGGCATGACGCCAATACATATATATAGTTATATATAGAACTATATCTCGAAACCCATATTTTTTTTTGGAAATGTTTTAGGAGGGTAATTTTGAGATGACAACGAACACATTTCGGCAAAAAAAAAGAATCGATTTTTTCAAAGTCGAATACGAGAAGGTCCCCTTAAGATTGGCTAACAGTAAATCAGATTTTGTCAGTTGGTAATAAATAGCTAAGCAAACAAATGAATGCATAAAAAGCAAAAAAGGCAAGATTAAGGGGAGGTTCTCATCTGGAGGCCCCAAGACAACGTCATTTTCTCGAATTTTTTTCTAATAAAGGGAAATAAATTAGACACTCAAACTTTCTGTCACTTGTTTAGTATGTTATAAAGTACAAAAAATGTTTTATTAAAAATATTGTGAGGATAATTTTTGACACGCCTTGTAACGTGACCGTCTCAAAAAAAGGTACCTTACTGTTGGCCACTCTAGCATCTGCAAAAATTATCAAATATCAATAATCGAAAAATTGTTATAAAATATATGAGTGTAGTTGGAACCCCTACTAGAATCATCAATGAAAGTCAAAATTTACCAAAATGGCGGACGTTTGAATTTTTACATACAGTTTTTCACGATTTTTTTGTTCTTTAAAGTACTGTAAAAAATTATGCATATATCATCTTGATTGTAGTAGGGGCTCCAATGACTCCAATTTAATTTAAAATTAAAAAAGAGAAAAAGTAGTTTTTGAGAAATTTTGGCCAACAGTTTGAAAAACGCGATTAAAGATTTTATCAACGATTTTTCTGTGTTAACATTAAAATAATATACTTTTGGCTAATCAGCAATTTCAGGGCCATACATCAGTCCTTCCTCAAGTTTATATTGCTCCTGAAGGGTCCGTTGGTCGACTTTTTTCGAAAGTGCAGCTGCTCTTGCCCCCGACAAACTGCTCTCAGCCGCAGTAACGCGTTTCGTATCATCTAACTGGGCAAAATTATTGGCTTCAAGCCCAACTGTAATTCTTAAGACATCCATAATTTTTAACAGTGCTGTATATCCTTCATTAAATAAACTAGTAGCGATGTAAGCGGCAATTTCTACAGTCCTTGCACCGCAGTGAAGGTGCTTCGGAGCGAGCTTCCAGACGCAAGAGTTCACTGGCTCGTTCGAGTTTTGTGTGTTTCCTCCAGTGCAACGCTCCATCAAATCATCCGATGACAAAGACTCAAATATAGGCTTGAGTGCATCTTGAACGTTGTTTGCAATAGGTGGTTTGTGCTGAAGTAACTCAAGAGTACCGTTGGCTTCTGCTACGCACCATTTACACCAGCTATCCTTTCTAGCCGGACAACATTGGTGCTGCGGATTTTTATCGGTTGAGATCTTATGGTAAAAGACAGCCCACACGGCATCCTTCATTGCCTCTGCCCAATCTGGAATCCGTCGAATCGCCAATCCATAATATGTTGTTAAGTCACAAATTACTTTATCAGTCAATTTACCTGTACCTTTACCTCCGACACTCTTTGTTTTCTTTTTTAAAGCCCTGAGACGAGTTCCCATTCGTTTCTGGACATGGCCCACACATTATTTTTTTTACTATGAGGTCGTCGTAAGGATTTACATCTAATATGGCCCTAAACGTTTTCGTATCGCCATCACCAATGTATAGTCATACTTTATACCGAGTAATCCTTGAGAACGAGAGAACATTTCTGTGACTGTGTCCACTTCCATGTTTTCGGAACTGCCATGATGGTTTGCCGTGCATGTCTCTTCATGACTGTCTTTCCATAAACTAAATTCCTTCTTTGTCTTTTTTGTTAGCACAAGCTTGACAGAAAGAAGATTTCACGCAAACATCAAGAATCTTACTGGTATTTTTCCGATAAGCGTGGCAAAACCAAACAACGAAGAAAAACCTCCTTTTTTTCCATGACCCATCACCTGACACAGTTACGTGAAGAGGTTCTTTGTTAACTGCGACGTTTTTCACTTTCTTCTTTAACTGTTTTCCTTTGGAAAGGCTGGAAAACCGCGTAAGACGCAGCATGTAAATTCTCCAAAAACGTGTAGTAAATGTTATTGCTGAAAGACGCTGTAATATCCAGCAAAGCACAAAACAACTTCAGATTTTGTGATCCTCCGCCTAACATGTGTATAGCAAACATTGTTCTACGATTTACTTCGTGAAATTTGTTTATTTTCGGGCTCGAGTCGCAAGAACGCGATGAGCATGAGCACGTGGCCACAGGCTTGAAAGCAACACCATGTCGCCATTGGATGTTTGGCATTTTACAAAAGTACTGACGAACGAAAACACGGGAAGGAAATGTAGAAACACGTAATTTGCTGTAGCATCTATAGGCTCACTGTCGTAGTCAGCAGTCTTCAATTTTTTTTGCTGAATCGGTTTCCACGAAATCGTCTCTTGTCCTTTCGACCAGGATGCCACTCGGCGTAGTTACTCCTCTTTTTAACGAAATTTGGAATCTTTTCAACAAACGAACAGCCTTATAACCAAACTTTGTAGCACACAACTACTTTCACACGTTGCACGAGGTAAACAAACAGTTCATTCTACAGCCGTGGGCATTACTGTGTATAGAGTAGTACTTTTGAATTTTTTCGGAGTCAGCGATACATGCGATATCTGGTGGTACTTTTGGTAACTCTACTTACCGTAGTATGGATATATGGACGCGTTATTCAAAAATATTAATGTAAAATACGCTCCGCTCGAACTACCGTTCGATTTCAATTTTTGACTAAAAAGGTGGGTCTCGTTTTTGTTCCATATATTAAAAAAAATTATATTCGAACAAACGGTTTTGGGAATATATTCTACATATAATTTACTACACAAAATTTAAAAAAAAATCGATTTTTTTGGTCGGTCCTGATGAGAACCTCCCCTTAACTAAGAGAGTTCATAATCTAACTGCAAATATATTTAATGTTGTAGATAGTGGTATTTAGCTATATTTTGCCTGAAGTATAAATTATGAAAAATTTTTAAAAGGCATTGACAATGTTATATAATAATTATAATGTTACTTTATTTAAAGTAAAAATGTGTCTAAAATAGCTATGTTACCATATTTCATATGCTAAACACATTATGTTTTGTTTTATTAATGTTTTAATTTGTTATTAAATTATTTTATTTAACTGCAACATTTTAATTAGTTTCATATTTATAATCGAGTCTACACAATGTATTACTTATCACTCACCTTGTAGTTATCACTCTCTCTACTATTTCCCCAACTTCTTATTAGTTAATAAGTAATGTAATTGAAAATTTATTTTTATTTTATTTAGGTTTATTAATTTGTTTCTTAATTTCTTATTACAATTTATTTGATTTTTTATTCTCAAAATATAATAATTAGAAATATTTTGTTTGAAATTGAATGAATTGGCGGCACTTACAAGCAGATTATCAGGTTGGTACCTGTTGGTGAAATTCCTTTTCTTTTAGTGCAACAGACATGGCTCCGACGTAAGTATTAGCGTCCGTTTTGCAAATATCTATCAACATCCCCCTTATTTTCACATAAAATGCAGTTTCATTCATGAAAGGTGCTGAATTATACCCCGATTGATTAACGTGTATTTATATCGCGCCGATACCTAACCTAAAAGTGCTAAAAATGTCTGTTCCGGATAACGTGTTTACATGTGAGCTTGGCTGGTTGTAATTGGGCGATGTGTTCAGGGAGAAGAAAGCCGCCGAGAAAAAGCCCGGCGAGAAGAAGGCGGCGGCGAAGAAGACCGGCGAGAAGCCAGCCGCTGCTGCGGAGAAGGCTGGCGAGAAGTCTGCCGATGGCAAAACGAAGACGGTCAAAGGCTTGCCCGTGGTCCCCGAGTCTGTCCTGAAGCACCGCAAGCGGAGGCTTCTGTCGAGGCAGTCCAGGCTGCAGTCGCGCATCAAGAAGCGCACGGAGAATATTAAGAAGCGGAAGGAAATATTCAAGCGAGCAGAGCAGTATGTTAAGGAATACAGGATAAAGGAGCGCGATGAGATCAGACTTGCGCGCCAAGCCAGGAACCGCGGCAACTACTACGTTCCCGGGGAGGCCAAGCTGGCCTTCATTATTCGAATTAGAGGGTAGGTTTTGTTGTTTTATTATTACATGGACAGATTCATAGTGTCTTGCAATGCTGCATGCCGCTTTCCATGCTGTCCTAAAGCAGAAGATCTAACTGGTCATGGCAGCGACTTGAAATTTGCTGCTGTGAATTCCAACGATCGCACAAATTTCTTGATGGTTGAATCATAAATTATGCAGGACTTCTGTTTTAGTATTAACCAGGTGGCTCCCAAAGTGCGCAAGGTGCTGCAGCTGTTCCGGCTGCGCCAAATCAACAACGGCGTCTTCATCAAGCTGAACAAGGCCACCTTGAACATGCTGCGCCTCTGTGAGCCGTACGTCACATGGGGCTACCCTAACTTGAAGTCGGTGCGGGAGCTGATTTACAAGCGTGGCTTTGCCAAGCTTAAGGGCCAGCGCATCCCGATCACCAGCAATCAGATCATCGAGAGCAAGCTGGGCAAGGCCAACATTATTTGTACGGAGGATTTGATTCACGAGATCTTCACGGTGGGACCAAAGTTCAAGTACGCGTCGAACTTCTTGTGGCCATTCAAGGTACGTTTGAAATAGTGGTTTATTTTTATAAGCTTCATGATGGATTTTTGTAGCTGAATACGCCCACTGGGGGTTGGCGCAAGAAGACGAATCACTACGTGGAGGGTGGAGACTTTGGTAACAGGGAAGACAAGATCAACGAGTTGCTTAGGCGTATGGTTTAATTGCTTGTATCTTCCTTTTTATCAATAAACTAATTCTATTAAGGATGTGTTTTTGAAATGAATGTCGAATGTTCGTCATGTAATTCATATTAATGTGGCAAATTTAACATGGTGACTAGCTGAAAAATTTAAATTGCTGATCATTAAGAATTTTTTTTTAATTTTAATGCACAATATCAGAACCTGATATTTTATAGGCTAATGTGTTCGTTTGAAGAGCCCTGAAGCTCTTAATTGCGATGAAGTCCTCTCTAATGAGGAGTCTTCAACCTACTCTCAAGTCTGCTGATCAACTTAAGTCTTCCTATGAAGGTCTTAAGCATGGATAAAGTAGAACGTTTGTGTAGTTTTCCAATTTATCACGATGTTTTAAACTTTGTTTTTGAATAACATCATTAACGTGGGATTTGTAGGTCATTATTCAGTGATTGATTACACATACCATGGTGCATCAGTATATATTTTACATAAAATTTTGGATTGGCTTATTTGAATAATTGCTATATTATGCTTGCGTGTGCATCCCCATATCTCGGCACCATATGTCTAAATTGGTTTAATGATTGTTTTATATATGAGGATTTTGTCTTCTAGTGTCATTTAAGATTTTTTACAAATTAGCTAATTTAGGTCTTACTTCCAAGTCTACTTATATGCACTTTTTGACTGTTCTTTCCGTGTTAATTTGCTAGCTAAATTAATTCCTAGATCTGTTGTACCGATGAATTATGGTATTTGTGTTATTTATATATATTGCGGGGCTCTGCTCTCGTCTTAAGAGTGAATCTTAGTTGTACATATTTTGTTTTGTTTATTTTTATTTATAAAGTCTAAATGTCATTAAGTATTTTTGACGACTTACAGAACCTCTAACTGGATCTTTTTCTGTTGCAAGAATTACATTGTCATTCCCATGGTTGTTTCTCTGATTGGTAAGTCTGCTATGAAAAGAATATAGAATGGGTCCAATGACACTTCCTTGTGTAATTCCATATTGTACGGAATAGCTATCAGAAGTATATTTGTTACCCTAGCTCTAACTGCTCTGTCACTTAGTACAATTTCAAAAGTTTGAAGTATGTGACGGGAAGACGTTTGATTTTGTAAAGCAACCGTTATGCAAAACCTTGTTAAAGGCTTGGCCGACATCTAGAAAAACATATACAATACTTGTTTTCCAGAGCTTTATTTGTGGTATGTGTAATTCTGTGGATTTGTTGCACTGTTGAGTATTTACTACGAAAGCTAAATTGGTAAAGTGGTACCCAATCTTTAGTGCTTGGATCTGAATTTATTTTTTGTAACGACAGTCTTTCCAAAACTTTTGAGATGATTGGCAATAAATGATACAAAGACACATTTGGATTTTTGCTGGGTTTTGATATTAGTATTATTTTTCTAGATTTAAAAGGTTTTGGTCAATAATTTAGTCACAAGACAGCATTGAATATGTATGTAACAAGTATCACTCCCTTCCTTGGAATTTTTTTTTTATCATTTATGGGTGATTATGTCTAAGCCTGGTGCTTTTCTTTGATTTAAGTAGTGGATTTCTTGTAGTTTTTTTAAGAGGCAAATGTTTGATGGTATATTTGGGTGGATTCTAGAGGTATGTCTTTTTATTTTATCTCTACTGTCATCGTTTGGCTTAAATACTTCTGCAAGATGTTCTACAAATAGTTGCGCTTTCTCTTCATTGCGTCCTGCCTATTGTTTAATCTGTTGAGTATTGTTTTGTCCATGGAATTGTGGGTTTAATGCTATTTGGCTGTGATTTTTTTTCTCAGCAATAAGTTTTTTAATTTGGACTGTAATATTAATGGTTTTGTTTTGTTCGATAATTTCTGGAGTAGCAAGACTTATGAGAAGTGAGTTGAGCTGTGTTATTGCTTCATCAGCTTCATTGGGAGTTTTAATTTACTTTGTTAGTTTTTAATTTTATTGTGATTTTAATCTCATTTTATTTTGTTGTTGTGCAGTTTTGCGATTGGTATTTTATGTATAATCAAACTACTAATTGTTATGATTGGGGACTGGTCTAAAGAGAGATTATAACTAAGTAATATTCATGTTCAATCAACTTATGATTATGTAAATGTCAGCTGTCAAGACAAAATTGTGCTCCGTACAAAATATTACATTTTTGTAATTTAGAGATCTTATGACTGCCGTTTCATCAGTAAAAGTGTGTGCAACAAAGGACTTTACAGTACACATTTGACTTTCATGGCTTGGGGACGTGCAAGCGGTTGTCGCCCTGAGAGCAAGAAGGTTCAATTGCTGGCGTGTCGCGCGCCTCGCGTGCTACAGCAAAGTCGAATTGATTTGAATTTGCCTACAACTGTAAAATACCAAGTAAGCTTATAGAATTGAGTTAACAATAGGGGACATGTTCTTCATACCACAACAAAACCAACCCATGGGGTACCCACTCCCCAGCGCTATGAACCAGTCATGCTGGCAACCCATACTCAACACTTTACAACTTCCATTCTTGATTCAACAATTCCCCACACCCACTCCGCCAATTACCTACCAACACAACTATCCCACACAGCAACCCAAGACAACAAAACAAGACAATATATCCTGAGAAACCGCAAACCCAGACAAAAACATGAAACTAGACTCGGACAATAGACATTCATGGCAAATTGTAAAGAAACGCAAAAGAGAAATCACCCCATCTGACACCTCCAACACACAACAAACAAACGTTCAAAACCGTTACAGCCCCTATTCACTGAAAACATCGACAATCCAGTTGAAATAGAAAATTGGGTTGGAATGTGTGGTGTATTACTTTTTATGTTGAATTAATTTTATTAATTTTTTGTATGTTTCTAGTATATTGGTCCCCTTCTGTTACGTATTTTAATGTTTTTACTATTTCTTTATAGTTGACCACACTATAAAAAAATAATGGAGGGGATTTAGGCGTTTTACTCGTGTTCTCACTTTCTTTTACATTGCTGGCTTCCTTATTGGAGATGCTGGGTGTTTCTAATATACTGAATCTGTTAGTTGTAGGTGTTCCATTTGTTTTGCTTGCGACGGTACTGCTTTTTCTTCGTTTTAGCCATTTGTTTTGCACTACCTGCCATTGAATTTCTCTTTGCTTGTTTTCATTACCAAAACCCAGGAAGTCATCGTCGCTTGTTGAAAACATTCTGGTTTTGATTTAAAGGAAGTTGTACATTTGTTAGTACCATGATAATTTTGTTGTTGGGTGTTCATGTTTTTGAATGCCATTGAATGATACTGAAGGCTATTAGTTGGAATAAACTACGGTGCTTGTGTATTAAAGTTTGGAATGCCCTAGATAACACTATTTGTTGGAAGCATTTTGTGTGTAAATTGTTCGT
Organism: Sinelater perroti; assembly: GCA_036346155.1. Lineage (NCBI taxonomy): Eukaryota > Metazoa > Arthropoda > Insecta > Coleoptera > Elateridae > Sinelater > Sinelater perroti. The sequence goes on from JARFIY010000332.1 coordinate 4,881,105, forward strand.
GGGCCATTAAAGGCTGGTAATTGGTTTTTAGATAAATGAACTAGTTATTACTCTGCACTTTGCCTCGATGCACAAGGCTAACTATCAATAATAATAATAATATCTGCCTTATTACCTTATGGGAATCATTGACGCCCTTTTCAGGCTCTTCAATTCTTTTTTATTAAGCTGGATTAGTGCTTATTATTACACATAATTCTGGTCTGATTTGGCTTTTTCTACTATTTTCCTTCATTCCTGCCTATTTGTGGCTTTTTCCCTCCATCCCTTCACGTTCATCTTCTTTAGGCTTTCTAGGACTTCGTTTTCCATCATTTTTTTGGTTTTTCCCTTGGTCTTGTTGTTTCTAGTTCCCATTCGGTTGTCTTGATTATTCTATTTTCGTTTGCTCTCGTTACATGTCTCAACTATCGCATCTTTTGTGCTTTAATTTCTTGTACTACGTCCTTACTTTTTAACTCGCTGTCTATTTCTTTGTTCATTCTCACTTTATATTCGCCTTCTGCTGTTTTCACTGGTCCTAAAATTCTTCTTAAGATCTTCTTTCACATATTCTTAGTTGTTATTCATCCTTCTTTGTTAACCTCATTGTTTCAGCTGCGTATGTAACTTATTAATGTCTTGTAAATTCTTATTTTTGTATCTTTTGAAAGCTTGTAATCTTTTAGCAATGGTTTGTATATGTCAAACATTTTGTGTCCCCTTTGGATTCTATCTTTTATGTCTTGTACTGTACTGTTTTTATTATTTATCTCAGTTTCTAAATATGTTAATGCTTGCACTTTCTTAAATTCATATTGTCCTATTCTGTATGATGTTTGATCTTCTATGTCTCCTCTTTTGCATCTCATTTGCGTCTTATCTTCGTTCATTGATAGCCCTTTTTTTCGCTTCTTTATCTATTATCTTCAACGTTTCATTTAGTTTTGTTTTACATCTTGATATAACTAAATCATCAGTGTACGTCAACATCTGTATTTCCTTATTTCTTATTGTTCCCCTGTGTTCTGTTTTCAACTAACTTAAAAAGTTCGTTACTGAATTCTATATGTCTGTCGGTCTGTCTGTTGCTGTCACAAAATTATGGATTTTTTAAAATTTTAAAATGGATTCTTATAGGAAATTTTACGCTGATTTCAAAATCGAAATCAAAAAGTTTCTATCTCGAATAGTTTTCGAGATATTCGACTTCGAATTTCGGGAAAATTTCGACATTGCGATTTTATGAGTAATTCTTAAAGAAAATTTTATGCTGATTTCAATAATGAAATCGAAAAAATTCTATGTCGGATAGTTTTCGAGATATTCGATTTCGAATTTCGGGAAAATTTTCGACATTACGATTTTAAATGTGATTCTTATAGGAAATTTTACGCTGAATTCGAAAATGAAGAAAAATTCTATGTCGAATAATTTTCAGATATTCGATTTCGAATTTTCCGAAATTCGAAATCGAAATCGAAAGGTTTTTTTAAGTTCGTTCTGGGATTGCTTACAGAGCAATCTCTTCGCCGGCCCCATGTTTCTTATTATGTTTTCTACGATCACGTTGAATAGCACTGGCGACAGTGCGTCCCCTTGTCTTACGCCCTTGTTTGTCTTTATGTACTCTGCTTGTTCCTCTCCCACTTTGATTGTCTCTTCTGAGTTTTCCATTGTCATTTGCGTTAGTCGTATTAATTTATGTGGTATTTGTAATTCTTGCATGTCTTTTATTATTTGTGGTCTTTTAATTTCGTCGATTGCTTTACGGAAATCTATGATTAGCAGGTGCGTTTCGATGTTATATTCATTAACTTTTTCTATTATTTGGTTCATTGTGTGTATGGCGTCTACTGTGGATCTGCCTGGTCTAAACCCACACTGGTATTCCTCCAGTTTCCTTTCTGTGTACCTTCTTAATCTTTGTTGGATTATAATTGTAAATACTTTATAGGAAGTGTTTAAAAGAGTAATTTCTCTATAGTTGTTACATATTGCGGGATCTCCTTTTTTGAACAGTGGTATGATTATTCCTCTTCTCCATTCATTTGGCATCTTTCTTCTTCCTAGATTTTTTTTATTATGTTGTCTAATCTTTTCTATTCCTCCATATTTCAGCATTTCTCCATTCACTTCATCCAACCCCGGGGTTTTTCCATTCTTTATCTTTTTAATCGTTTCTTCCACTTCCTCCAAACTTGTTTCTTCCTCTATTTGTTCGTTTACATGAATCCCTTTTCTCCTAATTCTCCTTCCTCTTCTTGTGTGTACATTAGACTCTCGAAATGTTGTCTCCAAGTTTCTTTTACTTTTCTCCATCTACTTGTAGTCTTTCATCTTTATGTTTCACGCCTCTATTTTTAATTCGATTGTTTCTTCGGTTCCTTCTTATGCTTTCATACATTTCTCTGGTGTTATTTCGATTTCTACTAATCTCTATCTCTTCCATTTTTGGTCTATCCACTCTCTTTTTTTGTTCTTCAATACTTTGTCCGCCTCTCCCTTTGCTTTTCTATAATTTTCATGATCCTCATCTTTCCCTGTTTTATCTACTTTAATCGGGCCTCTCTTTTCATGTTTGTCTCTCTCTCACATTTCTCGTCAAACCACTGTTTGTCTCTCTTGTTTTTTTATATTCTATTGTTTTCTTGACTGTCTTTTTTAAACAGAGCTTGACATTCTCCCATTCTGTATCCACGTCATTTTCTGCATTGTATACTTTTTGACTTAGTTTCCGTTCCAGTATTTCTTAATATTTCCTATATCCCATCGCCTTTTCTTGTTCCACCTCCTTTCTTTTTTTTATTACTTTCTGCTTCGTTTTTGCCTTCATCAACATATGATCCGTGTCCGTATTCGCTCCTCTATATGTTCGGACGTCTTGTATGTTTGTCTCGTCCTAACTAGTATGTAGTCTATTTAATTGTCTGTATTCCTTCCTGGAATAAGCCACGTTTTCTTGTACTCCCTTTTGTGTTTAAACCTTGTGCTGCTTATCATTAAATGCTCTGCTGTCGCATAGTTGCATAGTCTTACTCCGTTATCATTCGTTTTCTCGTGAATTGTGTATCTTCCTGCGACTTCTGTAAAACATTCTTCTTTCCGCACCATTGCATTAAAGTCTCTTAATATCATGAGGAAGTCGCTCTTCTTGGTGCTGTTCGTTACCTTCTCTAATTCTTCGTATAGTTTTTGTTTTTCCTCCTCATCTGCTTCATCTGTTGGTGCGTATCCGTTAATTAGCGTTAAAATGTTCGGTTTTCTTTAATTTTTAGTAAGGCTATTCTTCCGTTGATTGGTATAAATTCTATAATTGCATTTTTAAATTTTTTTCGGACTATGAATCCTATTCAATTTGTCCCTTGTTTTTTCTCTCCTGAATAGAACATTGTGTCGTTTTGTTAATTAATCTCTCCTTTTTTCCATCTTGTTTCTTGAATTGGTAACAGATCTAAGTCATATCTTTCTATTTACTTTGTTATTTGTGCCAGTTTTCCTGGCATTAACATAGTTCTTACGTTCAACGTTCCAATTTTTACTACATTTTTCCTTTTATCGTGTTTCCTGTTTGTCTTATTCTTGCTTTTCTTGATTCCATGTCCTGACTGCTTCTTTCCTCTAACTGTTCCTTATATATTTGTAGTTTTCTCAGTCTTTATACTATCCTTTCAGGGATATTTTGATTGTATTTTCCATTTTTAGTTTTTTTATTGCATATTTATTTTTTGGGTTATTTGACTTGGCTACTTCTTGTTCTTTATTTTTCTCGGATTTGTTTCCTTGTCCTATTTCGTTGCGTATTTTTTCTAGTTTTTTTGGGAACTGTTTTTGGTTCCGTTTGGTATTTGTGATTCTTTGCATTTCCTTTTCTATAGTCTTCTGTCGAGGATTTGCTTTTTACATTCCCATCTATTGCATTGGCTTTTCCTTCCTCTATTTTCTTGCATGGGGCAAGTAATGTTTGTGTCCAGTATTTGTTTCTCTTTGGGATTGTACATGTTAATCTTGTTTCCTATCCATACTTGGTAAACTATTAGAAAAATTGCTATCCAAAAGACTTACGCCAATCATCAAAGAGATGAATTTTATTCCAGCGCATCAGTTTGGATTTATAAAGGAGCATTCAACCATACAGCAGGTCCATCGTGTAGTTAACTTAATAAATCACTTTTGAAGAAAAAAGTTACTGCACAACAGTCTTGCTCGACGACAGCCAGGCATTCGATAAGGTGTGGCACGATGGCCTGCTGTATAAATTGAAAAGATCGCTACCACATTCATATTATTTTATAATTCAATCATACTTAGAAGAAAGATACTTCCAGATAAAATATGATCAAACGCTCACTAAAATACATCCAATTAGATCAGGGGTACCACAGGGGAGCGTCCTCGGACCCCTTTTATATATACTTTTTACAGGTGACATGCCTACCAATGATCAGTCGCTCACAGCCCACAAGAAGTGGAGAGTTAAACTAAATGAGTCTAAATCATACCACATTACGTTCACAAAGTGTACAGGCAACTCACCACAAGTTTTCATTAACAACAATCCATTACCTCAAGTAACAGAGGTCAAATATCTAGGAATGCACCTTGATAAGGGGCTGACATGGAAGCCACACATTTGGAATAAAAGAAAACAACTTGGCACCAAATTTAGCAAACACTACTGGCTACTGGGCAGAAAATCCAAATTGTCTCTCAGGAATAAATTGTTAGTTTACAACGTCGCGTTCAAACCAATTTGGACTTATGGTGTCCAACTATGGGGAACTGCAGCCAACACTAACATCAAAATTATCGAAAGATATCAGTCAAAAGTCCTACGTGCTATGTGCAATGCTCCGTATTTTGCGAGGAATGCTGACATAATGAGTGATGTGAAAGTGGACACAGTTAAGGAAACTATTAGAAAGTTTAGTGCAGAATATCTATATAAACTAGAACATCATAGCAAAGTCTTAGTGATCAACCTTTTGGACAATAGTGACAACATCCAAGGACTAAACAGATTAAAGCCCCTTGACCTGCCAAATAGACTTTAGTTGTAGTTAATGTTTTTATTATTATTATAAATATAAGCAACAACTATATTTTAAGATAACATTGAGTTAAGGTCACTGACCCTAACTCACATGCATACTACTCAACCCACAATTCACACATTAAATTTGCTTATTGTAAGTCTTTATAGATTGCAAATAGTTAATAAATTAATAAAAAGAAAAATTTATATATATTTTTTATTGATTTTTGTCCTATAATTTGCCCAGTTCAATTTCTTTGTTTTGTTATGATTTATTCTTTATATAATTACGTTTACCCTTTCTTGTTTTAATTCAGATGTATTTTATTTGATTTTTATTTTTTAGTTTACTTATAACTTTGTGGTTTCAGTGTTTTGTCTTGCTTTACTTTTAGTTTTGTCTAACTACTTTTAACCCATAAGTGAAATTCGCTGTGTGTAGCACTGTATCCTTGAATTTATTCAATCTCTCATTAACTGTCAATTCTTTGTCATTGCGTCTTTCGCCTCCCTCTATTCTTTTGAGATTCTTAGTTATTCTATCTAGGTATGCTTGCCTTTTTTTGTATTTATCAAGTGTTTCTAGTTTGATTTTCTTATATACGTTTGATCTCTATTTAGTCGGTTTTCTAATATTTTAGTCTGGGCGAATTAGACTTTGAATCTGAAATCCTTTTAAACGTTACGGTTTTTGTGACAAATAGGAAAAAACCATAAATGATAACTTTTGAGTCTCTATACACTTGAAGGTACCGAACATGGTTTTTTATTGCAAAATAGAAAGCGGAACGCTATTTTTTCAGTTTTTCTGAAATACCTCGTGAAATAAGCGTCTAATCGATTCAAGGTATACTATGCTAAGAAAATTTTCTACAAGGATAGGCTATTGCCAAAACTTGCAAAATTTGTTTATTATTGCAAAATTAGCAAAAAGGCGAAGAACAAAAATTTTTCGAATGCCAATAACTAAAGTAATTGTTATTGAAAGTAGATGAAATTTTAGGATGTGGTAGCTCTTGGGGTGCCTAAAAAGTATACGCAACACCGATCCCGTATTTTAAAATGGAGGTCTATTGCAAATTTCCAAAATTGAAAATTTGAAGTGCTGCCGTTTCTCCAAAAAAGAACGAATCGATATGAAATCATTAAAATCCATTCAGTTTTATATCTTTAAATGTACCAAAACTCAGATGTTTTTTAATGACAAATAAATTTTTTATTTACAAAAAACGGAAAAAGTTCCGTTGCTAGGGATGATATCTCCGCAAATTCTGCGTTTAGAGTTTTGAAATCAAGTGCGCAGAATTGCGTTTAAAGAAAAACGAAGTTAAAAAAATTTTTTTCTATGATCCATAGAAGCGGAGATACGCTATTTTACGTTTTCATCGATAACAAGCTTTCTAATCAATATTTTTACTCGAATATTGGCACGATGTAACTAAAATGCTTTATTTATACGTATACTTTTTTCTAGTCATTTTGATTAGTTCTTAATTGTAAAAAAATCGAATATAGAGCGCGCAAGAGCGTATGGTGCGACCGACAGCCTAGAGGCTGAGGGGGAGGGCGCAGTGACGTCATGGCGTGCCTCCGCCGCTACCGCGCTCGTCTTTCGTTGACTCTTAATTGCAAATTAAATTACTCGACTAAGCAAACACCTACGAAAATATTTTTTAAACAACTTGTTTATTTTTCCTGAACTTTACTATAGTTTAAGCGAAATTTCGATAAAGATGCTACCATCTTCGATAATCAGCACTTTTACGGTTAACTTCTATTTTTCATAATGTATGCATGTTTTTAAAAATTTTAGAAATTAAATCGATATTTTTTCAACAATTGTTCGCTGTTAATTGCAAATACGGAGTCATAAATAATTGGAAAAGAGAACATCAAGATCAAAGTCTTACATTTTTATTTTATTATAAAAATTATTGTACATACGGAGTGTGCATAAAATTAAAACACTTTTACACTATAATTGTTTCAATTTCTTAACATTTATGAATTTTGCAATATGTTTTTATCTATTTTGTTATTTGATTTCAATAATAACTATAAATGTAAGGATGTATATTGTTTTTGATACGTATTTTAACTGTTTCCAAGTTTCAATATTATATAATGTATATTTCTTTTGCAATTATTTATATCTAGATTTTTTGGCACTGTTTTCAATAATTTCATCACTGTTTTCAGCATCATCATTCTTAATACAAGCAATACTAAAGTTTTCATCATCATCCTGAAGTATAATATTATCGGCTTCGACATTTTCTATCAATTCAGTATCCTATGGGTAGTTTTCATCGCCTTCTTCTTCGTTTTCATCATCTAAAATATCAAATTCTTCAACATTTGCGCAATTTTTACCTTCGCAATGCTTGCATACAATAGTGCAAAATATGGCCAGTTTTTTGCATGGACAATTTTTGCTAGTGATCCCTTTTGAACAATTACAAAAAAAATGTCCATGTATTTGTCTGGTAAAACATTTCCTGTTGTCATAACCGGCAACAATCCTACCTTAGTACTTTTTCAACCATATTTTATCAGATTTAATGAGTGATTCATTTTTTCGAAGATATCTTGGAGTATGTATCGACAAATCAACCGACTTTAACAGTATTGCTAATCGTGAATTTTCTGTATTTCGATCGATCTCCTGTTTTAGTAAATTTTGCAATTTTATCGGCGAAGTTATTTTTTGCACAAATGTTCTTTGGCTTTTTGGTTTCTTTGATTCATTTATTATGAATTCATCGGACGCGTTTGTAAAACAAAAAGTGCACAAACTGTCAAAACTGAAATCCGCCGACTGTCGGGAAGTGGAAGGTGTTACTTTTTCATTATTTACATTAGAAGCCCCAGCTACAACAATCCTTTCAATAACTTTGTAATTAGTGTAGTTGTTGTAGCACACTTCATGCACGTAATATTTCCGCCCTCTCAATTTCATAACAGAGATCACCTCTTTTTATACTGGCATTTTCAATATTTTTACAACGTTGGTTTGTCAGTTCCCCGGTTTTGGCTTCTTTCAACACCGTGTCCCAGATGGCACATAAATTATTGAGATCCATAATACACCATTGCAATATAATCTAAATGAAATGTACAGTATAAAATTCAAAAAGAATAAATACTTTTTACAAACTTGTCGTGCAAGCATTTTAATTTTAATTTTTAGTTTTCATATTTTCATTTTCAATTTTAATGTTTCACTATATTTAATTTAAAAAAATCTGGTGTGAACATCACACGACTTTCCTTATCCTATTATTATATATTATACCGGGTCCATCGTCTCGGCCCTGCGCTGCTCTCGTCCCGGAACTTGTTATTTTAAAAAAGGACGAGACAAGAGTCCAACACTAGAAAGCTGATTAAAATAAACAGTACGAGATAATAATTGACTCGTACTTAAAATTTTGCTACGTCACTGAAGGTAACCGTGCGAGCTTGGCCGCACGGCCTTCGCCATTATCGCCTGTGTACTCCCTCCTAGCGGCCAAGCGCCCCCCCCCGTCTTCCCGCAGTCGGTTCGGTAGCTCACCGAGCGCGCTGTGATTGGTCCGTTTAATTAATTTTTAATCGGCTATAACTTATTTATTTGACCTCGGATCAAAAAATTTATATGGTAATTTTTTGTTCGTCTCGGTCTGATCTATCCGGTAATAAAAATTTCCCGAAACATTTTATGAACACCCGGTATATTAAAAATCCTGGACTTCAATTTTTTTTCGAGTTCCTATTTTACCAACTTTTATTTTAAATTCATGTTTATCTTATGATAACAAATCATTTTTATTCTCATAAATTTTTACTTTCCTTATCCTATAATAGGGAAAGTAATGTAATCTGCGGGAATTTGACCTACCCAGTTTTTCACATTTCTGGATGAATTATAGCCTCAGGACACCAAAAAAGTTGGTTTGAGCCATTGGTTCGTGTGTGTGTGTGTGTGTGTGTGTGTGTGTCTGTCTGTCAGTAAACAATATATCTCGAAAACCGTAAGAGCTAGAGACTTGAAATTTGGTATGCAAATTACTTGTAGGTAGGGGACGCAGTGCGAAGCTTTTGGTAAAAATCGGCTAAGCCGTTTGGTCGCAAGGTCGCAAAATCGGTCGCAAAGCGGTCGCGAATCTAAACGGTTGAAGATACAAAAAATTTATGAGAATAAAAATGATTTGTTATCATGAGATAAACATGAATTTAAAATAAAAGTTGGTAAAATAGGAACTCGAAAAAATTGAAGTCCAGGATTTTAATATACCGGGTGTTCATAAAATGTTTCGAAATTTTATTACCGGATAGATCAGACCGAGACGAACAAAATTACATAAATTTTTGATCCGAGGTCAAATAAATAAGTTATAGCCGATTAAAATTAATTAAACGGACCAATCATACGCGCTCGGTGACTATCCACTGTGGGAGGACAGCGCTTGGCCGCTAGGACACACGTAGGTGATAATGGCGAGCTGTACCTTCAGTGACGTAGCAAAATTTTAAGTACGAGTCAATTATTATCTTGTACTGTTTATTTTAATCAGCTTTCAGTGTTGGACATATATATATATATATATATATATATATATATATATATATATATATATATATATATATATATATATATATATATATGGATAAGGAAAGTCGTGTGATATTCACACCAGATTTTTTGTATCTTCAATCGTTTAGATTCGCGACCGCTTTGGGACCGATTTTGCGACCTTGCGACCAAACGGCTCGGCCGATTTTTACCAAAAGCTTCGCATTGCGTCCCCTATCTACAAGTAACTTGCGTACCAAATTTCAAGTCTCTATCTTTTACGGTTCTTGAGATATCCTGTTTACTGACAGACCGACAGACCTCCCCCCCACACACACACGAACCAATGGCTAAAACCAACTTTTTTGGTGTCCTGAGGCTATATTTCGTCTAGAAATGTGAAAAACTGAGTAGGTCAAATTTCCACCGATTACATTACTTCCCTTATTATAGGATAAGGAAAGTAAAAAAACAAGAACGGTGTAATACCGTAAAGGAAACTTTCTACAGCGGTGTGAAATCGTAACGGTCACTTCCGGTTGCCGTTAACCGATTTGGCTGAAAATCAATCCGATGAAAGGTACTGCTCTAAGATGTGTGTATGCCAAGTTTGAAGTGAATCCGTTGGATAGAACGGAAGTTATAGTGTCTCCAGACACACAGACAGACCGACGGGATGATAATCTCATTAACTTTCTACTATAAGCTCCGCTATAGAAAGTTAATAAACATTTCAAACGCGTTTTGCGTGTTATAATTATTTAATATTGCAGTTTTTTGATATTTGATTGTAATGATAGATGATGATATAAATAAAAATGTCAACAAAATTCTTATGTGAACAGTTTTAGGTCATCATCCTACCGTTTATTTTGTACATCTTGGATCATTGATTTTGTACTCGTCAAAACAATGACTTATTGTTTATTTACTTTGTCAGATCAATAAACTACGTTTATCTGATAAAATAATTTAAGTAATCGTAACAATCTTGCAAATCGTTTTTATCCTCAAGATTTATTTGATTTTACAGCTTCATTAACAGTATCAATTGGAATGTAAATTATATATGTAACACGTATGCAGCCATCAGTTACTTCTGTTGAGGCTTTATTTTTAAACCATTTAAATTTTAATGTAGGATAATAATAATAAAAAATAGAATAAATTGTCACAAATTTTTACAAACATGTTTCTACTTCCATTTACCTGGACAATAACGGATGAAACTGCTATTAGAGCAGGTGTACCTATAGATGTATAGCGTGTAGCAGGAATTGTAGCAACCGTTCGTTATTTCCACGCGCAAACCACGTGCAAACCATGAAATTTCTCTTACATTATCTTAAAGTTCAGAAAAAAAGTTGTTAAAAAACATTTTCGCCTGTGTTTTATAAGTCGAGTAATTTATTATTTATTTATTTATTTAAACTAGAAATCCTTATACCGTTAGGTGTCGGATTATAACCTAGTTTACAGTACTTATAATATAATATCTAATATAACTTATTAAACTATTTAACATTTCTTTATTAATTTATTCCAAGCCTTTCTGTCTCTTGTCAGGTTCCTTACTTCTCTCCATTGTATGTTCCTTTTTTCCGCTGCTACTTTTACCTGTTCTTCCCACTTCCTTCTTGGTCTACCTATTTTATTCTTTCCCTTTGTTCTTGTTTCGTATACTCTTTTTGCTATCCTATTATCATCCATTCGGAGCAGATGTCCCATCCAACCTAATTGCCTCTCTTCTACCAGTGTCAATATAGGTTTCACATTCTGTTGTTTCGTTATATTTTCATTTCTCACTCTGTCCAGTCTTGTTATTCCTTTAAGTTTCCTCAAATATCTCATCTCCATTGCTCTAATTTTACTCTCGTTTCTTCTGTTGATCGTCCAGGATTCGCTGCCATAGATTAACGAAGGTCTTACTACTTTTTTGTATACTTCCGATTTTATTTGTTCCGGAATTTCTTTTTTCCAGAGGAACGTGTTTTTCAGTGTGTTAAATATTTTCCCCACCTTACCTAATCTTTCCATTATTTCATTATCTATTTCTCCTTGTTATCTATTATTGTACCTAAATATTTGAAATTTGTTACTTGTTCTAGTGTTTGTCCTTCTATATTGATATTGTGTTGAGGGTCTGTCTTGGCAATAATCATAGTTTTAGTTTTTCTATATTTATTTCCATGTTTATTTTCTGAGCTCGCGATGATAGATATTGATATTTTCCTGAAGTTTTTCCGCTGATTCTGCTAGTAGACTATATCATCAGCAAATAGTAATTCCTGTATTGTTATTCTTTTAATCTCCAACTTCCCACTTCCGTATTATAGCATTCCTTTTTATAGATCTTCACTACATCGTCCATGAGTATAGAGAATAGGAGTGGACTAAGCACGCATCCCTGTTTCAGTCCTATTTTTGTTTCGAATTGTTCTGACTCGTTGTTGTGTGTCCTTACTTTATTTCTATTGTCTTTGTATAGTGTTTTGATGACATATATCGTGTCTTTACTTACTCCTCTTCTTTCTAGACTTTCCCAAACATCCTTTCTCTTTACCCTGTCGAAGGCTTTTTTTAGGTCAATAAAGGAAATGTGAATTTCCTTCTTTTTCCTTATCATTTTTCCCCTAATTGTCTGATTGTAAAAATAAAGTCCTGTGTGCTTCTACCTCTACGGAACCCATGTTGTGACTCCTCCAGCGAGTTTTCAATTTCTTCTCTCAGTTGCTTCTCTAAAATTCTACTTAATACTTTGCCGGGTATACTCGTTAGTGTAATACCCCTATAATTTGAGCATTCTTTTATGTCTCCTTTTTTGTATAGGGGTAGTATTATCCCTATATTCCAGTCTGTGGGTATTAATTTTTGTACTATTATTTCATTTATTAACTCGTGGAATCCTCCACAGCTATCTCTCCCATATATCTCGACATCTCAGCTGTGATTTCATCTTCCCCTGGTGCTTTCCCTAGTTTGAGTTTCCTGACTGCTTCCATGATTTCTTCTTTTGAGATTCTTTGTATCTTCTGTGTATCCCAGAGTCCTGCCCTTATTTCCTCTAGCTCTTGTTCTACATTATTTCCTGCTTCTGTTAATTCTTCGTAGTATTCCTTCCATCTTTGCATTATTTCCTTCTCTTCGATTATCCCTTTCCCGTTTTTGTCATTTATATTCCTTAGTTTGGGTGGTTTCTTTTGTTTTAACTGCTTTAATGTATTATAGAATAGTTTTTGGTTCTCTAAATAGTTTTCCTTCATCCTGGTTCCGAACTCTTCCCAAGCCTTTATCTTCGCTTCTTTTACGCTTTTCTTTGCTTCGGTTCTTGCTTTCTTGTATATATTATAGTCTTCTTCCGATCCAGTTATTATATACTTTTCCATTTTTCCTTCTTTTCTTTGACTTTTTGTTGTATCTCGGTTGACCACCATCTCTACTTCCCCTCCTGTATGTATTCATAATTTTCTTTACTCCACAGCTAGTTCTTGCTGCTTCTAGAATATTGTTTTAAAATGTCTCCATTTCCTTTCTATATCTTTACTCTCAATTTTATTTTGGGCAATTTTCTTATCTAGAATTTCTTGGAAATTTTTTTGTATTTCACTCTGATTTAGTCTATAGCTTTTGATTTTTTGTTTTACTATTATCTTCCTTTTTATCTCCTGTTTATCGTTCACGTTTATCCAGAGTTCCATTTTTAGTAAATAATGTTCGCTTCTTATTTCAGCATTTCTTTTCACCCTCACATCCTTCATTCTCTTCCAATTTTCTGTATTTACAATAAAGCAGTCAATAAATTGACTTCTCGTTCCTGGAGCGGGCTTCCCTGGTGTATTTGTGTATATTATTGTGCATGAATTTCGTGTTAGTAATCACCAAATCATTTCCTACACATAGGTCTATTAGCCTTAAACCGTTGTCATTTTTAGTGTTTTCTCCCTGCTGCCCATGTGTCTTTCTATGCCTTCATTGTTATTGCCTACTCTGCCATTCATATCTCCCATTACAATTACATTTCTTTCTCCTCTATCAATTTCCATTTGTAGTAATTCATAAAACTGTTCTTTTACTTCCTTCCTCTCATTATCATTAGGCGCATATGCTACTATTATCGTCCACATTTCCTTATGGTCTATTTTAATGTCTAGTGCCAGCAATCTTTCATTAATATATCTTTCTTCCCTAATATTATTTACTTTATCGGATTTTACTATTAACCCCAACCCTTTTGCTCCCCATTCTTCTTGCTCTACTCCTGACCAATATAGCCAGTATCCTTCGTTCAGTTCCATTTCTCTTTTCCCTTTCTTTTTGGTTTCCGTTATGACTAAATAGTCGATATTTTGCATTTTCATCTCATCAATTATTTCTTCTTCTTTTCCTATAATACTTTTCACATTCCAGGTGCCAATTTTTATCGAGTCTCTTTTTTGTTTTATTTTCTTCGGTTCTTTGTTGTATTGTTTGTTTCTTTTCCTATTTTTATGTTTTTGATGTATTACCATTTGCGCATTTCCTTGTTCATTGTCTTTTTTGTCATCACTTCCCCCTATGCTATCTTTGTCTACCAGTTTTTTCTCCCGATACGGGTTACTTTCCTCAATTGATCATCCAGAGTACTTCCTCGGGGACCTTTCCTTTTCTGTCCTCTTTAGGGTATTTTATTCTGAACTATCTTTCTTTGTCCGTTTTTCTTCCCTTTTTATATCATCGACCTTGTATATTTGATCGTTCACAATGAGCGTATTGAATTTTAACTGTGCCTTAAAACCTTTTTCCGCGCTTCTTTCAGGTGTGGTATTAATGTCTTTCTTTCTTCTTGTATTTCCTTGGTGTAGTCTTGATCGATCCATATATCGGATCCTTTAAGTTTTTTCGAATTCTGAAGGATTGCTAGTTTCGTACTATCTTTAATTAATTTAAAGTGTATTGGTCTTTTCTTGTCCTTACTGTAACCCCCAATTCTTCTGACTTGGTCGGTTTCGGCTTTTATGTCTAAGTTCATACATATTTTTTGAATAATTGTTAGTAATTTGGCACTTAACTCGCTTTCATTTTCGTTTTCTTCATCTGCTACTCCTTTTATTACAATTTTTTTTTCTTACTTCTCTTTCTAAATTGGTTATATTTACTTCTTGCGCTAATATTTGTGCTTTCAATTTTACATTTTCTTCCTTTATTTGTTTCATTTCTGTTAGTAATGTATCTATTTTTGCATTCATTTGGCTCATGTTCCCCTCTATTATTTGAAACATTTTCTCAAATTTGTCGAACTCACTCATCCTTAGTTTTGTTTGATCACTTTGATTGAATTTACCTTAATTTATTTCTCTGTTCAAAAATTTATACCTGGCTTTTAGACTTTTAAATTTTTAATTCTTATAATACACTTACTTTTAAATATTTGATTTGTTATTTGGGTTGCCTAATTAGACGTCGTGTAGCGTGAAGTGTTATCACCCAAGTCGACCTTTCGGAGGTGATATCACTTATCTCCCGACGTTGTGTATTTATTTGTATATTTAATATTCAATATTTGCAAATTAGTACTTAATTATCTCATTTAATGTCTATTTTTCCTTCTTAAATATTATTTATATAATCTTATGCTGATTCTCTTTAAGGTTAAAAAACTTACGTGTAAATTCAACTCGTAAAGGCTCAAATTTTGTTTACGGAGCGATTGACACGCGTGCACTCGAGTCGAGTAATTTAATTTGCTAGTAATCTAATTTGTAACTAAGAGTCTACGAAAGCCGAGCGCGCCGGACGCCATGACGTCACAGCGCCTCCCCCCTCTCAGTCGCTCGGTTGTCGGTCGCGTCATACGCTCTTGCACGGTTTTATTCGATTTTTTACAATTAAGAACTAATCAAAATGACTAGAAAAAATTATACGTATAAATAAAGCATTCTAGTTACATCATGCCAAGTTTCGAGTAAAAATATTAATTACAAAGCTTGTTATCGATGAAAACGTAAAAATGGCTTATCTCCGCTTCTATGGGTCGTAGAAAATTTTTTTTTAACTTCGTTTTTTAACGAAATTCTACCTACTTTATTTCAAAACTCTAAACGCAAAATTTGCGGAGATATCATCCCTAGCAACGGAAATTTTCCGTTTTTTGTAAATAAAAAATTATGTCATTAAAAAAATCTGAATTTTGATACATTTAAATATATTATAAAACAATATATTTTAATGGTTTCATATCAAATTTTCAATTTTGGAAATTTGCAATAGGCCTCCATTTTAAAATACAGGATCGGTGTTGCGTATACATTTTAGGCACCCCAAGAGCTACCACATCCTAAAATTTCATCTACTTTCAATAACAATTACTTTAGTTATTGCCATTCAAAATTTTTTTATGTTCTTCGCCCTTTTGCTAATTTTGCAATAATAAACAAATTTTGCAAGTTTTGGCAATAGCCTATCCTTGTAACAAATTTTCTTAGCAACAAATTTGATAAGTATACCTTGAGTCGCTTACTTCACGAGATATTTCAGAAAAACTGAAAAAATAGCGTTCCGCTTTCTATTTTGCAATAAAATACCATGTTTCGTACCTTCAAATGTATAAAGACTCAAAAGTTATCATTTATGAATTTTTTCCTATTTTTAAGCAAAAAACTGTAACGTTTAAAAGGATTTCAGATTCGAGCTTGTTTTAGATCTAATTCGACCGGACTATTTGTATCTATCATTACCAGCCTATACTTAGTTTCTGAACTGTGTCTTAGATCTTCTTAATGTTCTAGATTTAAACAATTAGAATAGCCTACATATGTCGTTTTATATTAAAATTTCAATCTTTTTTAATAACACTGTAATTACACAAATATTAATTTTAAAATCATTAATCAGTATGCTTTGTAACCCTGTAAACATTTTGTCTGACATTGCCGGATATTATTGATGTTAACAAATTACTTGACGCCCTAGTCAACGAACTTAAAGTGCATTCTGAATTCTATATGTCTGTCGTCTGTCTGTCGCTGTCACAATTATGGATTTTAAAATTTTAAATGGATTCTTATAAATTTCGTATTTCAAAATTGAAATCAAAAGTTTCTATCTCGAATAGTTTTGAATATTCGACTGTAATTTCGAAATTCGATATTAGATTTTAAATGTGATTCTTATAAAATTTTACGCTGAATTGAAATAGGTCGAAAAAATTCTATGTCGAATAATTTTCCGGATATTCGATTTGAATTTTCGAAATTGCTACAAATCGAAAGGTTTTATTCGTTTGGGATTGCTTAACAGAATTCTTGCGCCCTCATGTTTTATTATGCTACCGTTTCGATAAACCTTGAACCGACCTTGTGGATAACATAACAATAAAAAATAATTGTGGCCTTTCTTAGGTCTTTTTGTATAGTTAGCCTTTATCATAACGATGTTTAAATTACATAACTCACATGTGTGTTCGGATAATGGCCTTTATAATAGCAAGCGAAATTGTGTGTTGCGCTCCAGTTGCAAATATCTGGTTTGTTCGTTAACAATCAGCATTGTTGCGTCTATTTTCATTTTCATTAATGATGAGAAGTTGCGACTAGAAAGTATGGGACGGATGGCCCAAAACTTGCCGCTTTTAGTCCGGAACAGAGCCGGCGCTTTTGCCGGATGGAAGTTCGGAAAATGCGAAAACCGCTGATGGTGCCACTGGCGCCTCGCTCGCGGATCGCGAATACTCAGCTATATGCCGGGTAACCAAGTCGAACGTGTCCGCATGCCGGGTAGGCTCGCTTTTCGGAAAACAACCTCCTGAACGATTTCCGCATTCAGCCACCTCGGCCTTTGTTTGCCGTCCTCATTCCTCATTGCCGGTGAGTATGGCTCTGGCGAGGGTCTCCTCGTGATCGCAAAGAACTGGTGCGGAATGTGCACCGCAAAACTTGCCGCTTTTTACGTCCGGAGCAGCGTCAGGAGGCCATTTTCGTCCGAGATCGGCAGTTCTCGGAAAGTGAGAGCTTGCGCCGCCTGGAGTTGGAGGTCAATGACTCGGCACATACGCATCGTCTTCTCTGAGATTTCTGATCTCGGCATGCGCTGGAGTGATAACCAAGGTGGTAACTCTCTGGAGTTGGAGGTCAATGACCCCGCACATACGCGTCTTTTCGTTGAGAATGTGAATGGTGCCGCGTGGTGGGATGAGTTGACCTTCGTTTGCCTGATCCTCTGACGCTACTGTTTGTATGTGCCTGTGGAGTTTTGGCGACGGAGCTGAGTTTGCGTTTCGTGTAGCCGGTGCCACGTGTTGGGCTCACTTTGTGCTGTGCTGGTGTTTCGTTGCGTCGGATTTCGTCTACGCGTTGAAATCAACTCTGCTTCTTGCGACGGACTGTTTGTGCCTGCCTTTTCGACGCCACGAGTTGTAAGCACAACTTGTGCCAGGGAAGAGCTGGAAAGTTTAGCCGGCGTCACGTGTTGTTGTTAGAACAGCTCTTTTGCCAAAGTATTTCACTTTGTGCTTCGGTTCCGATTTCGCGTACGCGGTGAAACCAAATCTATTTCTTGCGACGTGACGTTCGTATTTGGCGCTTATGGATTCGCACGAGGCCGAGCAGTCGAGTAGTACTGCACCTGTCATTAAGAACAAAGGCGGCAGGCCTCGAAAGGTGTGTAGGGGAGGAAGACCACCGAAAGACTCTCCGTCTGGCAACACTCAAGCTACACCAGCGCCTTCAACTCGATCATCAGAAAGACCAGTTCCTTCACCTGCTGCTGTGCCGCCGGTGCGTGATACCGTGTCGTCCATCGACAGTAACGATCTGTCCGAACATCTCGGTCGTGCCGTGATTACTGACAAACGCCGGCCACGAACTCATCGAATGTTTAGATGCAGTATGGCCACATCTCGTGTCCGCGTTCCTTTGCCTTATCGACTCGGTTCTCTGGGTGCCACAGCGAGAGAAAGGTGCAAATTTTGCTGTGCACTTTTCTTTCGGAACGAACCACATCGCTGCTGTAAGCAAGTAAAGGTTCGATTGGAAAAGATTATTGTACCGGATGAGTTGAAAAAACTCTTCGCCGGCTCGGAGAGTTCGCAATGTGTGGATTCGTCGCAAAAATTCGTGAAATACCCTTGGTCGGAGCTATTGGTGGTTACGAACCCAACTGAACTACACAACCGGTTGCTGTCAAAATCGGAGGCGAGGTCTACTATCGGACTATCCAGGCGCCAAGAGATTCGAACACAGGAGACCACCAAGGGGCGTATCTCTATTTCATCGACACGGATGAAGCAACAAGCTTCCGATCTAAGGGCATCGCTCATCTCGAACAAAATCAGCGGAACATCGACGCATTGAACGAGGCTCTCCGCACCATCGACCGGACCATTTGGTTGTTCAGATTGACCCCCATTGGATGACACCCTGCGATTCAGCGATCCGTTCCCGAGGATCCGGCAGCGCTGGATAATTCTGATATCGATACCGACCTGGATGATTCAACGGATGAGGATTGAAACTGCTCTATCGAACCATATGCGACCCGACACCAGCAAACCGTGGCGAAGAAAATGTTCATTATCTTGTATATTTGTAAATATAATCATCTCATCAGCGCTGTAATAAATGTTTGATATTTATTAGTTAAAGCCGTTGTTTTTAATGGAACTCAATGGTGAGGCTATGGGGAGTCGATGGAGAAGCAATGGGATTCAATAGGGCGGAGTCAGGAGTCGATGGATGAGGCTATGGAAGTCAATGGAGAGTTATGAGACGAGAGTTCTGGGTTCCATTCCCGGTGTAGAGATAGGTGTAATGTAATATAATGCGTCAAAAATATGGGTCCAACACTACTGCAATGGGTCATAAACACTAACTGTAGTCGGCTAATCGCCCCTCCGGCAGGAGCTAGTTATTGTATTAATACAATTATCAGTGGTAAAGATTAATATCTGGCAATTAGTTAAGATTTACTGCAATTAAAACACTCAAGGCACACAATCTTCCACACTAACCGGATTATGATGTACTGCTGCATCGCATAGAAACCCATGTCATAAACACCAGTTACTTTAAAGATTTTCCAGGAGGATACGATTTATATAATAGAACTCAGAGTTTTCAACTCGCGTCTGAAATTGCTTAGAGACATTATACAATTGTACAATGTTTTGTTGTTGTCGGTCAATTTTCTCCATTTACGGAAGAATTAAATGCGGGCATAAAATAGACATACTGCTAAATACGGGTGTATCAATTGCATAAGTTTTTGTGGCGGTGTTATTAAGATGAAGCGATTTAGGCATTCAAACATAATATAGTGGTTCTCGGTGTAGCAACTTCTCTGCATTTGGCTCTTCGAATAATTTGTCAGTACGTGCTAAAAGACAATTATTCCATCAAAACATGTATATGGATGATTTTGTAATATCTGTGATTTCGATATCTGAAGCTTCTGAACTTCATTTTTAAGCCAAATTTATGTTTTAGACGGGAGGTTCATCTTTGGTTAAAAGGTCTTCTAATCTAGCAGATCAAACCTTCAATATTTCTGAAATGAGTAAATGAGCTAAATGTTTTGAGAGCGGTGAGTCATTTTTTGTTCTCGATTTGGAATGGAATCTCAATTTGAATGATTTTTAGTTTAAGATTTTTTGGGCGATCGGAAAAGAACGAAACGGAATATGCAGGAACTTTTGATCCGTTGGATTTTTCGCACTCTTCATACTTCTTGTAAAATACATTGGTGTCCTTAGTAGCATTTTGTAATGTCATGTACAGAGGTTATGTGGCGCTTGAAGGTTGAACACACTCATCATGAAAGAAAATGCTCAATCGAGCTGTGTGACATCGAAGATAACTCTGTCTAAGACACAAACTATACCTCGTCTTAAACTGTGTATTGCGTTATTGTTGGCTCAATTAATTAGGACAGTAAAGGATACGAATCGATCCATTGTTTTATTGATACGGAACAACGGACTCGCCCACGAGCACTAAAAAAAAATCTGAACGAAGTAAACAAAAATTACTTTCGTCACTACAAAGAATTTTTGACCAGTCGACGACAGTTTGGTTCTTGTTTTGCCGTGCTTACTCCAGTCTGGCGATCTGGCTCATCTTGGAAATTATTTGAAAGCGTGACGTCCGTGGAGTCCAGCTTCAACAAGATGTCGTCCGAGTGTGCGGAGCGACAATTTGTCCTGTTCAACGTTGCTCAATTCGGTCCCGATCGCATTTGCCGTGCGACGGCGATCCGCAATTGAAAGTCTGTACGAATGGACGAATTACGTGGGTGTCCGGACTTTCGTGTTGTTTGGACATCACCATGCTTGATAACGCAAGAAAATCTTTTATACCATAGACCCAAAAGGAACAGGAAAATAAATTGAAACATTTTAGTTACATTTGCTGCGGTCAAACCAGTAATTATTCCATTTTAAATGATTCTAAAGTCATAGCATTACGTAAGCGCATAATTAAATTACAATATAAATTACGAGAATAGTAATTTTATAACAATGGGTACCGAACTGTTTCCAGCTACTTTTATTTTGCCATATCAATTATTTAAAAAAAATTAGTTGCTACTTTTTTCAGAGTATTTTAAAATAAACTTATATTTTAACTATTGTGTTACGACATGTAAAAATAAAAATAATTGTGAATCAAAGATAGTGCGTTCAAATTCAAAATTACAATTACTTCAAAGAAGTAAGAAACTTTACAGAAAAACTAGCTTTTTATCAAATCACTCCCGTAGTTTACATTTCAAGTACATTAATATTAAGGAAACTAATGTACTGATCATAATCACTTTCTAATATAAAAGAGAATTTTCAAGTAATAAATGTAACAGCTACATAAAATGATACAATTTTATCGCTTATTCCAAAATGATCCCGTTCTTCCAGCCTTAAAATTTATTTCAAGATGAATGCTAAAGTCTGTCACTTTATGTACAATCTTAGATTACATATGCTGGTAGTTTCAACTGTGCAATAACTCAATTGGCCGAGAGAGGGCTAATTGAAGTATTTTCTTCAGGCTTTCTCTTGTTTTATTTAGATCGATTACTGTTTTAAACATAGAATTATAAAAAATTATTTAAAGTTGTATGGGTAGCACTCTTTTGTCATCCCGGTAGAGCATGGGCTACTACAGGATTTGGCGATTCCTGCCCTCACGCCAGCTACTGCTTTTGCCATTATTCCTCATCATGCAGGAAAAATTAGGTCCAACCAGCTTTTTCTTTTTATTTCCACATTTCCTTTTTTATATTCTTTCCTCATCCTACATCATGGAGGAAGACAACGGGAAACCATCTTCATTATTTTCCAAGAGAATCACATGAGGGCTACATTCAATTCAAAATGTTCTAGAGTTCGCCGATCGGATCTCTGGGGAGAAGGGTTTTGAAGGAAGTTTTTTTTTTTTATTATAGGTTATACCAGCTCAGCAAACAATTGTTATACATGATAGGGTTTAGAGTAAGAGTAACATAATAGAGTAGCAGATAGGTATCACCTAGTTATATTGTCAGTTGTTTACGTTGATATCACCACTGCTTAACTAATAACTGTTAGTTCTCATCACTACTGTTTGTATAAAAGTCCTGAGGAAGTTTGTGTTTCAGTCGCGTGTGGATTCCTTTTCGTCCTAGTTCGTAATAAGTTGCACCCGCACTAGTATTAAAATTTAGGTGGAATGTTTTGGTCGGCTTGTTGATGTGTTCTTGAATGTTGTCCATACCAAGCTCGAGTGTGATTGTCTATGTATCAGGGTGCATTAACTGCCATTCTGAGTATTTTGTTTTGCAATACTTGAATTGTCTTTATGTTTGCTTAGGAGGATTCCCCCAAATGGTGCATCCATATAATACTAGTAGCCATATCAGTGATTTGTATAGTAAGGTCATGCATTCGGCTTATAGGGACTATTTTTTATAAATCAGTGGGTAGAGTTGTACCAATCTAGTGTGACCTTCTTTAAGTTTTCTGTTAATATAAAAATTCTATGTGAGGCGAGTATCTTAATAGGTGCCTAAGTATTTCACGGGGTTTGCAGTATTATTCCATGGTATTAAGTAATTAATAGAGCCGTGGTGGTTTAGTGGATAGATCGCTAGGCTACGAAACCAAGAGTTGCGGGTTCGAATCCCGCTCTCGCCAATTCCATCGCTGGCATTTTTACGGCTCAGCTCGACTCAGGCTACAATAAATGAGTAAATGGGGTAATAATAGGCGGTCGGTACGTAGCGCTAGCCACGTTACTACCCTTGTGTACCGTAGGCTCTAGATTGTAGCAGATCTATCCTGTTACGATCCCAAAAGGCCTTCAAGGCCTGTTACGGGGAACTATTATTATTATTATTAAGTAATTATTAATGTGCAGGGTTGACGGGTTAGTGATTCGTCTAAGAGTGGAGATTTTAGCGGCGCACTTGGAATGGTGAATGGTCAGGTTCCAGGACTTGAACCATCTTGCTAAAGTATTCATTGAGGTTTAGAATTGTTCAATAGCCATTGTCAGGTTTTCATTTTTGGTCAGCAACACGATGTCATCTGCATATAATGCTAGGTTTGCAGTGATGTTGGGAATGTCATGGATGTAGATGTTAAATAGGATAGGCCCGAGGATGCTTTCCTGCGGCACACTTGTGTTGATAGGTTTGGTAGAGAAGATAGTTACTGCAAAATATCTATTTTCGAGATATGAGAATATAATTGCTTTTAAATATTCCGATATGTGTGAGCAAGAAAGATTGTATTTGAGCCCTTCAATCCAAACTCTATCAAAGGCCTGGGCTAGGTCAATAAATATTGCAGCGGTGTATTGTTTCGATTCATAGCTCCACTCTATTAGTTAGACTATGCGTTTCAGCGGATGACAGGTGGAATGTCCTTTTTTAAACCCAAACTGGGAATGGGGGATTAATTCCAATCTGGAAATTTCATCATTGAGTCTGCTGCTTATTGCTTTCTAGAAAATCTTAGAGATGGTTATGAGGAGACTGATAGGTCTTTTGCCTGGTTTAGGAAACATTAGTATAAGTCCATGTTTCCATTTGCTAGGAAAATAACCGACTCCGAGGCAAGCGTTGAAGAGTGATGATAAGTAAGCCAATGCATGGGGACGCGGTGGCTCAGACGGTTCAACCACTTGACTCTGTCCTCTAGCCGGAGCGCGCGAGTCTCGCTCAACCTATAAGTGTGTGTGAATGTCCTAGCATTTAAGTGCATGTTAGTGAGCACAATAAGCCCGTGAGGCTGCAGTGTCTGTAAGTGCGACAAAAAAAGCCAACGCTTTTCTTGTGAGGTTTTTGAGTGTGTAGTTGGTTATTTCGTCTTCTCCTGGATTTTTGTTGTTCGGAAGCTTTTTTATTATAACAACCAGGTCCGTAGGAGATCGGTTTCATGTTACGTCCTGCTATTGGTTGGTGTGTTTTAATATGTCTGTTGATCAGGTTAACGTACTCTGGAATTATTGTGTTGATGCGGAGTAAAAGTTTGGGCTAGGTGATTGGAAATGACTTCACATTTATCTTTATCTGTGCACAATATTTTGTCTTGCATGGGAATTAATGGAATTTACTGTGTTTGCCCTAGAATCTTTCTTGTTGTTTTTAGAGACCTGGGTCGCCCAATTTGTATGTGCTGATGTATTTTTGATATGAATTAATTCTGTACCTCTATAGCTCATGTTTGATACGAAGGCTTAGGTTGTTGCCTAGGTTTTTTGTCGCACAGTTTCTAGAGCGTTGCCATTGGAGTTGGCTTTTTTGTTTTATAAGATCAATTATGTATAGCGGAGGCGTTTTTGGGCTGGTATGTCTGGGATTTTTTTGATGAGCGTTGCTTGCTTTAAGCTGCCTGTTAGAATTTTTGTGACATAATGAACCGTTTCATCAATGTCCTCTGTGGTTTTTAATCCGTTCGGGTAATTCAAGTTTACATGAAGTTTTTCTTTGAAGCGATTCCAATTAACAATTTCATTCCTCAGCTTAGTTGTAGGGTATCTTAACATTGTTAACGTTGTTATAAATAAGATGGGAACCGGCGAGTGATCTGAACTATATACGGTGTTAACTTTTGGAAGATTTTTGTTTAAACATTTTTTTGTACTATTATATCCAATATGTCGGATACTTCGGGACGAGAATTTGAAGAGCATGTTTTTCAGAGTAAGAGTGAAGTCTTAGTCCATACGGATTATCTTTTTTGCATTCCCAAATTGTACTTTTGGAATTGAAACCTCTGATTAGTAGCGTCGGTTTGTTTGAATCAAATATCATTTGAATGTCGGATTCAAGAAGGTTCTTCTTAGGTTGTCGATAAGCGCTTGTAACTTTAATGTAAGCACCTTCCTGTGTTTTGACCCTAATTGTTATGGTCTCGAGATTAGTAGTTTTAATCGGTGGAAACTCGTGATGCTCAAGTTTACGCTTGACAAGTATAGCCAGAACTTCAGATGCAACCATTGCATTATGGTCCGTGTGGTAGCAATGGTGCCCGGGGATTTTGAAACGGTCATGTGTCTCAAAGACGCATGCCACGTCAACATTTTGTCTTACGAGAATGATGGAAACGTTGCTTGCTGGGCTAAAACACCATTTGCGTCCCAGTTTAGGAGTTTCAAGTGAATAATAGTGTTAATATTGTTAAGGGCCATTAAGGAGTAAAGGTAATAGGTTTGTTAATAAAAATTGTTTGATTTGCCCTAATTTGTGTCAGGATTTGAAGTGCTCCAGGGTTGGCTACAATTAGCTGGACTATTCATTTTGAAAAGTGGTGGGAAATTGGTGAAGTTGTTGTTTGGAGGAAGTGCTTGTCTGTTGTTTTCGGTTTTTAAATTGGTAATAAATTGAAAATACGAGCAGCCACGAAAGTTAGTCGGGTGGTTACTTCCACAGTTAACACAGATTGCGACAGTGTTATTATCTTTATCGCAATTAGACTAGAGATGGTTCCCTAAGCATTTTACACACCTTGGCTGTAGTCGGCAGTAATTTTTTATGTGGCCGTATCCTTGGCATCTGTGGCATTGTGGAGTGTTTCTTGAAGTTCTTCTTGTTTCAACTGTTCCTAATGTGTGGCATAGAGTGTTAATTTTGTGAATTCCTTTGGTTTTCTCGTTTTCCGTAAGAAGTACTGAGCAAACCGGTATTGGGTGTTTATTTTTATTAAGAAGCCTGGTGATTCGCATAATAGGAAGATTATATTGGGGCATGTTTTTCTTGAATGTCTGTTTCTCTTAACGAGAGGGGCACATTTTTAATGATAACTCACAGAGGCTGTTCATTTAAATTTTGATAGGTGTGAAAAGCTATTTTATTAGTTAAATAATATTTAGTTAGTGTTTTGTAGTCAGCTTCCGAACTTAGGATGATCTTCAGAAAGGTTTCGTTGAGAGTTGTAGTATATTTACCAGTAATAATTTTATTTAGGTCGTTTATTACCTGTTTATGATTTACAGTTCCTTGGAAAAAGATTAGCGATATCTTAATCTGGTTCACTTCTTTGCCGGCTTCTAGAAGCGTTTTGCTGTTTTTATCTTCCTTGCGCCGGTGTTGGGATCTATGTTTGCTTGCAGATAATATTTATTTTGCACAGAAAGTGCTTCATGGCTCCACAGGCACCTCTTCTGTAGATCACTAATTGGTGGCGAGAGGTGGTCACTATTTTTTTTGTGGTCGTCATTGAGCCACCCCTGCAACGGGGAACTAATTGTTTTAAATTGTTTAGATATTGAAAAGAATTCCTAAACTTTGTATGTAAAATTAAATGCAAATATGTAAAATAAAATATGTTTATGGATTACCGCGCGGAGTCACAATAGCACTGTCATCACTTATCACATCCATTCAGTACGAGCGTTGACACCGGACTTCCTTGAATGAAGTCAAGAAGGCAAGGGTTAATACTCACAAAAACCGTATAAATATTGGGACATAAAATATCTGCAGCCTATTTGAAGCTGGGAAACGACCAATACTGTTAAGGAGATGCGAAGCTTAAAATGTCAGTTCTAGGACTATGTGAAACACGCTGACCCAGCGCGGGCAAATGTAACACTGTTAACGATGCAACCCTGTATTATTCTGGAAACGACGAACAACATCATAGACACGGAGTTGGGGATATTGTTGAAGAACATATAAATAAGAGTGTCGCAGAATTTATACCTTACTTTGATAGAGTAATGCTACTAAAAATCCAAGCAAAACCAATTTTACTATAAATATAATCCAGACATATGCCCCAACCTCCGACAAACCATTCGAAGAAGTAAAGGCTTTCTACGGCGACATTAAACAACTTCTAAAATATACCAAACCACTTGAATCAAACGTCATACAAGGTGATTTCAATCCAAAGTAGGTAAAGAAGAAATAGTGGAAGGTATAATAAGGCTATTTAGTTTAGGAGAAAGGAACACAGAAGGAGATAGACTGATACAATTCTGTCAAGAGGAGCAATTTAAAATTGCAAACATACTTTACCACCGAGAAGATTGTACACGTGGTCTCCTTAAGATAAAAATGAAAGCGTCGTTTAAAACCAAATCGACTTCAATCTCATAAACAAGAAATTTAGTACATCAGTAATAAGATCTCTCGCATACCCGGGTGCTGATGTTACGTCAGACCATGTCCTTCTACAAGCAAGTTTAAAACTGAAAATTGCCGTAACAAAAATAACCACACCAAAACACAAAAATTGGACACCGATAAACTAAGAAAATGAGAAATTAGAACATAACTAAAATCAAAATTAAATAAAGAATTGACATAAATAACAGAAAGTAGTTTAAAAATGACACCCTTAGAATTGTGGAAGGAAACTGAAGAAAAAATACGAAACATTGCAACAGAAGGATTGGGATAATACAAAAATATAAATATAGTAGAAATATAAAAATATGGATGACGGAGGAAATTCTTGAAGTAATGGAACAACGACGGATACACATGAACAAAAATAACAATGAATATAAAAGATTGGACATACTAATCAGGGGTGAAATCAAAAAAGCTAAAAGAAAATGGGTAGAGAAAGAATGCGAAGAGACTGAAAAATTACAACATATGCACGACACACTAGGAGAACATAAGAATCTAAAAGAAGTAGCTGATGTATATAAAACAACAACCGCTAATATTATTGAACCACAAGAATGTTATAATGATAGAACATAAAAATAAAAAAGAATTTTGGAAAAACTATGTAAAGGAGTTGTTTGCTGACTACTCGCAACGAGATTGTAACGAAACTTCTGCAACACTAGTACTATCAGGACCACCAATAACGGTATGTGAAATTAAAAGGCGGTAAAACAAAGTCAAAAACAATTAGGCAGTAGAATCAGACGGATTACCAGCAGAAATTATGAAACTGATTGACGAAGGCAATATCGATATCCTAACTATAATGTTTAATAACATATATTACACAGAATGCTTTCCTAAAAACTAGTTAAGGTTCACAAGTTACCTCTGCACAAAAAGAAAATTCATGGAAATGCAATAATTATAGACTAATAAGCTTAATAAAACATACCCTCAAATGTTTTTAAACATATTACATAAAAGAATTTATTCTAAATGCAGGCTTAATATAAGCCCCCATCAGTTTGGCTTTAAGTTAGAGATGGGAACTTGGAAAGCACTCTTCGGGATACGGGTGTTGGTCAAAAATTGTCGAGACATAAATAAAGACGTGTTTCTTTGTTTTATAGACTACGAACAAGCGTTTCATTGCGTTCAATATAAGAAGTTTATGAACATCTTGAGAAACACGGACGTAGACGAAAAAGAGATTCGATGTATAAAAAATGTATACTGGCACCAGAAAACATTCATAACAATACAAAATATTAACACAGATGATATCTATATCCAGAAAGGCGTACGACAGGGATGTGTGGTGGTCCCACTATTATTTAATTTGTACTCGGAAGCCATATTTGACGAAGCCCTCGAAGAACCTTGGATATGCAGACGATACAGTACTGACTGTCAACAATATCGAAGAAATGCAGCAGATATGTACACAACTGAATGAGAGAAGTAAAAGATACGGATTAGACATAAATGCAAAAAGACCAAGTTCATGATTGTCAGCAGAAAAAATGAACCATACACCAATGCGACTACCCAAATAGGAAATTAACAAATTGAAAAAGTAACCCATTACAAATATCTGGAATGCGAACTAAATGCGGACTGGAACGTTTATGAAATATGAAAAAGTTTTGGGGAAGAGGGACATCCGTCTGTCACTTCGCATGCGTTATACAAAATGCTACGTATGGTCTGTACTACTATATAAAATAGAGTCGTGGACCATGAAAATGGACACAATCAATAAAATTGAAGCTTTCGATAAGTGGACTTATAGATGTTGAGAGTGTCTTGGTCTGAAAAAATGACCAACCAGGAAGTGCCAAGAAGAATGCATAAAGACTGAGAACTGCTTATCATAATTAAACAAAGAAAAACTGTTTACCTGGGACATATCGTTAGAAATGAAAAGTATGGGATGCTACAATTAACCTTAGAAAAAAAAAATAGAGGGAAAGAGAGGAATGGTAAGAAAACAACTGCCTTGGGCAAGACATATAAGACAATTGGACTCAGAACAACAGGAGAACTAGTCAACATAGCATAAGACAAGAAATAAAAAATTTAGAAATGTGGTCGTCAACGTCCAATAGAGTGGATAGGCAGTCGAAGAAAAATAATTTAAAGTTGTCCGTATCAGTTAAAAAGTTAACAGACATATTAATTACTTACATGGTACAATAATTAGCAAAAAATAATTATAATATTATTCATGATTTTACAAAATAAAACTGAAAAACGAGTGATTTAAAAATTATTAAATTCGTTTTTTCAGTACTTGTTTGAATTTTGAAGCGTAAACATCGCAGACACACGCGCTAACAGTTCAAGTTCAAGTGCATTGTTCGATAAAGCGGCTGCGGCCGCCTTATCTCGTATCGAGAACCCGAGTTTGCTTAAGTTATTTTAATCAAGAAAGAAACATAACTAACAACAGGTAATTTTTATTTAACAAATACGACAATGTTATCATCAGGACACGAAACTGGCTTTAACTACAATTTAAGCTAGCCCCTACCTCATAATATACAAGGCCATCCTTCGTCAAACGTACACTTCACAAAATTTCCAAATACCTACCAAAATCAACCTATGATAAACAATCAACTGTCATTACCCTACATTGCACCAACTAGTCAACCTTCACAAGGACCAAGTAATCCCTTTCCCCCTATCCAGGAACAATACTTAGCAATGCAATCTTCAGGACTCTATTAGCATCGAAATTCCCGGCAACTATACAGGTTAA
This sequence comes from Sinelater perroti, assembly GCA_036346155.1. Lineage (NCBI taxonomy): Eukaryota > Metazoa > Arthropoda > Insecta > Coleoptera > Elateridae > Sinelater > Sinelater perroti. The sequence goes on from JARFIY010000332.1 coordinate 4,911,012, forward strand.
CCTCAACGCCTGACGACAAAATGGGAGACGATCCCCCCTCAAAAGAGGACATCGCATCTAAAGAAAATCCCTGGCAAGTATTTAAGACTACTAAACGAAAGAAAGTCAGAAAATCACATGACACGGTATCCTCTAACACTTTACCCCTTTCCAACAGTTTTTCTGCACTAGCTAATTCCCAAAATCCAACCCCCATCGACAATTCAACAAATAAAAACAATACTCCCAAAGATAAAACAATAGAATCTGATAAAATCCCCAAACCCCCGCCCATATTTGTTTATGGAGTCCTAGATCTACCAAAAATGAAAGCTACATTAGCAGATGTAGCAGAAGAAGAGCAATATGTCATTAAAGACGTGGCAAATAACACAATTAAAATCTCACCAAATACTCCTGATATATTCCGTAAACTAGTTAAGTACATGCGCGAAAATAAAATTATACATCACACCTACCAATTAAAAGACGAACGAGCGTTTAGAGTAGTCATCAAAAATCTTCATCACTCTATTCCACTCGAAGACATAAAAACAGAAATCACTAGACAAGGACATCAAATTAGAAACATCATGAATGCTAAACATAGAACCACAAAGGAGCCAATGAATCTATTTTTCATGGACTTAGAACCATCTAACAATAATAAAGAGATATATTGCATTCAATATTTACTACACAATCGCATAACAATTGAACCGCCAAGAACAAACCGAAATGCTGTCCAGTGCATGCGATGCCAAATGTATGGTCATACAAAAGCATATTGCAAATGCAGCGGTAATCACAGCACAGCCAGCTGCAAAAAGAGCAAGGACACGTCAGCAACGTGTGCACTGTGCGGAGAAATCACCGGCTAACTACCGAGGATGCACTCATTACCACAACTTCTACAAAAGTAGAAATACCAATTCCAAACCGCCAACAACCCAATCCCCAATCATAAATAGACAAAGTTATATATCCAACCTCCCGCATTCACCTAAATACGCTAGTATTACCAGTCACCAAGAACCCCAGCAACAAATCCCTTCTGACCAGTCTCTTAACCTTACCTTAAACAAATTCCTAGAAGAATTCAAATCCATGTTCTCCCAGCTCAATCAGCAGACCAGCATGGTCCTTAACATGCTGACAATGTTAATAAGCAAAACAAATAATGGATAAATTGCTCCGCATTGCACAATGGAACGCCAACGGCCTCTTAAATCACAGAGACGAAGTAATACTATTCCTAAAACATAACTACATCGACATAATGCTAATTAGTGAAACGCATTTCACGGAAAAATCGTACATCAAAATTCCTAACTATCATTTATATTACACTAACCATCCAGACAAAACAGGACACGCTGGAACCGCTATATTAATCAAGCAAAATTTAATACATTACGCTCTCCCCAACTACGAGAAGGAATCTCTCCAGGCTACTTCCATCAAGGTGCTCACCTTCCCCTATGAAATAACCATTGCGGCTGTCTACTGCCCCCCAAAACACAATATCAAACAATGTGACTTTGACCAGTTCTGTCATACCCTGGGTCCCAAATTCGTATCAGGCGGCGACTACAACAGTAAAGATACTACGTGGGGCTCCCGCCTAGTTACTACAAAAGGCAGAGAGCTGTATAAAACTATACAAGGCAATAAATCTACCTTTCAACAGGGACCCCGACATATTGGCCATCCGATCAGAACAAAATACCCGATCTCCTCCATTTCTTCGTCATTAATGGAATATCACCAAACTACATGGGCATCTACCCAAGCTACGACCTTTCCTCGGACCACTCCACGATCATAGGAACTATAAGCGCAAGTGTTCTAATCAAAAATACCCTCGCACGGATCCATAACGGTTCAACTGACTGGGATTTATATCGCCAAATTCTTCATGAAGGCATTGACTTGAAAGTCAGTTTAAAAACCCCTCTCGAAATCGATACAGCAGTTACCAAATTCAATTCTCTGCTAACAATTACAGCACAGCAAGCTACCCCGCCTAAGGTGCAGAGAAAAGTCAACTCATACACACATGTTCCTCTAGAAGTTAAACTTCTAGTTTCCCAAAAGAGGAAAGCCAGAGCCACCATCCAGCAGACAAAACAACCCTCAATAACCTTGGAAATCAGCTTAAGAAGAAACTCAAATCCTTGAGGGATGACTCGTTGAATACCTACCTCTCAACCATAAACCGATATGACAACTCAATATGGAGACCAGTCAAATTATCTTTAAAACCCCAAACCAAATCCTCACCAATACGAAAACTACCTCCAGATCTAGGATGGGCCAAGAGTGACAAAGAAAAGGCGGATTTGTTCGCTATTCACCTATCTGGAGTATTCCAACCACATGATGAACCACCCAACGTTAACCTCTCAGACCAACCAGCACCTGAACCGAATATACCTCCCACACCACTAATAACACCGAATATTGTAAAATCTGAAATTCAGAGATTAAATCTCAAGAAAGCACCGGGACCGGACAAAATTACACCGAAAATGCTCCGTGAGCTTCCACGAAAAGGAATATTCATCCCTAAACCAGGTAAAGATCCCAGCTATACGTCATCAAAGCGCCCCATAAGCCTGCTACCAGTTTGCTCCAAACTCCTTGGAAAGTATGTCTTACAAACCTTAGACCCAGAATTCACGGCAACTAACTGGATCCCTGATTATCAATTTGGCTTTCATCGACACCATTCTACCATACACCAGTGCCATTGCATCACGCAAGAAATTAACACTGCATTCGAACAGTCAGCCTACTGTATAGCTGTTCTTTTGGACATTCGCCAGGCGTTTGATAAAGTCTGGCACAAAGGACTAAAACTTAAAATACATCAAATCTTACCTCCTCAATTTCATAAACTTTTGGACTCCTATCCAACAGACAGAAAATTTCGAACACGAGTTACCGACGAAGTCTCTCCAGTGTACCCAATCCAATCTGGGGTCCCACAAGGTAGCGTTCTGGGTCCCTTTCTTTATACGTTATATACCTCAGACCTTCCAACCTTTCCAACCACTACTATAGGAGCATATGCCGATGACACAATTATACTTGCGAGACACACCGACTTAAACCTCGCTGTGGAATATGTCCAAACTCACCTCAGCTTACTTGAAGACTGACTCAGCGCTGGAACATTAAGGTAAATGAGTCCAAATCTACTCATGTGATGTTCACTCTTCGCAAAGGGTTATGTCCTCCACTACATCTTAATAACATCGAGATACCACAATCCCCATCAATAAAATACTTGGGTCTACACCTGGACAGCGAGCTCATCTGGAAGGAGCACATTACTAAGAAAAAAAACATATAGAGCTCAGATTTAAAACCCTTTACTGGCTACTAGGCCGACACTCCCCATTATCCCTCTCTAACAAAATTCTTATCTACAAAACCATCATTATACCAATCTGGTCCTATGGAATAGCACTTTGGGACTGTGCTAGCAAGACTAATCTCGCAATCACGCAACGAAGTCAATCAAAAATCTTAAGCTCTCTCGTTGATGCTCCCTGGTACATCACCAATCAGATGATACACGACGACCTCGGCATCCAGATGCTCAATACGGTAATACAGGTCAGAACCAGGAAACATCTTGAAAGACTTACCACCCATAACAATCTTCTTCTCCAAGAACTTCCACACCATCAAGTCATCAGACGCCTCAAGCGTCGCTGGCCTACAGACCTCCACTGACGAGGACCCCACATGGGCCCAACACCTTAGCACTATTTTCTAGGACGAGGACCAGTCACTGGACGGGCCCTCATCATGTCAATTTACAAACCAAAATATTAGCTTATAGAAATACAATGTATTCTCATTGCTAATGTTAATTAATAAAAAAAATAGGTTTTTTAGTTTTAAAATGTTTTTAATGTATACAAGTTATTATCAATCGCTAATAATAACTAAGAGATAAGTGAACTACGTTTGGAAAAATATAGAATGGTAAATTAGTAATCGACAACTAAACTAGCTGATGTTTGTCTATTTAAAAAAATGTAAAAATTAGTAACTAAGACTCATCTAAATATATTTAAGATCACAACACTAATATCATAAATTGAAAAATGCAATAATATTCTTAATCATTTTTATTTTCTGAATTACTGGTTTCCTAAATGGAATTACTAATTTCCTAACCGCGATCCAAGATATCACAAGAAAGTAGGTAGGAAAATGTAATAAATAAATAAATAGGTAATGCTTATTCAACTATCTGATTATGCACTAATAGCATGTCATCATAGAACATATATGAACTGCACTTTAAACCAACAAGTGCTAATAATTTCTGTAATGACAATGCGATTTAGACAGTTCCCCGTATCTTCACCATATTCTATTTTATTACAACGCATTTTAGAGTATCCCTCGAAGTCAAAACCATGGTCAAGCAGGTTGCAGAAAATTGCCAATCGTGCGTGTTTAAACCTGTAATTATGCTGGTGTCCCTGCTGGGAATCGCGTATTTAAGAATAAATTGTTCCAATTCGAGCACCCACCACACAACAAACGTATCGCATTCGAAAATCTTGCTGTGCAACAGCGTTGTGTTTGGCGCTCTTCTGTGTTATGGCACCATTTCTTATATTCATCTTATCTCCCTAGAATGCAAATCAGAAAGGAGTCCTTTTAAAGTAGTGGCTCTTTTCACACAAACTGTGGTTTGTGTACGCTCTATTGCGGAAATTGTGTTAATTGTAACACGAACCAGTGTTATAAAGGCATATATAATTCAAATCGACAATATACTCATCTACGCAAGAACGAGGGGATTTGGAATACTTGTTAGGAGATCGGTCATCCGTAGATTACGAAGAAAAACATTTGGGTATTTTTCTCTCATGACATGTTTTTCCTTAATCTACGTCTTACATCTGCTGCTACAGGAAGACAAACCTTTCTTGATGCGCTTGGCTTTAATATCTGGTTCGTGCATCGACGTTTCTAATATGCTAATGCTTTTATCGATCACTAGTGGTTACGAAGTTTTGATGTCACAATTCCAAGAAATTCTGAAAGCTAGAATGTCAAAAAGGGATCATCGAGGCAGTCTGTTGAAGCCTTTACAAATTGCTTTGAAACTATATTCACCTCTAGTTGCTCATGTCCATCGCATAGACCATTTTAGTAACCCGTTGATTTTAGTTTTGGTACTTATTACGATAGTGTTGCTGGTAGCACATGTATTTCTTGTAGTCATTACGATATTTAGCAAAAGGGTGGATGTTACTGTTTTGGGGTTGATAGGGTTGCAATTGGAGTTTTTTATATCATACGTTGTTGTCGTGTTGTGCTTGATATCAGTAGAAAAGTTACGGAATGTGGTAAGCTCTTAAACGTTCCCTTTAATATAACACCTAAAATCATTAGTTAAATACTGTTGTTAATTATGTAATTTTTAATACTTACGTAGTTTTTTATATATAGATATTTAAAGTGTTAAAATAATATCTTATCAATTATTCTCAAGACGCTTTTACTAATCTAATCGATTATAACTCTTTTTTTAATCTTATTACTACTGATTTTATTATAATTTTAGATGCATAGCTCTTTTAATTTTTACATTTTAGTATATTATTCAACATTTCAGTAATTTTTCTAATTTTTTATATTCTTTAGTTTTTTACTATCACTTAGCTTTTTCAATGATTGTCATCAATAAGCAAAATCTGGCAGAACACATAATTTGATTGAAAAAATGGGCCAAATTCTAATTTTTTACGCTTTGGTTTAATCATATTTGGGAGCATTTAAATATAAAATAATTTGTTATGTTTGGACATTAAGGGAACAATTGCTGTAATGTGTAATATATTTATTGTTCCAGAATAATCATATAATGCCATTCCTCTATAAATATCCCATTAGCAAATTAAGCTCGGAGGTAGCTGGGCAGGTATGTATAAATTTGCAAATTATTTCTAAAATAATAAATTAATATGATTGCATGTAGGTGGAAATACTCATTAAAACGATGAATATGCAAAAGCCTATCATTAGAGCTGGGGATATGTTTGACTTAGGTGTAAAGTTATCAGGTTCGGTAAGTACGATTTAATCACTACTAATTAAGCTCCGATTTTACTTTCAAAAGGAAAACGCCCGGATTATCAAGTTTTATTTACAATATTAAATATTGCAAATTTATTTAGAACTATTTTAAAACAAACAACAAACAACAAAGTAAATTATACATGGGCCCTTATGCCCTTCTACTTGGCTCCTGGAAGGATTCAATCTCCTCCCGTTACCAGTCTCAATGGTTCCGCAACTACCAATATTAACCCACCAGAGCAAACCCAGTTGTATTACAGCCAATTTCAATCAATGCCAGGTAATCTTTCATTACAGTCGCAACAAGCTATTAATTTCTAATTTCATCACCTAACCCAACAAAACTTTTACTCTACCATACCCAGCAGCTCCTAGAAAATAGTAACTGCAACAAGGTTTTCTATAAAAGAAATAGAAATCTAGATGAAGTGGATCCCAAAGCAAACACTCCCAAGCAGAGCAGATACTAGCTAAGCCCACCTTCAACATCAAATCGTTACTCAGCTCTAAATATAGAGAACAAGGACGTAGTACATGAAACAAACGATGATAAAACTAAAGAGGAAACCCCAAAACCTTCTCCGATTTTCGTAGCTGGCGTCCAAACTATTGCCCCACTTATATAACTTTTAGAAGAAATGGCCAAACAACAATACAAAGTCAAAGTCCTCACCAACAATCAAGTCAAAGTTCAACCTAAAACTTCTGAACACTGCGGGAAATTTTGAAAGCCCCGACGGAAAAGAAAGAAGCTACCAAGTGGTGTTAAAAAATCTTCATCAACTGTAAACACACCAAAGCCGAAATTGAGAAATTAGGGCATAAAGTCACAAATCAAGCGATTTAAAACCAAAATACCTCTCCCAATGTTCTACGTTGAGCTAAAGCCAGCTCCGAACAACAAAAACATTTACAATGTAGAATATCTACAGCAATGTAAAATCAAGTTTGAACCCCCCTAGATCAAAAAGAGATATCGCACAGTATGTAAGATGTAAAAGGTACGGATCAACAAAAATTTTTTTGCCAGCTACATTTAAGATGTGCAAAAGGCGCAGGCGATCATCTCACTAAACAATGTCAACAAAAAGAAAAATCCCGTTATGTACGCTGTGTCTGTACGGAGGTAATCATCCTGCAAACTACAAGGGATGCATCATAAACAAAGATCTAGAAAGAAAACAATTTCCCGCCCTTTGTCGGAAACAATACTCACCATCCTCACAAATCAGACATTACCAACAAATACAACTCGAATAGACGTATTCACAAGTAGCTAAAGCCCAACAATAAAACCCTGAGCTATTGGAAAATCTTCCATAAACAGTTAACACTAGTTAGCATCCAAGAGTTAGAGAATATAATGAAAAATTTGTCTGAACAAATAGGAACTGTGTTAAACCTATTAACAACAATGCTCACAAAACTGAAATAATGGACAGACTACTGCAGCTTGCCTTATGGAGTCCCAATGGCGTATTACAAGACCTTGAGGAATTAAAATTATCTATTATTAGCCATAATATAGACGTGCTATTAGTCTCTGGAACACATTTTACTGAAAGAAGTTTTATTAGAATCCCAAATTATACAGTTTATACCACTAATTACCCAACTGAAACGACAGGAGGCGGATCTGCCGTAATAATCAAAAGTTCAATCCGACACCACCAATTAGAAAGCTACAGTAGTGACTTTATCTAAACAACAAGCGTAACAATAGGAGACCGGATAGGATCTCTCACTCTCTCGGCAGTGTATCTCCCCCAAAACATGTGGTAAAGGAATACCAATTTTTTTTAAATTTATTTATTTATTTATTTTTACATTAGCAATAAGAATACATTGTACATCTTTAAGCTAATATTTTGGTTTATAAATTGACATGATGAGGACCCGTCCAGTGACTGGTCCTCGTCCTAGAAAATAGTGCTAAGGTGTTGAGCCCATATGGGTCCTCTTCAGTGAAGGTCTGTAGGCCAGCGGCTCTTGAGGCGTCTGATTACTTGACGGTGTGGAAGTTCTTGGAGAAGAAGGTTGTCATAGGCGGTAAGTTTTTCAAGATGTTTCCTGGTTCTGACCTGTATTACCGTATTGAGCATCGGGATGCCATCGTCGTCGTGTATCATCTGATTGGTGTTGTACCAGGGAGCATCAAAGAGAGATCTTAAGATTTTAGATTGACTTCGTTGCATGATTGCGAGGTTAGTCTTGCTAGCACAGTCCCAAAGTTCTATTCCATAGGACCAGATTGGTATAATAATGGTTTTGTAGATAAGGATTTTGTTAGAGAGGGATAATGGGGAGTGTCGGCCTAGTAGCCAGTAAAGGGTTTTAAATCTGAGCTCTATATGCTTTTTTTTTCTTAGTAATGTGCTCCTTCCAGATGAGCTCGCTGTCCAGGTGTAGACCCAAGTATTTTATTGATGGGGATTGTGGTATCTCGATGTTATTAAGTTGTAGTGGAGGACATATACCTTTGCGAAGAGTGAAGGTCACATGAGTAGATTTGGACTCATTTATCTTAATGTTCCAGCGCTGAAGCCAGTCTTCAAGTAAGCTGAGGTGAGTTTGGACATATTCCACAGCGAGGTTTAAGTCGATGTGTCTCGCAAGTATAATTGTGTCATCGGCATATGCTCCTATAGTAGTGGTTGGAAAGGTTGGAAGGTCTGAGGTATATAACGTATAAAGAAAGGACCCAGAACGCTACCTTGTGGGACCCCAGATTGGATTGGGTACACTGGAGAGACTTCGTCGGTAACTCGTATTCGAAATTTTCTGTCTGTTAGATAGGAGTCCAAAAGTTTATGAAATTGAGGAGGTAAGATTTGATGTATTTTGTGTTTGAGTCCTTTGTGCCAGACATTATCAAACGCCTGGCGAATGTCCAAAAGAACAGCTATGCAGTAGGCTGACTGTTCGAATGCAATGTTAATTTCTTGCGTGATGCAATGGCACTGTTGTATGGTGGAATGGTGTCGATGAAAGCCAAATTTATAATCAGGGATCCAGTTAGTTGCCGTGAATTCTGGGTCTACGGTTTGTAAGACGTACTTTTCAAGGAGTTTGGAGCAAACTGGTAACAGGCTAATGGGGCGCTTTGATGACGCATAGCTGGGATCTTTACTTGGTTTAGGGATGAGTATTATCTCTGCGATCTTAAATTCTTTCGGCCAATATTGAAGTCGGAGTATAGCATTAAATATGTACGTCAGCAGAACTATTCCTTTTTGTGGAAGCTCACGGAGCATTTTCGGTGTAATTTTGTCCGGTCCCGGTGCTTTCTTGAGATTTAATCCCTGAATTTAACATTTTACAATCTTTGGTGTTATTAGTGGTATGGGAGATGTATTCGGTTCAGGTACTGGTTGGTCTGGGAGGTTAACGTTGGGTGGTTTATCATGTGTTTGGAATACTCCAGATAGGTGAATAGCGAACAAATCCGCCTTTTCCTTGTCACTCTTGGCCCATCCTAGACCTGGAGGTAGTTTTCGTATTGATGGGGATGTGGTTTGAGGTTTTAAAGATGATTTGACTGGTCTCCATATTAAATTGTCATATCGGTTTATGATTGAGAGGTAGGTATTCAACGAATCTTCCCTCGGGGATTTGAGTTTCGCCTTAAGCTGATTTCCAAGGTTATTGAGGGTTGTTTTGTCTGTTGGATGATGGCTCTTTTGCCATTTGGCTCTGGATTTCGTCTTTTCGGCAACTAGAAGTTTAACTTCTAGAGGAACATGTGTATATGAGTTGACTTTTCTCTGCACCTTAGGCGGGGTAGCTTGCTGTGCTGTAGTTGTTAGCAGAGAATTGAATTTGGTAACTGCTTTATCGATTTCGTGAGGTGTTTTTAAACTGACTTTCAAGTCGATGCCTTCGTGAAGAATTTGCCATATAAATCCCAGTCAGTTGAAGCGTTATGGATCCGTGCGGGGGGATTTTTGATTAGAACACTTGCGCTTATAATTCCTATGATCGTGGAGTGGTCCGAGGAAAGGTCGAAGCTTGGGGAGATGCCCATGTAGTTTGGTGATATTCCATTCATGACGAAGAAATCGAGGAGATCGAGGATTTTGTTCTGATCGGATGGCCAGTATGTCGGGTTCCCTTTTGAAAGGTAGACGTATTTATTGTCTTGTATAGTTTTATATAGCCCTCTGCCTTTTGTAGTAACTAGGCGGGAGCCCCACGCAGTATGTTTACTGTTGTAGTCGCCGCCTGATACGAATTTGGGACCCAGGGTATGACAGAACTGGTGGAAGTCACATTGTTTGATATTGTGTTTTGGGGGGCAGTAGACAGCCGCAATGGTTATTTCATAGGGGAGGGTGAGCACCTTGATGGAAGTAGCCTGGAGAGATTCCTTCTCGTAGTTGGGGAGAGTGTAATGTATTAAATTTTGTTTGATTAATATAGCGGTTCCAGCGTGTCCTGTTTTGTCTGGATGGTTAGTGTAATATAAATGGTAGTTAGGAATTTTGATGTACGATTTTTCCGTGAAATGCGTTTCACTAATTAGCATTATGTCGATTCTTGGCGGTTCAATTGTTATGCGATTGTGTAGTAAAGATTGAATGGATTATATCTCTTTATTATTGTTAGAAGGTTAGAAGTCCATGAAAAATTGATTCATTGGCTCCTTTGTGGTTCTATGTTTAGCATTCCTGATGTTTCTAATTTGGTGTTCTTGTCTAGTGATTTCTGTTTTTGTCTTCGAGTGGAATCGAGTGATGAAGATTTTTGATGACTACTCGAAACGCTCGTTCGTCTTTTAGTTGGTAGGTGTGATGTATAATTTTATTTTCGCGCATGTACTTAACTAGTTTACGGAATATATCAGGAGTATTTGGTGAGATTTTAATTGTGTTATTTGCCACGTCTTTAGTGACATATTGCTCTTCTTCTGCTACATCTGCTAGTGTAGCTTTCATTTTTGGTAGATCTAGGACTCCATAAACAAATATAGGCGGGGGTTTGGGGATTTTATCAGATTCTATAGTTTTATCTTTGGGAGTATTGTTTTATTTGTTGAATTGTCGATGGGGTTGGATTTTGGAATTAGCTAGTGCAGAAAAACTGTTGGAAAGGGGTAAAGTGTTTGAGGATACCGTGTCATGTGATTTTCTAACTTTCTTTCGTTTAGTAGTCTTAAATACTTGCCAGGGTTTTCTTTAGATGCGATGTTCTCTTTTGAGGGGATCGTCTCCCATTTCGTCGTCAGACGTTGAGGTTAACCTGTATAGTTGCCGGGAATTTTGATGCTGATAGAGTCCTGAAGATTGCATTGCTAAGTATTGTTCCTGGTTAGGAGAAAGGGATTACTTGGTCCTTGTGAAGGTTGACTAGTTGGTGCAATGTAGGGTAATGACTAGTTGATTGTCTATCACAGGTTGATTTTGGTAGGTATTTGGAAATTTGAAGTGTACTTTGACGAAGAATGACCCTGTATATTATGAGGTAGGGTCTGCTTAAATTGTAGTTAAAGCCAGTTTCGTGTCCTGATGATAACATTGTCGTATTTGTTAAATAAAAATTACCTGTTGTTAACTATGTTTCTTTCTTCATTAAAATAACTTAAGCAAACTCGGTTCGCGATACGAGATAAGGCGGCCGCAGCCGCTTTATCGAACAATGCACTTGAACTTGAACTCTTAGCGCGTGTATCTGCGATGTTTACGCTTCGAGATTCAAACGAGTACTAAGACCAATTTTCAGACTATTTCAGAAAGCTAGATCAACGATTTATCGTGAGTGGAGACTGCAACATTAAACATACTGACTGGGGTTCCAGAATCACAACGACAAAGGGACGTGAGCTACGCAAAATCTTAGAAACAATATTCCACATCCTTCTACAGGAGAGCCGAACTGCCCTTAAATATTCTACTGAAGTCTCCAGAAAACATTGAAGCTGCCGTCAAGTTATTCAATGATGTAATCTCTTCTGATTGCCAAACAATTATGCAACAAAGAATTCAAGGAAATAGAAGTTTCTAAAGGAACTGGCAAATATTACGTACACTAGAAAGCAAATGGCTGCTTACTATGGCAACACGTGAGCTTAAAGAACTACTTAACAAAAATAAAAATGACTGCATCGAGACATTTTTAAAAGATCTAACACTCACAGAAGCGACAGACTGTTCTCTCTGGAAAACAACGAAAGAACTGAAGCAAGTAAAAAAACCGGAATCCTCACGGCGGTTGGGCAAGAAGTGACAACGATAAGTAAGTGTTTTTGCTAAATACTTAGCAACGGTTTGTCAACCTCACCTCCCATAAAACGATCTTTAAGAAGAAGACAGCCTTACCCAACCGGACCAACTTGAACGGCCTGAGAAAAGATTTAAAACCAATCAAGTTCGCAAAGTCATTAATACCCTCAAGGCTTCGGGCTACGATATAATAAACGGCAAAATTCTCAAAGAATTACCTATTACTGGTATACGATAACTAACCCAGTTATTCAATGGAGTCCTACATAATGGTTACTTCCCATCCCAATGGAAAGTGGCTCAGAGAATACTTATCATAAAATCAGGCAAACCTCCTAACGATCCAAAGTCTTATCGGCCAATAAGCCTCTTGCCCACGGTCGCTAAACTTTTTGAAAAACTTTTACTACAAAGACTTATTCAATTATTGACAACAACGAGTTAATATCAGCCCACCAATTCGGCTTCCGTAGGATGCACTCTACAACTGAACAAGTTCACCGGGTAGTACAAGAAATCAATTCAGCTTTTGAAGACAAGCATTACTGCTCTGCGGCCTTCTTAAGCATCTACCAAGCATTCGACAGAGTGTGGCTTACGGAATTCCTATGCAAACTACAAACACTCTTACCCCTAAATTACTTTCTAATCCTCTAGTCCTACTTTCTTAATCGACACTTTCTGGTCAAATAAGAAACATAGTGCACATGTTTCTTCCCGATAGACGCTGGAGTACCTCAAGGCAGTGTTCTCGGATCACTGCTTTATCTATTATACACTGCAGACCGGCCGACCTTGCCGAGAACTACAACAGTTACATTCGCGTACGACACCGCAGTTCTGGCCTCGGATTGTGACCCAACCATAGCTTTACAAAAACTACAAGCCAATCTAACCGCTATCGAAAAATGGTTATCATACTGATGAACTAAAGCAAATGAGTCCAAGGCGGAGTTCGTAATAATCCGCAACGGATCAGGTAATGTCGTTTATAAATTTAAGGGTAAAAATATCAAGTGGTGGAAAAAACGTACCACAAAATAAAACAGTAAGACATAGAAGCGGCATTATAAAGATATCTAAGTGATGTTATCTGGAGAGAACTGAAGCAAGGTAAAAATATACAAAATCATGGTAATAACGGTGATAACCTATACTGGGTAAAGACGTACGGATACCAGCAAGAAAAGACAACCGCTTTGAATTACAGATATGATTATATGACAAATATAATAAAACTATAAGAAATGAGTGCGGTGTAACGAATGTCATGAAATTCGCGAGGAGAAAACGAAAAGAGTAGAATGACTATATCCTAAGGGCCACTGAAGACATATTAATCAAAATAGCAAGTGATCTAAGATCGAAATTGAAAAGAGATTTAGTCGAATATATCTAGAGAAACTAAAACACTATAGACTAAACAAAAAAAAACAATTTTGTAAATCTAAAAATAAAGGTAGCCTTCAAAATAACGTAACAACTAATTAAAGGATCTCAAACAGTCTGCTTTATGTAATGTCTTCCGCGATACAATTTCTTACGACATTTACTTTTATTTATATATTTTTGCTATTGATATTTGCCTTAGTTATGCAATGGATTTTCCTCTTACTGTTTTTCAGGTTTTCTTCACATTCTCGCAAATGTTTTATGTATTGGTAGCCAGGTTAATTTTATTTTATAACTTGTCTGTGGATTTCTTGTTTACATTTAGTTTTCGCCTTGTCAATAAGGGTTTGTTATAATATTTTCTGCGTCATTTGTAAACTTCGAACTTTTAATTCATCTTTTAAATCTGCAACTTTTAGTTTATTTTGCAGTATGAATCTCTTTAAAAATGTAGAAAATTATATATATAATTTTTTGAGTTTATTTTTATTTTTATTTTATCAATTATTTGTTTATAATTAATAATTGGCTAATGGTGCATTTTCTTTTACTCCGTCCGGCGCGCCAGAATTGTACCAAACCTTCAAAATTGTCTGATTGCAGAACATATGTCGCACATGGCCGGCTGTTTCTCCATGAAAGCCCGGCTTTTTAGAGTGGATTATTATATTTTTATTTCATACGGGTTATTTTACGGGACAATTTTGATAACAGTTTTGATTAATAATATAATTATAATAATGGAAACGCCCTGCGGGAGAGTACAACCTGCGAACTGAGAAACTAAGGCTCTCATATGTTCGCCTTTACTGCCCGTTCGACGCGTGTCTTATATTGAGTGATAAAGTCAGCATCGCGCATTGTTACCCTTTATTTGAAAATAAACGCAGGTTCTCAATAATCTCACCTACCAGGCATCAGAGGGTTCCAGGTACAAACCTAGGTTCGTTCCCACAGCAGCCACGCGTCTCATCCGCACGGCCATGTTGGCGTTTAATAGTTTTGATTCTAACGGGTGTTTTTTATAGAGGTATAAAACTTTAAGTTGGAAATACTTTTTAACTGGCGGCCATTTTGTCAGCTATCAAGTGATTTATGTTTAGTTTGGTCGGCATTTCAACATGAATAGACTGACGCCTGAACAACGCTTCCAAATTGTGCAAATTTATTTTGAAAATCATGGTTTTGTTCGAAATACGTATCGTGCACTACGTCCATTTTACGGTCAACATAATTGTCCATCAGACCAATTAATTCGATTAACTAGGGAACGTTTTCGCACCACGTTTACTCTAAATGATAATACGCATGCACAGAGACGTCGTACAGTGCGTACAGAAGAAGTCATTGCTGTTGTAGAGCGTAGCGTAGAGGAAGACCCGAATCAGTCTATCCGCCATCGTGCACAGGAATTGGATATGTGTCCATCCACTTTATGGAAGATTTTGCGGAAAGATCTTGGTTTGCGTGCTTACAAAATCCAACTCGTGCAAGAATCGAAGCCACACGATCACCTAGCAAGGCGTAGATTCGGTGAATGGACCCAAAACATGATTGCCGTTGATCCCGATTTTCATAAGCGAATTTTGTTTAGCGATGAAGCTCACTTTTGTTTGAATGGATATGTCCATAAACAAAACTGCCGTATTTGGAGTGATGGTAATCCTCAAGTGTATGTTGAGACACCGTTACATCCAGAAAAACTGACTGTTTGGTGTGCTTTATGGGCTGGTGGAATCATTGGTCCGTACTTCTTTAAAAATTATGCTGGTCAGAACGTTACAGTCAATGGTGACCGCTATAGAGCCATGATTACTGACTTTTTCGTTCATAAATTGAACAACCATGGTGTGCAGGAGCTATGGTTTCAACAAGACGGCGCAACATGTCACACAGCTCGTGCCACAATTGATTTATTGAAGGAAACGTTTGGTAACCGCATAGTTTCACGTTTCGGACCCGTGAATTGGCTTCCAAGATCGTGCGATTTAACGCCGCTAGACTATTTTCTGTGGGGATATGTAAAGTCGCTAGTCCACGTCGATAAGCCCGAAACGATTGACCACTTGGAGAATAACATTCGCCGCGTTATTGCCGATATACGGCCACAAATGTTGGAAAAAGTCATCGAAAATTGGACCTCCAGATTAGACTACGTCCGAGCCAGCCGTGGCGGTCATATGCCAGAAGTCATATTTAAATTATAATGCCAAAAGATTATCTTTCGAATAAAGTAAATTTTATGTCAATTTAAAAAATTCATCTTTGTTTTATTCCATTTCAAAGTTCTATCCTCTATAAAAAACACGATATAAGCTTATTGTGGTTGTAGAAAATTTAGTTCCGAAGACTATACTAACATCTTCATTTCGCTTCAATTTTCACAATTTTAAACTCAAATATGGTGTATTGTGCCCATAGATGGCATCAGAAATAGATTTTAGATCGAAATTCACATTAAAACCTGCCTAAATGCCAACAATTGAGAATAACAGAGACAATCAGAACAGTATCTACTCAATTTTAGCTATAATCCATCCTCATGTTTGGTCTTCAAATGTTAACTTTTGCGCCAATTCAATCTTAGCATTGTTTTGCTTGAAATGCTGATCGAAAATAAGACTCTCCGTTGTTAATCTGGTAATGGTACTTAACATGTTTAAGACTACGCTGTTTTGTTGAACGGGCTGATTCAAAGGGTTTTAAATTGATCAAAGAATGGTTGCAGTGTTAAATCTTGGTTTGGATAAAGTTCGTTTGAGGCTTTGTTGGAGTAGGTTGGATTCGATGAATGTAGTTGGTTAAGGAGCTGTTGGAAATATTCTTGTGATTTAGGTATGGAAGATTTCGTTCTGTTAGTAGAAGGGTAAAAAGTTCTTTGAGTTGATGGTTGACTATTTGGCTGATACATTTTGGAGTTCTTGGTAAAATGAGCAGCCATTGTAATTAGCCGGTTGTGCATCCTCGCAAAGTGCGCATGTGGCCTTAGTGGTCTTGGTTTTGGTGGAAATCTTAGTATCGTAAGCTGCTTCATATTTTACATATGCATGGACTCTTGATATATGATCGAGTACGTCCATAATTTTGACATATTGTACATTGTATCAAGTTGAATCAAAAAGTTTTTTGCTTTTTTAAATTCTTCAAGTTTATGCTCAAACTAACAACAAAAACAATATCAATTATTCTCCAAAGTATAGCCCATCGTTATCAATGACCTTTTGTCCGAGGTACCAACTTGCCGGCATCGAATCGAAAAATTCTTAACATCCTTCCTCAACTTCACCGAACGACTCAAAGCGACGACCTTTCAGAAAGTGTTGCATGGAGTGGAACAAGCCGTAATCGGATGGACCGCAATCGGGGCTGGATGCGGTAGAATTTCAACTCCGTTCAACACTTCAAACTTCTCCTTAGTCTTTTCGCCTGCGTGAGGCTTGGCATTATCTTGCTGAAACAAAACGCGCTTTCGATTGCTTAATGTTGGGTACTTTTCTAGCAACTCTTCTCCGTCGAACACGGATGGCCATCCGTCCCGAAGGTTATTCTTAACGTCAAGATCGCCCTCCTTAAAACGCTTGAGCCACATTTGCGCAACACGCACAGAGACCGCATCTTCTCTCTCAACACTGCAAATTTCCCGCGCCGCTTTAGCTGCTTTCAACCCCTTCTTCCAATAATGCTTCAACTAAACTCAAATTTCCTTATTCAAAATACTGCAAAAGGTAAAGTTTAATCAACAATCTTTCAAATGATACCAAAATGACATTAAAACTACTAGCAAATACCAGATATCCACTACAAAAAAAAAAACGAAAAAACTTTTGATTCAACTTAATACTATTTCTCTGTTTTTTCTTGGGTATTCAAAACTAACAACTATATTTTCCAGAGGTCGAACATTAAATATCTCTTTGTTATTCTCAGCTGGTTTAAGGTCGGTGAAGAATATTGGAAGTGGTTTCTGTGATCGTTTGCTTTTTACGTTAATAATGTTGCATACTTTGTTTGCTAGGTTTTAGAGAGCTATTGTTATTACTTCGGTTGGAGTGGAATGATCGACATATTTTGAAACCACCTTGTATGCTCGATCTTGTTCACTTGGTAGGAATGGTATATAATCTTGTATTTATTCATGTAATTTATTAGTTTTTTTGTACATCTTAGGAGTTGCGATTATTATAACTACATTATCGGTTATGGTCTTAGTCGTGTATTGTTTGATTTTTGCTACTGCGATTGGGCTTCTTGTCATGTTATCATAATTTTCATTACACCTTATACAAAAATGGGTGGTGGTTTATTTATAACTGAAGTTGATCTGATGCCGGTAGATTATTTGAAGGGTCTTGTACTAGTATCGAATATTTATTTGTTATTAATAAAGGTTGTTGTTGTTGGTCTTGTAATAAGGGCGGGATATGTGATCGTTTGCTTCGTTTGTGTTTATGTCTTTTAACTTCCTGGCAGCTGTTGACATGATCGTTTGTTTGGTTTTCATCACTGCCATTCTCATCTGTACTAAGGAAGGAATCGATCGCGCTCTTCGCGATTCGGCAGTTGGTATGAATGTTGCGATAATTGTAACTAGGAAAGTAGAAGGCATGCTGATACTGAAAGCATAAGGGTGCTTGGTATTGCGGAATTTGGCATTGCAGACCTTTCGGCTGTTGAAGCAAAGTATGATTTGGGAAGGTAGGATACTGTGTGTAGCACGGTACCTGGGAAATTAGTTCGTAAAATATGCATTGCTGAATTATTCATGCATTGTTGCTGATTACAAGAATATTGTTGTTAATTGTAGCCGTTACCGTTGCTGTTTAAATTATTAATTTGCCACTCTATATAAATAAGGTTAATATTTACTTATAGATTTTTACTTGGAGATTAATTATTATTACTGGAGGGTGCACCCGATCTCACGTTTAACACGATAATATCACTCAATTTACTTCTGACTTTGAAAGTCAGATAAGGACCTGTCCAAATACTAAATTAATTTTTTTTGTGAATAATTTTTTTATAGTTAGGTCAGTCTCTGACATCAAATTATTTGGACTTTGCACTATAAGTCGAAGAAAAAAATGTTTCTGTTTGCTACTAGAACATGTACGTTGAGGTTACTTTCTACTATTTACCAAACGACGGAAAAACAAAACAAACCTTAAAAGAACGTGGTTTTGAAAACGTTGAAATGTTTATTAACTTTCTACAGCGGAGCTTATAGTAGAAAGTTAATGAGATTATCATCCTGTCTGTCTGTCTGTGTGTCTGGAGACACTATAACTTCCGTTCTATTCAACGGATTCACTTCAAACTTGGCATACACACATCTTAGGTCAGTACCTTTCATTGGTTTTTAGCCAAATCGGTTAACGGCAACCGGAAGTGACCGTTACGATTTCGCACCGCTGTAGAAAGTTTCCTTTACGGCATTACACCGTTCTTGTTAAATTTGTTAAAAGTTGGACATGTTTTTGTAAAAAGCTAATTAAGCATTCTAACGCTATTAATTGTGATAATGACGTTTCTGCCTTTTTAGGTCTTATATGGCGCTCAAGAATCGATACACTTGATTTCCGATGCTATAATTTTCAATCAATTAGTTCTGTTGGCACTTATTACTTTTTGTTTAGAAGCACTTATTTAAATACTTGTGCCACTAACATTAGTACAGCTTAACTGAAATGTTAAACTAAGGTATAAAATGTTTTGTCCTAAATTTTTACTTTCGTCAAGTGTCAAGTGCATTTTCCACATTTTCTTTCAATTAAGAAGAGATTATTAAATTTGATACTTATAAGTTTAGTATATTTTTAAGATAAAATATGGAACTTTGAGTTATTGAGGATCCGTAACATTAATCGACCAGTCATGTGATAGCTTAGTCTATGAAAATTCCAAGACGTAGCCAGTCTAACATTCGACCAAGTTGTTGGCTTTAATATTAGGAATTGAGAAACGCAAGCTTAATTTAGTTTTGAAAAGTTCTACAGATTTAACTATTATACTTTAGTTAAACATACATGTTGGCACTTGAGCAAGTTTTGTTTTTTAAACAAATTTCTATAATAAATCTAATCAAAGCTCTATATTAGTCAAAATTTGTGTTAAGTTCTTCTCGTATTGGTCAGAAGTATCATTTTAATCAAGATATTGTTTTTTAAAAGGATTGTTCTGCTTGTATACAAAGAGTGAGTCCCTTTCTTCTTGTGAGTTAGGAGATAAAAATAAACTGTAATTCAATAATATTACCAAAGTGACCACCCTTGTTCATTTGGCTTTGCCATTGTAAAGATTTTCATACCGTTTCTCATCCTGTGCTATCAATTTTGTAAAAGAATTATTGAACTTTTGTTAGCTTGAGCTGTGTTTAGAAGTGTTATTCTAAAATAAAATTAGTATTTCTGATTAAATCTTAAGATAATTATACGAAACCGCTATACCATACTTACAAACAAGTGTCGATCATGTAAGACCCTAATAATAAATTTCCATAGACGTTATAATCACATTATTATCAAAGTACATATTGGCTTAATTATACAGGGATAAAGATCATAGGTGTTAAAAAGCTTTTGATTTTGTTTGCATTTACCTTTTAGAAAGCTTTCAAATGATTTTTAATAAATCATGGTGCAGTTATGACAACTTACATGATCTAAAAATTAATTTTGTTGGAGCTAAACACGAATTGAAAAAATATTCAAAATATTCAAAATTTACGCGTCTCTAAAGCTCACCAATCTTTAACCGATGGATTATACAAATACAAAAAATACTTTATCTTGGACGTCATTGGAAAATCAAAATTATTCTGTAAAGTGTTCTTTAGGTAAAACATTGAAGTATACATTTTTTATTTATCAAGGAATTAATACCTTTTTGGTTTATACAAAGGATCTGTTGAATTTCAACAATATCGGCTTTTTAATAACGTCTAGATATACATCTCGCTTTATTTTATATACACGTTTAACATTTAACCTTCTAAAATCTCTCCTTGTCTCTAAATCTGTGAACATACTTGCCACTTACATATCTCGCTTTTAATGCTTATACCAAATAGTCCAGTTTTTCAAATTTAGAATATTTACATAAACTTAAATGGAAAGAGTTAAATTATTTTCTGTAACTGCGCAAAAGAAATCCGCCATTTTTATGATTAAGTAAATTTTTGCAAAAATCGTGCCATTGTGGGTAGATGGTAAGGATTTTAAAATATCATTTTAAAATTTTTCCTGTAAAATAATAGAAATTACTTTTTGTTTTAAAATTATTGGAAATTGGAAGTATAGATCTTTTTTCTTATATTCTAAGCTTCGTTCAATTTATTAATAAAGCGCAAATCCATTTAATGTTACTTTTTGATTATTATTTTTGAAACCTATGTTTTCTCAGTTCCGATGCCTTCCGGAATCAGAAATTGTTTGCATGGCATTTCGGCAAGAAGTGGAACTGGGAATTCATTATTACTGAATTTTGAAATTCGGCTATTTTGTGTTTTGTTTAATATTTAGTATTAGCTTTTTGCTTACACAGTTTAATATTGGTGGATCCACTGTATACGATTTGCAGAAATTCTCTCATTGTAAAACAATTTTGCTCTTGAATTGAAAAATATGTAGAATTTGAATTACCATAGTGTAAACGTATGGATGGGAACACAAATTAACGTTAATATTTAGATTTGTAGACTAATAATTTACCTATTATATAATAAGTATCATTTCTTTACAGATATTTGCAACTGCAATAACTTACGTCCTCGTAGCCCTGCAGTTTTATGCAAGTTCATTGAAAGAGTAAGCAAGAAGTTTTATTAGTTCAAGAAGAAATAACAATAAAATGAGATTATGCATTTACTAATGTTTACAATAGTGCAGATAAACCATTGCACCTATTTTACATTGTAATTTATCACCGAAGAGAAATGTTTATTATATAATAATTAATTACAAGTTACATTAGCACTTCTGATCCTATACTAGCTTAGCAATAAGGGCTTATTCGTAAAGTAAAGAACACAACCGAAAAATAACTACACAAATGCTTTCAATACTCTAACGTTTTTAGTCATTCTAAGCAGTTGGTTTTTTGGCCAGTTTTAATAATAATATCCCATAACTCTTTTATTCTGTCAATTTACGACAGTATACTATAAACCCTTAATCTTTTGGAAATCGTTTCTCGGCAAGCTACTTTTACATCTCCATAAAGCACGACAACCGCGAGGTAAAGGCCACGGCGCGCGGCATGCCTGGTTCGACTCCCAAGTTAAAAGCAATGCCAAACATCAAATGCTCTCCCGCCGTCATACAAACACCTATGGCGGTCGTGAAGTACCTTCTCCTTATTCTAACTGGTCAGACTAGCCACCTGCCTGGTGGTTATAGCAGTGTAATACATTTTTCGTAAATATTATGAGTCCTGACAAAAAGAAATAACTAACTTGGCTTAATTTAACAAATTAACAAATCAATACTTATGCACCACTAAATGCAGCAAGAAAATATCTATACCACAGTAAATAGTTATTTGGAGACTGGCTATAAGTAAAACAGGGCAATTGTCATAATTATATAACTGTTCTTTATTTTGCGAATTACCTTCATACGTGTGTATGTAATTTGTACCGATTTGAAGTAGAGTTTTTAGTATTGTACATTTATTGTCTTACATAATACTATGTGAAGGCTACAATTAAAGAATAATAATTACATTTGTCTTTTTATTACCTAACCCCGATTATTTGCTTGGATGATACGAGGAACTGATGGAAGTTTTAAATTTTTCACCCCTCAGGCCCGTTAGTTCAACTACTTTTTTTCTGTGTAAATAAAAATTTAAATAATTATATTGTTCTTTTTTTCAAAAGAATGTTACATATGAAAATATTTATAAATGTATTTTATCGATTGTATTTAATACAGTCGACTGTTATACAATTGTGCATTAATTTAATATTTGAACCTTTTAGCTTTTTAACTTGGTCTCTATGTAGTTCTTTGGGTGTTTTCTAATAATCTTAGTTTTTGCATCAGATGCTTGTGGTAAAAACAACCAAAAAAATTGATAATAGTCCATAGTATAAACAATAAATTAAAAAATATATTTATAACCGCGAGGCCACTAGTAAGTAATGAGTTCCCATTTTACCTTCGAAGAGTTAAGACGCACTCGATTGAACGTAAGAAAGCGCAAGTGTGATCGCTTATCGGACGCGATAAATGCGAGACCGCGTGCCTGCATATCTATTTTTAAAGAGGTCAAAATTTATAAAAACATGATTATTAATCTAGCGAAAAATACGGAAGATGAAACATACCACGTAAAAAGCTCTAGCTAATAACATAATAAAAATCAATGCTCACACCATTGAAACCTACCGAAAATTAGTAAAACACCTACGAGAGAAACAAATCATTCATCACACGTACCAAGCGAAAGAAGACTGCGCTTACAAAATGGTGTTCAGGAACTTACAGCACTCACTATCAATCGAAGACATCAAAGACAAATTAACAAAAGCATGACACAAGCACAGGATCACTAAAGAACCACTTTTGTTGTTCTTCATCGATCTCGAACCACAACCAAACAATAAACAAATATTGGACCTAAGATACATCAACCGAAGAAAAGACGCGATATAGTCTAATGTATGCGCTGCTAAGAGTATGGTCATTGCAAACATTTCTACTGTAATCGACCACCCAACTGTCAAGTGTGGGAGCCACCACGACTCCAAAACCTGCAAAGAAACTAGAGATACGCCTGCAAAGTGCTTCCTTTGCTTAGGCGATCACTCGGCAAACTATAAGAGCTGTAGAGTGTACAAAGACTTAATTGCACAGAGACACGGCATCAGACAATTCCCTAACAACTCCACACATATCAATTACTCTACTACGCCAACCCAGCCCACAATCCCCAAATCAACCAACACGCTTACGACTCAAAATAAACCTCTGTCCTACGCTCAAGTAAGCAGCAGAACTACACCCTCCCCCCAGCGGTCAGCAGACATAGGAGAACATCTACTTTATTCTTAAATGAATTTAAAACCTTGTTCACCCAGATATTAAACCAAAACAGCATGATTTTGAATCTGCTTACCACTGTCATCAGTAAACTCCCATAATGATTAACAACTTTAGAATTGCATCGTAGAATGCCAATGGGCTCCTCAATCACAATAAAGAGGTAATAGCATTTTTACATTCAAACAAAATTGACATGCTCCTTATATCTGAAATCACTTCACTGAACGCACTGCTTTCCACATACCACACTACTCATTCTGCCACTGTATCCACCCCGATGGCACGGCTCATGGCGAATCAGAATCCTAATTAAAAATATCATCTCCCACCATGAATTAACTAACTACCAAACACATGAGATCTAAGCTACCAATCTCCAGGTAAAGACTGATAAGTGGGATTTGAATGTTTCAGCTGTTTACTGTCCACCACGCCACATCATTCTCTTTGATGAATACGCAATCTTCTTTCACTCTCTTGGTAATCATTTTATCTCAGGAGACTGGAACGCAAAGCATACTCACTGGGGCTCCAGACTCGCCACCACCTCCTAAGAGCCATAACTGGTAATAACTATACCCACCTTTCCAGTGGAGAGCCCACCTACTGGCCTACAGATCCAAGGAAACTCCCAGACCTCCTAGACTTCTACATAACTAGAGGTATACCAACGCAAAACTGCTTAATTATCTCGAATTACGACCTGTCATCAGACCACACGCCTGCTATTCTCAGCCTATGTATCACCATCATAAACAAACCTACGAATCCAACGCTGACTACAAGTCATGCCGATTGGGACCAATTCGCAGAATACGTTACTCAAGACATAACTCTTGACATACGAATTAAAGACTCAGCAGATCTAGATGAAGCTGTACAATACTTTACGACTCTCTTGCAACAAGTCGCGTGGCAATCGACTCCCAGTTCTAAACTCCTAAAGGCTTGTACCAAAAACACCTCGCTACACATCCGCCAACTTATTAGCGAAAAAAGAAGAGCTAGAGGGCAATGGCAGAGATCACGCCATATGAAAGACTTACACTATTACAAGAGATTATCTAGGCAGCTTATTGCAGCACTAAAAGAAGCTTAAAACTCCATCTTTGAAGCATACATTCAAAATCTATCTTCTCATGATCATAGCCCATGGAAAGCTACTAAAAAATTTAAAAGACCTACTCCACCTAAGTCCCCGATAAGAAACCACAACTAAGAATGGGCCCGCATTGGCCAAAAAAGGCGGATACTTTTGCAAACCACCTATCCCACGTATTTCAAGCACCAGAACCACCTCCTGGTGCCCCAAATGAGGATATTAAAGCATTCCTTAACATCACATGCCAAATCTCGCTGCCAATAAAAACCATTAGCCCGTTAGAAGCCAAATCTGAAATAACCAAACTAAAACACCACAAACCCCCGGGATACGATCTAAGCACCGGCCAAATCTTAAAAATGCTGCCACACAAAGCTGTTGTACTCCTAACAACAATCTATAACCGAATTTTAAGTATCTGCTACTTCCCTACTGTATGGAAATACTCAGAAATCATTGTGGTACATAAACCTGGCAAATTTCCGTATGAAACATCTTCATACAGACCCATAAGCCATTCCGGCTAAACTATTTCAGAGACTTCTGCTTAAACGAATTCAAGGAGACCATGACCTAATACCCTTGTTGCCTGACTATCAGTTTAGTTTTCGCGAAAGCATGTCAACGCTCCACCAAGTTCACCGAATTAGTGAATCAGATTCTAAGAGTCTAGAAGCTAAACAATACTGTAACGGGGTATTTTTGGACGTCTCCCAAGCGTTTGATAAAGTGTGGCACATAGGTCTTCTTTAAAACTTAAAAACTTAAATTCTGACCACCTACCAGTTATAATAACATTTATTAGCTCACCTCAGCTGGTACAGCCAGTACCAAAACTAATAAACGGGATAATTAACTGGGAACAATTCCAAGCCATCCTAGATGATCAGCTGATATGCCCAACCGGTCTTATCAACCACGAGGACATTGATCTAACCATATCCAAACTAACAACATCAATAACTGACAGCGTGCAAAGATCAACACTAGCACCCAAAACTAACAGAAAACCTAATCACCATAGCTTGCCTCGAGAAATCACAGCACTAATCAAAAGAAAAAGTCAAGTCAGACGCGAATGGCAGAGAACCAGGATACCGGAAACAAAACGATTACTGAACAGGTTAACACACACCTTAAAAAGATGCTTGGATGAACTGAGAATCAACTCATATCAAAAATACATAGAAGATCTCCAACCAGGTGACATCGGAATGTGGAGAGCTACAAAGCGCATATTAAAGCAAAGAGAGGACATCCCAACATTAAGCGTGAATAATACACTACTTGCTACTGACGAAGAAAATCAACAGCCTTTGCTACCCACTACGAAAGTGTATTCACTCCAACAGTCACTTGCGCTCCAAACCACGCAACATATATAATTAATCACGTTTAAACTCATCTCCCAGTAGTTACAGAACCGATAACTCCTCTTCTCCCTTGAAAATAAAGCAATAATCGACAGTCTCCCTAAAAGAAAAGCTCCTGGGCACGATCTCATTACCAACCTAATATTATCTCAGCTCACCACCAAAACCTTAGCCTATCTAGCAACAACTTTTAATGCATGTCTTCAGCAAGGTTATTTCCCACAAACATGGAAGCATGCACACATACTGGTGATTCCTAAACCAGGTAAAGATAAAAGTTGATTAGTAGCTACAGGCCAATAAGCTTACTGACATCACTTTCCAAAGTTTTCGAGAAGATCATCCACTCCCGGCTAATGAATTAATTAACATCACTCAACATCCCACCAGCATTCCAATTCGGCTTTAGGAAATCACACTTTACGCAACACCAACTCCAACGCATAACTGAAAAAATAGAAGAGGGCTACGAAAACAAAGGTTATACAGTTGTAGTTCTCCTCGATATAGCCCAGGCCTTCGACAAAGTCTGGCTCGAAGGCCTAACAAGCAAGATCATCAAGATAAAAATTCCCAGCTACCTTAAAGCCATAGTCTTCTCCTTCCTAGAAAACCGCACTTTTGCGGTGCGCATAAACTCCGCATCTTCTGAAACAAAGTCCATCCATGCAGGCGTACCTCAAGGAAGCGTACTGGGACCCCTATTATTAAATATTTTTACTTCAGATATCCCTAACATAGAGGCAACCCTAGCGACCTTCGCGGACGACACCGCAATCTTGACCCAACACACTGACCTTACCTTAGCTATCGAAAATCAGCAGACTGCACTGAACCAAATATGCTCGTGGTTCAAACAATGGAATATGCACATCAACCGCACCAAATATCAGGCAAAAATATTTTCCCTCAGAAGAATTAGAAACCCTCCCAGCTTAACAATCAACAACAACACTATTGCCTGGAATCGCGCCGATGCCGCCATCAAGTATCT
Source organism: Sinelater perroti (assembly GCA_036346155.1). Taxonomy (NCBI): domain Eukaryota; kingdom Metazoa; phylum Arthropoda; class Insecta; order Coleoptera; family Elateridae; genus Sinelater; species Sinelater perroti. The sequence goes on from JARFIY010000332.1 coordinate 4,938,230, forward strand.
GGGAGTGCTCCTTGACACTCGACTTACCTGGAAACTTCATATTAACTACAAGTTAAACCAAGGATACGCGCGATTGGCACAATTTTACCCTCTCATTAATAGAAAGTCATCTCTTAAGCCCAAATGCACCATTATGATGTACAAATCTCTAATACGACCGTTGGTGCTATACGCATCAACAATCTGGAGCAACACTGCAAAGTCAAACATAGAAAAGTCCAAAGACTACAGAACAAAATTCTCCGCATAGCAGTGAATGCTCCTTGGTTCATTCGGAACGAACAACTACATTACGAACTAGACATACCAACAATCCAAAGCTACATCGCCGCGAGTGCCAAGAAATTCTTTGAAAACTTACATAAATGTGAAGGTGCAGTTCTATACAACTTAGGCAGACCAAACATACACCAAAGACTCAAACGAAAATTACCACAAGATTTATATCTAACCGAACTCGACATTGATTAGTTAATATAACAATTAGTTAACATACTTGTAAGGGTACAAACTACCTCATAAACTATAAAAGAACGTACTGTTATTGCTTACCTTACTATTATTATCATTGCCATGTATAACATGTAACTGATTGTTGAGCTGGCAAATAAATGATTAAAAAAAATATTTAAAAACATGGTTAGTAGTCACGACTACCTCCTTCTGAAATCTTACCTCACTGATAGGAATTTCTCTGTCAAACATAACTGTTCTGTCTCTCCCCACTACGCTATATACTCTGGTGTCCCCCAGGGTAGCGTGCTCGGTCAGCTCCTTTACCTAATATACACTGCCAACTTACCCGTCCTGCACAACACTATCATTGCGGCATTTGCGGACGACGTTGCTATCCTATCCTCCGACCATGATCCGGTAACCTCCTCCCATATCATGCAAACCCAATTCAACATGCTCAGCGAATGGCACTCCAAGTGGCGAATCATTATTAATCAAACTAAATCTGTTCATGTAACTTTTACCAATCGTGGGGAAATCTGTCCAGCTGTATCAATCAATGGTACTCCTATACCTGTAAAAACCGAAGTAAAATACTTAGGACTGCATTTAGACCAACGATTAACGTGGTAGAATCACATTCAAACGAAGAGGAAGCAGCTGGTTTTCAAAATCAAACAAATGTACTGGCTCATGGGACGCAAATCAAAACTTTCCATCAGAAATAAACTCCTACTGTACAAAACCATTCTGAAACCCATATGGTATTGCGGCATCCAGCTTTGGGGCTGTGCCAAGCCCACTCGTTTAAAACCAATTCAAGCGTTCCAAAACAAAACACTCCGTGCAATTGTTAACTCTCCATGGTACGTTAGCAACTTCATGCTCCACTAAAACCTCCAACTTCCATACGTCACCGTCGTAGTCACTACTGTCTCTGCCAATTACCGACACCGGATTACAGGAAATCCAAACCTTTATAGGGATGGACCGCCCATTAGAAGACTCAACAAAATCTGGTCTACCGACCTACTCCCACACCACTAAGTGCTAGTGAACTGTAAGGAGAATTGTCAGTGGATACTTCCCCTTCCAATTAAATTGGTAAAGATCTTACAAATAAAGAATTCAAAATTAAAAAACTGGCGCAGAAGCTTAATGAAATTATTTGTTGGCGTTCTAAACTTCGAGGAATTAGCAAGATATATAGCATCCAATATTTAAATCACATGAACGTTAAAATTTAAACAGTGAGAAGTAACAAGCTCGGCGTGCAATGAAGAAAATGACATAGATATGTCCATGCTTATAAATTTTGTAAGCGCGTCCCTAATTATGTAAAGTGTACTATCGATCGTTTGACAGTAAAATGCACTTAGCTACTACGCTAACTACAGAAGATGTATTGTAGCCAAGGAGCTACAGAAGAGAAGAAATGATGCTAAAAACAAAGAAAGCTAACCTTGAACTAAAGAAAATTACGTTCGATAAAGTTGAAAATGGAGTTTATTTTACACAAACAATCCAAAATAAACTAGTGGAACATGTTCCCTCTACATTTAAATCTAAACCATCTATGATGCAGATGCTACAGAATATGAGGAAGATACTTGATCGAGTCAATGATAAACTTTAAAAAAAATAGAATCTGGAAACGTTAGTACTATCACCAATAAGAAGTAAAATTATGGATCAAAGTGACTTACATATTGCTGCATGAAATGTCAATAGCATTTTGAACAAAAGGTAAGGTTTTAAATTTTACTTACAAGTCAAGCTTGTCTTAAAATAAAAGCCTATAAAATTTACGATCCGCCCTGATAATCAAGCAAAGGTCGGTAGTCCGATTATTATTAAGTCTACCAAACAAAAGTTGATGATTGGAGCAATATACTGTCCACCTAGGCTAAGCTTTAAAAAAACGACTACATAATCTTGTTCCAACATCCTTGTAAAAGATATGTAATCGACGATGTCTTCAACGACAAACAGGTTGACTGTAGACTAACGGCCAAAGGGATTGAACTGAGAAAAGCTATCCGTGAAATCAGCTGCAGCTGTTACTCTACAGATAAGGCCTACAGATATCAATGAAATTTCTAATTTTCTAGACTTTTACATTTTAATATAATATCATGCAATTTTATTAATATTAAAGAAAATTTTATATTGAATTCTGATCTCTCAATGGTCGTTTTGACATTAAGCGAAAAGATAATTAAAATATAGGCCAGACTTCTATTAGTAAAAAAACCTATGATTTTGAGAGTTACAGACTGGTTTTTTAGGGAAAGATTAACTTAAATGTCAAATTGAAAACAACCGAGCAACTAGAACTAGAAGCTGAAAAACTCACCAGGCTCACCAGGGCAGCAGTTTACAATAACATAAAAGAAATTAGTCATATAACTAAAAGGGTAAAGTACCAACTGGAAAACAATAAACTTGTTAAAGAGGAAAAAAGAGCCAGAACTAGGTGGCAATAGTCAAAAACCTTTTTAATAAGACCATCTTAAATACTAAAACAACTACGCAAAAAGGAAATACCAAAAGCCCCAAAAAGAATCAATTAAAATGAAGAAAATAATTACTCTCTTCAGGAAGTAACTAAGAAGATTAAAAGACACATAAATTTAATTTTTTTTAATTAGAAAGGACGGTGGTTTATCAGCTAAAAATAATAAACAAAAAGCTGACTTAATTCTTTGTTTAGCAATTGTCTGATATCTCTATATTAATCAATTTCAAACGGTTAGTACTTTACATACATTACTTTGGTAATCCAAGAATTAAAAGTATTACCATTGTTAATTCAAAAGCAATTGACGAGAAAATAAAAAGAAAACTAAGTCGGAAAATAGCACCAGGATATAACTTCATCGCAGAGGAAAATTTGAAGCAATTGCCTAGGAAAGGTACAGTCAAGCTCATCTATCTTTACAACTACGCCTTTAGATTGAAATATAATCTTGTCAATTGGAAAGTGGTCATGTTGTCTAAACCAGGTAAGCCCCCTAATGATATTAAGTTCTATAGGCTACTAATAGTTTCAAAATTATTTGAAAAATTACTACTGAAGATATTAAGATCACTAATAGAAAGCGATAACCTAATCCTGGATTCGACCGTGGATAAAGCGCATCGAATTACTGACATAATAGAGGGTGCTCTTGGAAAAAGCGAATCTGTATCAGCCGGTTGCAAAACTTCTTGATGAATTTTTAGAAACAATAATAATAATGCAGAGAAACAATAAACATATCCATTCTGACTAGTAAGGATGTATACTTTTGAAATGAATATTAACTAACAAAATCAATCTTTTATATACTAAACCCGGTTAAGTTAACTTATAGGTAATTAAAGAGCAAAATATTTTGCCAACAAAAAATGTTAAACAAAAAGTTTCCAACAACATTACAGGTTACTTAGGTGTTACATAGTTACTGGGTGTTACACGAAGTGAAGCCGAGACACATCAAAAGATTCCTAGCTGCAAACACCTGCTTTAAAGACACAAAAACAAGAGGGTTTTGCATCGTATTGTAACTGATGATGAAAAATGGATCCATTACGAGAATCCTAAGTGCAGAAAAGTCAGATGTATGTTCGCCATTACTGTCCGCATGCTCCGTATTTGGTATCAAAAGGGCGCAATGTTTTATGAGCTACTGAAACAAAACTAAACTATTCTGAGAATCGCTACCGACAAGAACTGGTCAAATTGAAACGAATTATGCCGAAAGACATTATAAAGTGATTTTACAGCTTGGCCACGTGTTGGAAAACAAGTCAAAACTATTTTAAAATACTTCGATGGAACGTCGTACCCCATCTGCTGTATTCATTAGACAATGCCCCTTCTGATTACTATTTGTTTAAATCGATGACGCATGGCCTGCCTGAGCAGCACTTCAATTCTTTTGAAAATACCAAAAAATGGGTCGATTCATGGATTCAATTACAAGACGAGGAATTCTCTCACCGGAAAATCCGCCTATTGCCAAAAAGATGAGAAAAAGCATTTCTGATGAGCGCCTTGGATGCCCGCTATTATTAACTTTCGACAGCGGAACGCTGTAGGCGAAAGTTAATGATTTTAACATGGTGTCTGTCTGTCTGAAGACACGATAACTTCCGTTATAATCATCAGATTCACTTCAAACTTGGCACACTTAGACCTTAGGTCAATACCTTCTTCGCTATTGAATTTCAACAAAATCGGCCAAAGGTCAAGGGGTCAACGGTGAGGTCAAACTATTTTTCATCACCTAACATATGTCATTTATTAACTTTCTACAGCGGAGCTTATAGTAGAAAGTTAATGAGATTATTATCCTGTCTGTCTGTCTGTCTGGAGACATTATAACTGCCGTTCTGTTCAACGGACTCACTTCAAACTTGTCATACACACATCTTAGGTCAGTACCTTTCATGGGATTGATTTTCAGCCAAATCGGATAACGGCAACCGAAAGTGACCGTTACGATTTCGCACCGCTGTAGAAAGATTCCTTTACGGATATATATATATATAAATATGTTAGGATAGGTTTCCGCTGTTAACTATGTTTAAACAACTTAGTTCACGGGATGAACCGCGTCTATTTTGGGTAAATTCTGGACGTTTCGGCATCGGCTTTGATGCTATTTTCAAGAGGTTGCTCTTCCCTATAAAAAATCAAGCAGGTCACACGAAAGCTCAGTATTATTCAAAATATATATATATATATATATATATATATATATATATGTGTCTATATATATATATATATATATATATATATATATATATATATATATATATATATATATATATATATATATATATGTGTGTGTCTATATATATATATATATATATATATATATATATATATATATATATATATCTATAGTGTGTTCGGGATGTACCGAAGTTGATTTTTGGTAAAACCAGAAGGGATAAAGTCTTCGTTTCTAACAGTTGGTAGGGATTGTCAAGTAAACGCTTCGATAAAGCTCATTTAAAGAGGGGCCGCAGTGATCTAGTGGATAGATGCGGGTTCGAATCTTGCTCTGGCCTATTCGATTACTGACATTTTTACGGCCGAACTCGACTCAGGCTGCAATAAATGAGTACCTAGAGGTCAAACTCTGGGGTAATAATAAACGGTCTTGTGTACCACAGGCTCTCAAAAGGCCTTTGTGTCGTATTATGGGGAACCATTATATTGTTCTAAGAAACAATTTCTTAACTCTAAAATGTTTAAATTACCAACTGTTTCGATAATAGCGAACTCTGCTCAAACCAACAAGCAGCACTTCTAAGAACAATGTTAGTATAATGTAAATAATTCCGAAAATATCTATTAGCTAAAGGAAATACATGGATTGATTTACGAAAGAAATAAATCAAATACGCCTTCCGAAAATGATAGATTTTTTGACCTAACCAGTTTAAATATTTAATTTAACAAATTCTTACACAAGCTTTTAAAATAATCAAGGGTAACATTTGCATCTAACACCATGTCTGATTATCTCTATTCTAAATTCAACTACAAGTTGCTTATTGCCATACGTTGCTTTGTATCTACTCTTAGTTAATTTAAAGTACTTTCCGTGGTAAAACACATTATCAACAATGGCTACAAATTTAAGGATTAATTAAGAAGAAAATATTTTTAGTAATTAAGAAACTATTGTAATAATAAAAATAACTAAACTAAAATTATTATTATTAGCATACACAATATAATGTGTCCTAAAATGATGTTTTAAAATTTTGTGTATAAACATTATAAGCAAAAAGTATCAATAAACATCGGTCGAATTTGGAGGTCTTTGGGCGTGCTTGGTCATTCTAAAATTTTATTTTTGCTTCAAGAATTATTATTGTAACTTTCCTTTCCAAGAAAACTAGATGTCGACAAGAATGATATGTACTTAAACATTAGTTTTTAATGGCATTGCTGTTACCGGTCTAAAATAACAAATTTATGGCAAAACAAATTTGCATTTATTAAACAAACAATTAAATAGTTTAAAATAACTTAAAGGAAATATATTTATCACTTTATCTGCTTATAAACGTTCTACTTTTCCGAAAAAAAGGAAAAACGTATTACAAAAAAATTCTACGTTTTATGACATGGAAAGCCACAATTCGGGTATCTGATTCTATACAAATTAGCTTTTAATAAATTTGCAAATGTATGGTTTTACTTTTTGAGTAGCAGTTTTTGTGAGATCTACTAGTAATTCTGGTTTGTTATAACCAATTTTGCCGACAAGCGTTAATTCTTTTAACAGTATATATTATCCCAATAAATAACCAGTAAAGAAAGTTAAGTTGTATAACTATCTTAAGAATACGTTTCATATTTCCATATCGCACGTTACACCTTGCATTAGCCTGAAGAAATTTGCAGTGCATCCAAGTAATAATAAAGAAATTGTAAGGTTTGTTATGCATTACTAAAGTAATTTTAATAAAATTTTAGAAAATGGTATAGCTTATTTTAGTTAAAAAAACGGGTATTTGTGGGCCCCGCGACTTGTGCAAAGTTAAATTAATGTCGTCTATAACAGAAAGTACATTTGCTTGTTCAATGTTAGTATATTGATAACTATCTAAATATAAACAGTACATCTGGATACCGCAACAAATCAAACAGGCCAAATGGAAAATTGTAATGGTCTAGTTCGATCGTCATTAGTATGGGCAGCCTGGAATTTTATTATTTCTTAATCTTCTTCGCAATTAATATAGAGAAATTCTAATAAACTAAAATTCACTAAACGTTACATTATACATATTAACTAAATCAAAGCAACAATTCTTTTTTGGCTATGGATTCTTAAGACATAAAATTGTAAATAAAGAGATATTTCGCTCTCCATAATTACATAAATGGTGCTAATGATAGTCACTTAAATAAGTAATTTTTTAAATTAATATGCACTGAGGGATGACTACAATAAAGTACAAAGTAGACAAGTGCAAGGTGGCGTAAAAGTTGTCACCCGACGTTCTTTGGCTGTAATTTTTTTTATGAATATAAAACTTTGATTCTGGTTTTGGATTGTGTTTACTTGATGTCTTAAATTTTTTTCCATTAAGTCGAGAAAATAATATCGGCCAAGTGGCCGCCGCCAGATTTGATGACCTACGGCCCGATTTATAGCATTTTCCATCACTCTTGCCAGAACTTCCGGCGATAGGTTCTCGCATTCTTGACGGATATTTTCTTTGAAGGTTTCAAGAGTTTGAGGCTTGTTGACATAAACTCGTGACTTCAAAAACCCCAGAAAAAGAAGTCTGGAACGGTTAAATCGGGCGATCTTGCCGGCCAGTGCAAATCACCGAAACGAGAGATTAGGCGACCAGGAAATGCAGCCCTCAGAATTTTGGTGGTGACTTATGCAGTATGCGCCGTTGCTCCATCCTGTTGGAACCACATGTTCTCCAGTACCAATTCATCCAATTGAGGAAGGAGAAAGTCGTTGAGCACGACTCTGTAGCGCTCGCCGTCCACAGTAGTCGTTTGGCCCGCGGCGTTTTCGGAAAAAGTAAGGCCCGATGACGCCTCCAGAGTAAACAGCACACCATACAGTAACTTTGAGCGGGTGTAATGGCTCTTCGTGGGTTATACGAAAATTTTCGGTGCCCCACAAGCGATAATTCTGCTTATTCACATATCCACAGAGATGAAAATGGGCCTCGTCGCTCCTGATGATTTTTGATGAAAAGTTGTATTCCTCGTGGTCGAGATTCAGCGTGGCTTGAGCGTAGGTTACACGCTCTTGGCGGTCCACTTTGTAATGGAACATCTTCAAGTCATTCACCAAAATTCTCTCTAAAGATCGCCTATTGATGCCCAATTGCGTGGCACGTCGTCTGGTCGATACTCTGCGATCCTCTTCGACATCTTCAGCAACAGCCGCGATATTCTCAGCAGAACGGCTGCTCCGGAGCCGGCTAGACCTGGCAGCATCTCGTGTTGTCCCATACTCTTCTAGGCTAGCCGCTAAACGCCGTAGTGTCTGCGCCCAAATTCACGCTGCGCCAACACCACTGACGAATTATTCCGAAAAAAAATCGCGCTTTTTGAGGAGTATAGCGATTCATGACTTGTTTACGTGTATTTTGTATCTCTTTACTTCACAAATGTCAAAGCAGAACTAACGTTTGCCGCCATTTGCAAAAATTATAGCATCTTCCGAAAGGGTGAATACTTTTGCGCCACCTATTATAATAACTAAGTGGTAAAAATTAAGTACGAATGGGGTTAACAGAAGTAATCAATTTTCTCGATATGAGTGATTTAGAAATGGTTGAACGGAGTGCAATTTTTTAAACATATATTTTACATGAGCTCTAGCTTAAATTATAAATTTTATCTAACTTTATGTTTTTCATTTAAACATTTCAAAGTACATTTAAATATATAGTTATCGACCCTTTCAAGTGTAGCAGAATTACACAGAGTTAATTAAAAGTATGGTGATGGTGATTTAAATTCATTTCTACAGTAAACAACCATACCTTCGTAATAAGTTGCGATTTGACTTTCCGCTCCACTCGCTCGAAAGTGCAAGTATTAACAGTTATTGCGTGTTTTTAAATTCAGGCCACTTGCGGCTAATACTAGTGCATTTCCTACAACAAGTATAATAATTCAACCGTAAGTACTAAATTTATCACAGAACCCCTGCGGAGGGGGTCGAAACTATTATGATCAATAATAAAAGAAAGAGTGGTAAAATCTCATCATCAGACTATGAACTAAATAAAAAATATCTGTTCAAACCGCAAAATTCAATCGCAAAAAATAAATTCTATATAAATAAAAAACAAATTTAAAATGTGTGAAAAATTATCTATCAAGATAAATACGTCGTGGCAATCAACGCAATGGATACTTCTAATTACTTACAGTCCACGCCAGATCATAATGCTAATAAACTTAAATACCAGGAAATAGTTGCCGAACCAAAAAATAAATCCAAAACTGAATTTTCAACAGTTCAAAAGAACAATCAACTAAAACTAAATCTAACAAGCATAGAAGTCTATCGATGCATGACAAAACACTACAGTGAATTAATGTAATTTATCACACTTTTAAGAACCCGGAAGCTAACAATCTTTTAGTAATAATTTAAGAAATATTACCATATAACTGACTGAAAAAGAACTAGAAACTGAGCTAGAAACCTTCAACTACTCCATTAAAAAATTCTGTAGTATAAAAAATGTCCAAAAAATGCCCACACGCACACCTATTGTCAATCTCAATCACGATGTGTAAAATGCACAGGTAACCACCTACATACTAACTATCCCAAAAAACAAAATAAGGACCCACAGTGCGCTAATTGCTTGAAAAAGCATCCTGCAAACTATAGAGGATGCAGCTACTTTCTTAAGATAAAACAGTCAAAAAATAACTATACTACGGAACACGAAACAGATCATACGCACAAGCAACCACTACTAAGCAGAATAGTCATGTAAACCAACCACATTCTCCTAGTCAACGCCAAGAACTCTTAACTAAAGCCTTACCTCAACTCTGCTGAGGCTTCCTAAAACATAATCGACCTCGTCACAATTATATTAGCAAAATTAGTTGAGCTACTCATCCCACATCTGAGGCAATTATTAGCATCCATACTTCCTACCTTACTAACTCATGGAGCCAAATAATCACTCAAATAATTACTAAATTAACTTTGACCAATTGGAATGCCAATAGTCTTAAAATGCAACGCTCCATTTTTATTAAGTCCTTAACCCGCTATAACATAGACATCGATTGCATAACAGAAGCGCACTTTATTAATATTGAAACTTTTCGTATCCTTGGATATCAAGTGCACCGAAAGGACAGAGAAGCTAACATGGCGTCACAGGCGTCATAATCAAAAAAAAAAACTAAAATATCACCTACTTTATCTCACTGATACAAAGAACTTGGAAGCTATCACCATACAATTATACATGAGAAACAATTGCTCCCTAAAATTAATATCTGCGTACAAGCAACCTAACAAAAAATTATTAAACCATAATATAAAAAAATTGTTCAACAGTACAGAGCCCACAATACTTTTAATTGACTTAAACTAAAAAAAAACACCTTATGGGGATGCCGAGCTAATAACTCTGAGAGCATAAGGCTACACAACATCATGACATACCTTTGTATACTTATATCAGCTTCAAATAAATTTATCTATTACTTGTATAGGGCTGACTTTTGCAAAAACCAATTCAACAAACGGTAACCAATGAGCTTAACTCCGACTAACTTCTCGTAATCATGTTTTTCTATGAGATATCTAAAATAAAGTTACCTACACCTAAACTTTACAAAGCGTAGAACACAAAATGGTTTCTGTTGTCTAGTTGCCATCTTGGCAAACACTAAAGTAGCAGGCGATCGAAGCGCGCCGGTGCTGCCTGCCAACAATCGCGTAAAACTCGAAAATTTTCCTGATGATTTTTTAAACAGGATGATTATTTTTAAAACACCCTGTTTTATACATATCAAAGCAAAGAAACTCAAGGATACAAAGTCATAATTTGCGGCCTTTACTGCACTGTGCCCGCTACGCAGTATTCCCATTAGAAAAAGCTTTACTGTCAGATCTATTACAATTATTAAGCATAGAATCACAAGAGCAGCTTTGCCAATATTTTTTGTAGACCTATAACCTGATCTTAAAAACAAAAGTATTTGCCTATTAAATAACGAAGCTGTAAAGGTGGAGTCGTTACACTGAAATACACCTATCATCTAATGTATGAAGTGATAACACAATACAACCACATCAAAACTAACAGTAACCACCCACGCGTATCTGTAAAATGTCAATTGCAAAGGGTGCTTTATTTGGCGTTGATTACCTCGTTAATTATAGAAGCGGCATAGTGCGCATACAGATAAAAATTCAATCAAGTTATTACGACAGTCATTACGTACACTATCTACATTTAGTCAACCAGCACAACGAGGCACACAGCAAAATCAAAGCCGAGATCTTAATAATTAAATGATATTGATATATTTTCCTATCGGAAACATATTTTACAGTTTATTCATACCTAAGAATGCGCACTAACCATGTTATCATGCAGAACACCCTATAGACTTACGAATATATTGATTAGAAGTTCTGTCGGGCATTATGAATTACAACAGTATAAAAAAGCTTCTCTACAAGCAACTATAATTTAAGTTGTAAGTTAACAAACCTAATTACTAAAGAGCGGATTTTATGAACTAAAAATTATAAAATATGTGCATAAATTAAAATGTAATCATAATGTGCAAGAATATGTATTATTAAAAAAAAAGTTTATTTAAAAAAATGAGTCTGATTATAGCCAGGTAATTTTCGTTTCAAAAATAGAATTGTATAAAGTGTAAGCAAGAATTTATTAAATAAATTATACAATAAATTTTACAAAACATTAAAACCAAACTTAAATACATATCTATTATTACAATTATCTACTTCTACGAGCAAAACAATATATAATTAGGTGATTCTCAATATTTTTTGGTAAGAAATTTTGACACTTGTCAGATAATATATGTTTGTATGCAAAAAAACTCTTTTTAAAGCACACATACAGTGTTACTAATATTGAGAATGTCATTTACTTTTGCTAGCAATTCATAATCTACGTTTTTTTAAATATCATTAAATTACAGAAAAAAATATAGCCCATATTTGCTGGAACGGCAGTTATTAATTTTTGGAAATTGTTTATCAAATGCATAGATTCATTTAATGGCATTCTTTCTTCTTCCAGTGCTGTAATTGATTTGCCTACAATTGAATAGTGAGCCCTAAATAATGTCGTAGTTCTAGTTTTCTTACTGGAACTGTTTGCAAATTTGAAAATTAGAGTCTTTATCTTTTCAAAATGCTCGTCATAAAAAACACTGCGTTAAGCCAAGTACCCCATCCCGTGATTACAGACTCAAGAGGCAAGGGAACGTCGAGTAATTTTTCTCTATATAACTGCACCCTCAATAGAGCCTTTACAGACCCTTTTTTGTGCTACTTATTAATGAATTTACTAAAAAAAATTATTTCGAATTCCTTCAGTTACTCTATTTAAACCGTGAGTCAGCCATGTAACATAAATTAGGTTATTGTATAAAACCTTTAGTTGTTGGCCAGCTTTTGTCATGTACGGTGCTGCATAGGACAACATCACAGTAATTTAATTAAGGATTTAAAACTGACAAAGAATAAAGCTGAACTCTCCTGGCGGATTCAGTATTTACTCTTCCTCTTAAAAGGAACTGTCAACATTTTTCAGCGGTGACGACAACTTAATATATTGCAATAATGTTGAAGATGTCATGCTAAAACTAAACTTTCCGCACAAAGCTAACAATTGCAAACAGTAGCAAACCTTAAGACTGTGCTATTGCATAATAATAATGAAATCTCTTCACAGATCCCTGTTGCTTATGCAGCCCTAGATAGAAAAAGTTATTCCATGTGTCAACGCCTTCTGGATCTTATAAATTACAATCAATATAATATGTGGTGATTTTAAAATTATAGTAATTGCCCTACAATTGTGGGTACACAAATTGCAGTTGTTATATATGTGAGTGAGATAGCCGCGTGAGGCATATCCATTATAAACAGAAAGAATGACGTCTACAAACAGCTTTGTTGCCTGGCATTAAAAACATTTCGTACTAACCTCTAGTGAACTCTAACAACGTTGTTTCACCATTGTTGCACATAAAAGTGAGACTGATGAAGGTATTTGCGAAAGCCGTTAACAAAAATAAACGTGCATTTGAATACTTGTGCCAAAAATTTTCACGTCTAAATGCAGAAAAGGTAAAACAGGGTCCCCAGATAGACAAGCTTTTTCAAAACAAACAGCGTGTATCAATCTCAATCCAGATGTACTACATACTTGGTATTATTTCCGGAATGTTGGTACACAATTGGTGAGCAACCTTTCTGCTGAAAATTATTAATATACGTCATCGTGTAACTAAGGAACTATTACCACTGTTTATGGTTGATTTAAAACCTAAGGGAAACAATAGAATCATATTTGATGTAATACATATAAGTGACATAATTGCCTCGATAGAAGCACCCAGGAAAACAAACACTATAGCACAGTGCAAAACCTATTGTAAGAAACGGTTTGTCTGTGTCAAATGTGGTGTAGGACATTCAACTTCCTCTTCAACACTCTAGCCAAATGCGATCAATGTTGTGGAAGCCACTCGGCTAACTATAAAGGGTGGCTGGCATACCACGCCATACAAAGAGCTAGAAACATACTACTTAGGAGATTTACAAATAAAACGCTTCCACAACAAACCTCATTAAACGTAATAAACAAAATAGTCACATATATTATACAAAACCGACCAACCTATTCACAAGCAACTGAGGAAAAACCTAATGACCATCTAAACAATGAACTACAGACAAACATCAATCAAATGCTTTTTAACTTCTTCGTGGAATTTAAAGCAATTTTCGCACAACGCATCAGCCAAAATAGCTCTCGACTGTAATAAACAATTAGCTTAAAATGGCGACCTCTTTACGCCTTGGCCTTTGAAACGCCAAAGGCATTTCAAATCATACTTTCGAAATAATAGTCTGATTACAAATGCAAGATATTGACATCTTAGTTGTATCCGAATCCCATACTACAACTAGAACAGTAACGAAAGTTCTACTATATACCTTTGCAACCCATCCAGACTACACAGCTCACGGTGGATCGACTGTAACTATTAAAAATACAATTGCTAAGTATGAATAAAATACAAAGTGCTACTATAAAAGTTCAAGTTCTTCCTTATTCACTAACAATTGCAGCAATTTATACCCTACACAAGCATGCTACTTCCACTGGGCAATCCGAAGACCTTCTACGACCTCTCGAAACTAAGTTTATTATTGGAAGAGACTGGAACTCCAAAAGTACTGCTTGGGGATCGCAAATAACCACTCCAAAGAGGCGTAATCTTCTGCGTGCAATGCAAAATCTCAACTGCAGTTATCTTCCAATCGGAGAGCCTACATATCGGCCCACTGACACAAATAAATTGCCAGATCTGATCGATTTTGCTGTAACTCGTGGAATAGCAAATACTTACACCCGAACTAAATCTAATTATAATTTATCTACCGACCATACCCCGGTTATCATTACCCTAAGCACAGCGGTCTTTAGCAAAAAACTCCCTCTAAAACTCTGCATCAAATACTCCAATTGGAATTGTTTCCAAAATCTAATGGAAAATGAAACCTTTCCATACAAATCGAAGATGCCCAAGGTCTCGACAAAGCAATCCAACATCTAACAACAACGAAGTAAAATGCTGCCTGGCAACCAACCATTTAAAAGCTGCTAACATTCCCCGTTATATACAAGACCTTGTTGCTGAAAAACACAAAGCGCCGAAGAAGTGGCAACGAACTAAGGACAGACAATAGACTCACCCACCAGCTTTACAACGCACTAATAGAAGCATAAAATGCCAGGTTCAAAGAGTACATCATGCAACTCTTGCCAGTTAACCACACTATATAGAAAGCAACGAAAAAGTTTAAACGACCGATAGTTATGATAGCCCTAATCAAAAAGCTTGATGAAAACTGGGCCAGGGCATCTCGCTACCGTTTTCATAACACTGCAGCCCCAAGGTACTCATGACTACCAGTTGAACCTTTTTCGCCAGCCGAAGTCGTAAACAAATTAAACATACCGATATTCGAAAAGCTCTTGGACATGACCTAATAGTGTGTGAAGTTTAACAAAATCTTTCTCGTAAAGCTGTAGTGCTGGTTATCATTGTTTACAATTGCATTCTACAATTATGCTACTTTTCTGTTCATTGTAAATACGCCCAAATTATCATTATTGCTAAACCTGGTAAACCATCTACACAACCAATCAGTCTCTTTTCCTTACTGTCCAAGATTTTCGAACAGCTGTTTTTAAAAAAATTGAGGCAACTGTAGATCTCGATAGTATAATCCCACCCCATCAATTCGGTTTCCGACAACATCTTTCGACAACTACCAAAGTCATAGGATTCTTACTCATGTCATGGAGAGTTTAGAAAAAATGTGCATTTTTGGACATTAAACAGGCTTTCGCTAATGTATGGCATGAGGACTTGCTATATAAAATTAAACTACACTTTCCAAGCCAATTGTACCTAGTCCTACAATCATACCTGACTGAGAGGACCTACTAAGTCAAAATCAATAATACAGTGTCAGAATATCATAAAATCATCTCCGGAGTACCTCAGGGAAGTGTAGTTTGCCCGTCACTCTATTTACTTTACGCATCAGACATACCAATAGCCATGTTCGCTGATAACACGGCTATCCTTTCAGCTAACGAAAAACGAGAAATAGCGGCAGCTCATTTATAAGCATACCTAGATACTCTGCAAGATTAGTTTCACAAATGGCGAATAGCAGTAAATAGAGACAAATCTGCTCACGTTTATCAACAGGCACACTGTTTGCCCACAAGTCAGATTTAACGATGCTCTGATATCCCAGAAGACCACAATCAAGTTTCCTGGGCTGCATCTAAACCAGAAACTAACATGGAGTGCACATATCAAAACCAAAAGGGAGCACATGGACCTAAAGATTAAACAAATGAACTTGCTTGTCGGCAGATGATCCCAACTATCCTTGTTTCACAAATTAATTTTATATAGTCATTATTAAACCTATCTGGAGATTAGGGATCCAACTGTAGGGCTGCACGAACGCGTCCCATATCAAAATACTACAAGGATTTCAAAAATTCGTAGATCAATAACAAATGCTCCGTGGTATGTTACAAATAAAACTCTACACAACGATCTGGGGATACCATATGTAACCAACAAAATCCAGCGACTTACGAAACAATACATTAAGTTGCCAGGACATGCAAATCATTTGATTGACCAACTCGGCAACCAGCCGACCGTCACCAGAAAACTGAAAAGACAATGGCCACAAGGCCTATCCTTGTAACCAGCCAGGTGTAGTGTGAAATCATGTGGAAACTGGCATTGGCCGGACCCCTTTATGTGACGTAAATCACATTCATTTGCTTATTACTTGTAACTGAATAGATTGTAAAAAAGCAAATCCAATAAAGGAAAAGTCATGTTGATTAATAAAATGGGTTATCGTCAAGTAATTAATTTTAAAATATTTGCTTTATGTAATTATAATGTATGCGTTTTTGTTGACGATTACATGCACATTTTTATTTATAAAAGTTTATACTAATAATCTATTATTAATTACTTTCCTAGAATGATTAAGAAAGCAAGCGAACCACAATCGAGAAAATAGGGAATGGTAAAGGGTGGTGACATTAGCTGTTGTTTGCTTAACTAGAAAAATGTACAAGCGGAACCGAGATTCTAGATAGCACAAAAGTAGCTAGGAAAATGTGATAAATATATAATTAGATGGTGCTTATTTAACTATCTGATTATACTAGTGTCATGTATGTCATTATAAAATAAATATTAACTAGACTCTAAACCAATAACTACTAATAATTTCTTCAATGAACAAAGTGACCTAGACAGGTGAACAACACTTTGTTTCATTACAACGTATCTTGCAAAAACTGTCAAAAGCCGAAAACATGGCCAAGCAGATTGCGGAAAATTGTTTGTCGTGCGCGTTTAAACCTGTAATAATGGCAGTTTCCCTGCTGGGAATAACAAACCTAAAAATCGATTGTTCCGATTTAAGTGCGTACCACACAACAAATGTAACGTATTAAAATTTTTGTTATGTAACAGCGTTGTGTTTGGTACCCTTCTGTGTTATGGTACTATTTCTTATATTCATCATATCGTCTAACAAAATAGATCGCAACGAGATCCTCTTAAACTAGTAACACTTTTCACAGAAACTTGTCTGTGTGCGATCTATTGCTATTATTGTATTGTGCATACCAAAAGCGAGTGCTGTTAAGGCATATTTAATTAAAACAGAAAAAATATTGGTTTACACAAAAATAAGCAGATTCAGAGTGCTTTTTAAGACGTAGCAAAACATTTGGGTATTTCTTTCTCATTGCATTTTATCCTTTAATCTACATGTTACATCTGTTGCTACAAGAAGGCACATCTTACGTGATACGCCTGCTTTACTATCAGGTTCGTCCATCGACGTTGCAGTTATGCTCATGTTTTTAGATATCATTGGTGCTTACAAGGTTTTGATGTTACAATTCCAAGGAATTCTAAAAGGTAAAATGTCAAAAATGAGTCACAGTGGTAGTCTGCTAAGATCTTTGCAAATAGCTTCTAAACTATATTCTGCGCTAATTACTAACCTGGATCGCATAAACCGTTATTCTAACCCTTTATTTCTGGTTTTAATGCTTATTGTCTTAATAATGCGGTTATTGTGATATTTAGCAAAAGTGCGGATGTTACTCTTTTGAGCTTAACGGGGTTGCAATTGGAGTTTTTTGTATCTTATAGTGCACTCATATTATACTTGATGTCAGTTGCGAAGCTACGGAATGTGGTAAGTTCTCTTATTCTGTTACTCAAATTTACCAATTACACAATTTTATATTTAGGAATTTAAAATTTTACACTTAGTTGCCCCTTTTAAAATTAGTCTATTAGTTATTCTAAAGACACTATAAATTATTAAAGAATTTTTAACCTTATTAATTTTAATTTTTCCCGGCGATTTTTATAAATCTTATACCTTATTATTATTGATTTTAGTTGCATCAGTCAATCAGTTTCTTCCAAAAACCTATCCAATGTCTCAGTAAATATTTTGTTTTTTTATAAATTTTTTGTTATAATTTTACCTTTTTAATTTTTGTTATTAACAAAGAAAATCCAATGAAATGCAAAAAATAGCACTGACTTTTTCAACTATGAACCAAATTTTATTTTTTAATGCTTTTTTAATCATCGCTGATTACGATCAAATGTAATTTATTTTGTTATGTTTGGAACCTAGAAAACAAATTTTTATAAACCGTTATATATTTATTGTTCCAGAATGATCATGTATGAATCTGCGAGGCGTTATAAAATAATTTAATCAGTATGAATGCTTGTAGATGGAAATTCTCATTAAAGCCATAAATATCCAAAAGCCTACAATTGGAGCTGGAGGCAAGTTTGTCGTAGGCGTGAAGTTAACAGGTTCGGTAATTACTCCTTCAGCTACAGCTTCAGCACCATAAATTTCCGGAAAGAAATGGGTAAACTGATACAATCCGGGATACAAAAGCAGATAATCAGAAATTTTAATTCGCTCATAGAAAGTTTACAATCTCCGGAATTATCTTAAGAACGTTATGGTTATTCACACAGCACACACTAAAATTCTACTCTATATAGTGTGGTATACATATGGGGTAGAAGCGGAAAACATATCACTTAAATGTATTCGCCAGAAAATAATTATTACGAATCATCAATAATTACGAATCAGTTAACCAGTGATCTTAATAATGGAACCAGCAGTTCTCAGCAAGAGAGGAAAGGAGAAGTATTCATATAACGGATATTTGTACGTTTTCGACAAAGTTAGTAAAAGAGACGCTAGTTTACTATTTTGGCAGTGCAAGGAAGTGGATCGCTGTAAAAGAAGAATTTACACGAAAGCTGGAGAAGTGGTCAACGAAATCAACAATCATTCTCGCCCTTCCTCGGCAGCAGCTATAGAAGTAGCAACTGTTGTCACCCAAATCAAACGTCGTGCAGAAGAAACTCTAGAGGGAACAAGTGTAGTTATATATCAGTATGTAATTGATGTGCCTCAAGTTGTTTTCCAAATAATACAGCCCTAAGAAAAAAGTAATCATGCGAAAACTGAATCACATCAATGCTGCGCTTGCTGATCCTGCAGATCTAAACGATCTGGTGTTGCCAAATACATATAAGATATATGTGCCTCAACCAGGAATAGAAGAAAATTTTTTGCTAAGCGACGATGGAAAGGGAACAAATAGAATTTTAATTTTTAAAAGAGAGAGCTGGTTGCAGCATTTACATAATGCCAATACATGGTACGCTAATGAGACCTTCCCAACAGCACCGAGGCTATTCTCCCAAATGTATATTGTTATGGCAACAATATATGGAGGAGTGCATCCTATATTGCATGCTTTGTTACCTAACAAGCAGCGTATTGCATACACACATATGTTCGACCTAATTAAAACACTAGTGCCAAATTTAAGTCCAGCATCTATCATTTGTGATTATAAATATGCAGCTTTTAGTGCCATAAAAGATAGATTTCCCGAAGTAAATGTAAAAGGTTGCTTCTTCTATTGGTCATAAAATATAAGGAAGCATTTGGCTCAGATTGGTGTTATTCGTCAACACGACAATGATGCTGAATTTGCATTACGAGCATTTATCCAACAACGTGAAATTTATACCAGAGAAGATCGCGCCAATAATAATGCAGAGGCAGCCAATCATCGATTGCGTTGTGAATTAGGTATGCATCACCCAATTATTTGGAAATTTATAGATGGATTGCGAAAAGCACAGAAAGGACGAGACGCTTATTTTGAGCAACTTATCGCCGGACATTTACCACCGACGATGAACGTATTCGAAGAATTGTCTTAAATTATGGAAACAGGGAACCTCTAGATAATTTACGTGGCTTAGCACAAAATTACCAAATGACTCAATAATCTTATTTTTTCTATTTCCTTTCATATGCATATCACGTATTCCTTTAATTTAAAAGTGTAATATTAAATTTCTTGGTTTTATTTGCATTGCAAGTTTTATTTATTATTTCTTGTTCTTGTTTTGAAAATTCAGCCATCCTAACATTAATGCGAAAAATAAATTAAAATTAGCCAGCGTAGAACCGGCTGGCGTCGAACCGGCTGGCGTAGAACCGTCCCGACGTAGAAACGGCGGCGATGAACTGGTGGCGAAGAACCGGCGGCGTAGAAACCTCCTAGACCCCCCCGGCTATGCTCCAACCGCCACAGTCGCTTTGAAGTGGAAGAAACGTTGCAGCGAACTCCTCGCTGTTGCAGTAGATCTGAGACATTTGTTCTGCGCTATTTAATATTATACAATGGGCCAGACGTATGAGCTGCGTTGACGTAAATAGTCTTGTAACCTGCAGGTCAAATTTCGCTGTATATCACTTGTGACTTAGGAAAGTAACGCAAACAAACATTACTGTGGCTTATTATAGCGACCAACACATGCCTGTACAAAACGCGCAACAATTTATACTGATGCAGGCATATCAAAACCATTAAATGCAATTTATCCCGAATAATCAGTATATGCCATCAAAAAATTTATTGTCAAACTTTACAGTGAACGACATATTCCAGTATCACCCATAAACTGCGGTTCATTATAACAATGCAGATGTAGATAAACTACCAACAAAACAATTAACGCATGAATATGATCAGCAAATAGCGGAAGGCAGAAAACGGGCCCGTAAAAAAACAGCGGCATTACTCGGAGTTAATCCAAGTCGACTAAATAAACAGAATACTGGGTGAATTCTACAAACCACTTTCAACCCGTTACTAATCAAACGGATTTCGATCCAGAGCGTAAAGCAAACCCAACGGCCAAGGAACCCGAGCTACCCTCAATAATCTCATCAGGGGTGAACGTCATCGATCCACTTGTGCGCTTACTAGAATCGATCGCTATAAATAAATGTGCATTAAAAATAACAAGTGAAGACGAAGTAAAAATCTTATCACATACATTCGAAGCGTACACTGTTAAAATCTAGCCTTAAGTTTACCGAATTTCATACCTATCAGCAAAAACGGGGCGAAGCTTCAATGTAGTTCTTAGAGATATAAATGCATCTACTAATCTAAACGAGCTAAAAGAAGAAATAAATTCACTTGCCCAAAAAGTCACCAATATTGCCAACATATAGCAAAGAGGCACAAAAATAGCTCTACCATCTTTTTTGTGAAGCTAAGAACGGTTAAAATAAAAATAATGTTTACAATATAGGCAGAATGTGCTATTTGATAGTTACATTCGAGCCATCTAATGTAAATCGCAAGATCTCACAATCTCACAAATTACCCTAAAAATTTCTGTACCATAAACCTATGGTGCGTCAAATGCGCTTTAAGCGACCTCGTCGCCCAATGTTAACACGAAGAAAAAATCCTGACGTTAAATGTGGAATTTCTAGCTTGCAGGAGACTGCAACAAAAAACGTACCTCCCCGCCGTTAAGAAACAGGTAACTTACGCCAGCTCATCGGTTTTCTACAAAACTGTCTAACTAAACATCGGTTACGCCCAGGTATTGAACATTAACAAACAACCCCATTACAAAGGCCAGCAATCCATACCTAAAAGGTGTCCCAAAATTAACGCAAGATTTGAATTAAATAGAAAACACAGTTTTTAGTCTTTTGATTGTGATTGTTTTTATTGAATCATAAACTATATAGGATAGGGTTATTTATGGAATAGCACATCGGGCAAATGGCCTCCACGGCTTTGCATACACATACGCACCCGTTTGTCGAAATTTCCCATGACCATTCTGCATAAATGTGGCTGAATTTCGTTGATGCAACGTTGAATCTCGTCCTTTAATGCACGCGTGGTTGTGGGCTTGTTGACATAGACTTGTGATTTTAAATAACCCCATAAAAAGAAATCTAATGGTGTTAGATCACATGATCTAGGGGGCCAATTCTGATCACCGAAACGAGAGAGTACACGATCTGGAAATGTCTCATGCAGTAATTGAAGTGTTTCACGGGCTGTATGGCATGTGGCACCGTCTTGTTGAAACCACATATTGGCCACATCAATATCATCCAATTTCAGCAAAAGAACTGTGTTATCATGTCGCGATATCGAGCACCAGTAACAGTCACTGCTTGACCAGCCTCATTTTCAAAAAAGTATGGTCCAATTATGCCTCCAGCCCAAAATCCACACCAAACAGTGACACGTTGTGGATGCATTTGTTTTTCGACAATCACATGTGGGTTCTCAGAACCCCAAAAGCGGAAATTTTGGCTATTAACAAACCCATCAAGGTGAAAATGTGCTTCGCCGCTTTTGATTTTGCTCAAAAATCAGCATCCATTTTTTGATGCTCAATAATCCATTCAACAAACTCTCTTCGCTGTGCATGGTCATTAGGCTTCAGTTGTTGTGTTAATTTAATTTTGTAAGCATGGAGACACAGATCTTTAGTGAGTATACGCTGTAGAGAGCTTCTTGAAATTTGAAATTCTTGTCCACGACGCCGAATTGAGGTTCCTGGATTGTCACCGACACTCTCACGCACTGCTTCGATGTTGACATTTGAACGGCTTGTTTTTGGACGACCAGTGTGTTTGGCGTCTCCAACGGATCCTGTCTCTAGGAAATTTTCAATTAATTTCTTCACAGTTGACGAAATTAAAACACTATTCCGACCATATTTTGTATGAAATTTTCAAACAGCGGCCGCCAAGCTTTCATTATTTTTGAAATATTGTTCAATAATGAAGACACGTTGTTCTATCGTGTAACGCTCCATTTTTACTAACCCTAAACTGTCAGCTGTCGATTTGTTTTTGTTTTAGGGTTGTCAACACTTTACTGCATAAATGGCGGCAAATTTAAATCTTGCGCTAATTCTGGGACACCCTTTACAAATAAAACAAACGAGCTGCAAGAACTTAACTCTTAAAAACCCTTATGGAACAAATAGGCAATGTGTTAACTTTACTAACCGCAGTTGTTTTCAAGATAAGTTAGTGATTTACATCTTAAAATGGACAAACTTGCCTATTTTAGATTAAACTACTGGATAGACATGCTAGTCGCCGAATCTTACTATAAGGATCGTACTTACATAAAATTCCAAATTACACAATATATACTACAAAACACCCAGATAGTACGACCCACGCTGGAACAGCAGTTATTATTGGAAATTCTATTAAACATCATAGACTACCCATATATAATCTTGCGCACCTACAGGCTACCACAGCGGCAATAGAAGACTGAAAAGGTCAGCTGATACTCTCAACAGTATACTGCTTTCCACATCACAATAATAAACTAAAGCAATATGAATATTATCTCCAAACGAAGATTACCAGGTTGACTCCTGGTGGTGATTACGTACGCAGTGATGATCTTGGCTACCCACAACCAAAGAAGGAATTTTTTTATGATATAATAGCATATTTACAATCTACTTCCAGAGGAAAGGAGTATTAAGTAAATGCGATAAATGTAATACAAAGTGTATAAGGGAAGCATTCACTAATACTTTACCTTTGGATGATTTCTTCTTTCTTATATTAAATCTTGAGGCCAGGTTCTGTAGAGTCTTCTTGTGTTTGGACCGCTTTCATATAACTGCTCTACCAGAGCGTTGTCGTAGTTGATTATTTGATTTTGGTATTTAATAACACTGCGCTCGATCTCTTCTTTAATGGTTGGAATTTTTAAATGGGTATGAAGTGTGAGATTACTGACATACCAAGGAGCATCTGCCAGGATTCTGAGAACTTTAGACTAAAACCTTTGTATGATTGCCAGGTTTGATGGTTTAGCACTCCCCCATCACTGAAGCCCGTAAGTCCAGATAGGTTTGATTATACATGTGTATAACAGAATTTTGTTATTTAACGACAGCCTTGATTTTCGTCCAAGAAGCCAATACATTTGTCGAAGTTTGATGTCCATTTGTTTACGTTTAGTCTTGGTGTGGCTTTTCCATGTTAATCGTTGGTCTAGGGTTAGTCCCAGGTATTTCACTTCAGATTTCGTAGGTACGGATATGTTGTTGATTATTACAGGTGGACAGGTCGCTCGTCGATTAGTGTACGTGCTTGAACCGATTTAGCTTGGTTAATCTTCATTCTCCATTTATAATACCATTCCGTAAGTAGATGCAAATGGGTTTGTAGGTGTTCGGAAACTGTTGTAGGATTTTCACTAGTGGATAGCACAGCAACATCATCGGCGAATGAGGCAATTGTAGTAGTATTTGTTTCAGGTAGATCGGTGGTGTATATTAAAAATAGGAATGGTCCAAGGACGCTACCTTGTGGGACACCGGATTCTACAGCATGAAAGTTAGATTGACATCCGTTGTATTTTACTGAGAAGTTTCTATCAGTTAAATAGGATTTTAGGAGGAGATATAGATTAGTAGATAGTGTGTGTTCAACTTGTATAGGAGATCAGGATGCCACACTTTATCAAAAGCCTGTTGGATATCGAAAAATACAGCATTACAGAATTTCTTCTCTTCTAAACTCTTAACAATCGTGTTTACTATTCTATGCACCTGCTGGATTGTTGAATGTCGTTCACGAAATCCAAATTGGTGGTTGGGGAGCAGTGTCATAAAGTCACGTTCCTCAAGAATTCTTCGTAAAAGGAGTCGTTAAAATACTTTACTTGTGATAGGTAAGCGGCTGATGGGTCGATAAGATGTTGTTTCATGTGGAGGTTTGCCTGGTTTTTGAATCATAATTATTTCAGCATATTTCCATGCAATTGGATAATAGGTTAAGCTTAACATACGGTTATAGATGACTGTTAAAAGTAGAATAGCTTTCTTAGACAGGTATTTCAGTATTAGTCCTGTAAACAGGTCATATCCCGGAGCTTTATATATGTCAAGTTTGCTTATTTCTTTTTTAACTAATGCAGGCGTGAAAGGCTTAATTGGCATGGTATTTGAATTAAACTATCTACCTCATCGTCTGGATACCCTTTAATGGGTTGAAACACTTCAGCTAGGTACGTGGCAAAAGTATCGGCCTTCTCCTGATCACTACGCGCCCACTCTCCATTGGATTGTTTAATTGGTGGGACAGCCATCTGAGGTCTTTTCAACTTTTTTGTTGCCCTCCACAATGTATTATCATTAGGCGAAAGTTTAGTAATATATTGTGCATAATTATTATTTTGGATTTCTTTAAGTGCAACTTTTAGTTCTCTAGACAGTCTATTATATTGATGTTGGTCAATATTGTTCCTTGATCTTTGCCAGACTTTTCTAGCACTTCGTTTCTTAGCAATTAGTTGTTTGATGCACAACGGCACAGAGGGAAAGTCAGTGGTTTTGTGATCGTTTTGAGGAGTAGAGTGCCAAGCTGCTTGTTGTACTATTTTTGTGAAGTATTTTACTGCTTCATTTAGGTCTTCGGGAGATTTTATTCGCAGCTTAAAGTTAATATTTGTTTCCAGGTAGACTTCGAATTTCGCCCAAATCGGTATTTTTAGAGGTTAGTTTAGGAGGTAGTGGTTTATTAATGACACTGGTACTTATACTGCATATGACTGGTGTGTGATCGGTAGATAAATCAAAGTTTGACTCAATTAGGCAATTATTTCTTGGAAAACCGCAAGTGATGAAGTAGTCTACTTGGGTCGGTTGGCCAGTAGGTAGGTATTCCGTTAGTGAGATGGTCATAATTGTTATCAATCATGGTTCGCACAGGGTTTCGAACTTTTGGTGTGCTAATTCTCGTGCCGAAATGGGTGTGCTTGGCATTCCAATCGCCCCCTACGATGAATTTGTTACCAAGGGTACTGAGAAAGTCTTTGCATTCGTCTGACGATATAGCATGTCTTGGGGGGCTATAGATAGCAGAAACCGTAAAGTGCCATGGAAGAGCCTTTATTACTACACTTGTTGCTTGAATTTTGGAAGTTTGGTACGAGGGTAGTTCATGATGAGAAATCGAATTACGTATAATTACAGCTGAACCTGCATGGGCTGTATTATCATGATGGACAGTATTATATGTCGTGAATTGTGGTACATTAAAAGTTGTACGATTGGTGAAATGGGTTTCTGATATGAACAGAATGTCAGTGTTGTTTAAATTTAAAAATGATATTATTTCATGCTTGTGATTGAGCAATCCATTAGCGTTCCAAGTAGCAATTCTGAGAATATGAACATTGTTTTGAATTCATTCAAGAAAGTTGTTAGTTGTTCACCTAAGGTGTGTGTTTGAGGAGCTTGTGTGAGGTTGCCTTTAGCAGCGACGTTTGCATATGTTGATTATATATTTTGTGTAGAGCCACTTTGTGGCATCCTTGTGTTGGTTGGGAAGTCGTTAGTTTGTGTATTTCCATTTGGGATAAATCCTTGCTGTTTATTTATGCAAGTTATATTGTTAGGTCTATTTCTTGTTGCCACTAGGTTCTTATAAACGGCACGGCCTTTGTAGTTGGCGGAGTGACCTTTTCCACACAATGCACATTTTGCTGGTGTGATTTTGAGTTTCTTACATGTTTTAGAATCGTGCTGTTCTCCACACTTTACACAGTTATAAGGTTTGGTGCAATAAGATTTCGAATGATCGTATGCTTGGCACCTCATGCATTGTATTATATCTCTGTTCCTTCTGGGTGGTTCTACTGTTATTTTGGTGTTACATAAAAAATTTTTTTTAAATATTTCTTTATTGTTTGACTGAGTTTCCAAATCAGCGAAGAACAGAGATAATGGTTCTTTACTCATTCTGTGCTTCACGTTCATGATATTTCGGACGTTATGACCTACGTTTTCTAGATGTGCTTTAATGTCGTAATTGGAATGGAGAAATTTCTAATTACCATGCGGTATGCACGCACTTATTTAATTTGGTACGTATGGTGTACGATGTTTTCTTCTTTTAGGTGGCGTACAAGTTTTCTGTACGTTTCAATTGTATGTGCAGTGATTTTGACTGTTTCATTAGCTAGGGTTTTACTATAGTAGGTTTCTTCCTCTGCTACTAAGGCGAGATTGGTGATCATGTCTTTAAAGTTTTTTACGCCGTAGATAAATATAGGGGGTGGTTTAGGAGTTCTATAAGTGTTCAATTTATTACTAGGATTTTCTGTTTCGGCTAACTCGTTTGGATTTATTGTAGATAACGGATTATAACGATTTTGGATGTTTGCGTGATAAGTGGCGGGAACACTTGATTCATTATTTGGTCTTTCTCGTTTGCGCTTTTTAACAACTTGACACGAACGTTTGTTGTCTGTTTCGGGTTCTCCGTTGCTAGTGTCTATTACTATGCGTTATACAGGCTTATTGTGTGGGTTTAAGGCCGTAGGTTGTGACATGAGCGGTTGTGGGGGTTGTAGTTGGAAATTGATTGGAAGATTAATACCCTGATAAGTAGCTTGTGGGTTATTGGGAGACCGTTGAGGCTGAAATGATTGCTGTAGTTGTGGGGCATTATGCATGGGTACACCTTGTTGTTGCCAATACATTTGATTAGGGATGTTGGGGGTAGGATACCCAAAGGGTTGGTTAGGTTGTTGTGATATGGGGAACATCACTGATGACTAATTTAGATCAAATTGCTTACTTGGTATCTAGTATTTGTCGCACTTTTAAATAAAATTGTCTTGTAAGAATAAATTCATAAATAAATATCTCTGTCGCGCGTGTATCGACCGATAGCGCTATCACTTACCTTTCCTGCTTTCGGAGCGAACGATTTGCACTTCCTTATGCAAATAATGCGGGCAACTGGCAATCGAGTGCATGCATATATAACGCGCGCGCCACGGGCACACATCCACTCGTCTGCGAGGCTAGCGGCCGACTTTTAGAAAATTATTAAAAACTTTCACTAATAACAGACTGCAGAGGCGAACCTACCCACTAGCTAATCTGACCTAGCAAAAATGGCTGATTTACTTAATTTCCATATCGTAAACGTAGTAAATCCAAATTATTTAATGTCACATCTTGTCTCGATCTCACAAGGGAGCACCCGCCAATCTTTTTTTTTTGGCGCACTTACAGGCACTGCAGCCGCAAGGGCTTATTGTACCCACTAACATGCACTTAAATGTTAGGACATTTACACACACCCATGGGTTGAGCGAGACTGGTTGAACCATCTGAGACACCGCGTCCCCACCCGCCAATCTTACTTACCATGGAAACACGCGTGATCCTCAATTCAAAGCTTTCTAGTCTCTGAACAAATAGGCGGACTAAAACTTTTTCGGAAATATAATTGACGAAACTTTACTGCTCGACGCTTCTCTAGATATAAAAGATTGAATTACTGCAGTAGAACTATTTAATTAAACCATCCAGCAAAACGCATGGAAGGCAACGCCATCAAAAACCCAGAATATTGTGTTCACATATTGTCCTATCGCACTGAAGAAACATAGATTGCGAAGAAAAGGCAAACTACCAGGCACCCTGACGATAAACGAAGATTTAATCGTAAAACATCGGAAATAAAACAACTTCTATCGGATATCAAAAATGAATCGATACAAAAGTACCTACAGCACTTGTCTCCAACGGAAGCTACAGAATACTCCCTCTCGAGGGCAACAAAAAGATTAAGGCAACCATAGAAATATAAGACGTTATTGCGTCTTTTGTATAATACTTGAGTGACAAGTAACGAAGAAAAGAATCTAGTATTTGCCAATCACTTGGCAGCAGTTTTTACACCATATGATACTAAAAGCACGTTCGAAGAAGAACAAGAAATCTAACGTCAGCTATGAGGGATCATCAGTTCGATTTCCGAGAAAATGATGCCATAATTTAACAGGTATATCGAGTGGTCGACAAAATTATAAAAGTCTTTAACGACAAACGTTTCTGCACGGTCATCTTCATAAATGTCACACAAGCTTTTGATAAATGGTGGTGTGGCGGCCTTTCGTCCTTGGACCAAAACGGCAGATGGGGCCTTTCGCTCAGCGTGCGAGCCTGCATGCGCCATCGGCTACATACTGAAATTACATTCCGACAATTGCTGTTGTGAATTGATGAAACTCCTCCAGACTGCTCATGTTTAAATTCTATTGAAGATTTATAATCGAGTATTAAATATAAACTAAATATTTTATGAAATATTTCGTAGCAATGTGCATTTAAATACCAATTTTATTGACGCGCAGCGTGTGCAGTATTTGATTAGTAAATTAACTCATGACGCTTTAAAATTAACCGCAGGTGTTATTCCTACAGGGGATACTTATAATATTATATAAGATAGTCTTGTTAAGAAGTATCAAGATAAACGTAGTTTAGGCATTCATTATCTGAACAACATTTTCAATATTAAAGGATGCGACGGTACTGCTGTTAGTTTGAATGCATGTCTAGAAAAATATTCCCCGTCCGTCGCTGCATTAATACAGTTAGACATTTCCGACCTATTAGGCTTTGTCTTATTGCATTGTGGTTCAAGGAAACTTGATCCCCAAACACTACAACAATGTGAGAATAGTATGAGCGGAAAAGAATTACCTTTCTATAAAGAATTTCTTTCTTTCTTCTTCTTTCTTCTTTTCAGCCTTGTGGCGACCAGTATTGAGCATAGGCCTCCCCTTTGATTCTCCAACTCTCTCTATTCTGTTCTGTGTCCGTCCATTTCAATCCTGTAACCTTCTTGATGTCGCCGTACCAGCGTGCACCTGGTCTTCCTCTAATTCTTACTCCTGTCCATGGTCTCCAGCGTATAATTACAGCGTTCCACCTATTATCCGTTAATCGTGCTACATGACCTGCAAAGCTCCATTTCAAGTGTGTAATTCTATTTATTATGTCTGTAATTTTGGTTCTTTATCGTATCCAGCTATTCCTTTTCCTATCTCTAAGGGTGATACCAATCATTAACCTCTCCATGGCTCTCTGTGTAACTCCCAGCTTTGTGACTATATGTTTAGTAAGAGTCTATGTTTGTGATCCATACGTTAATATAGGGAGTATGCATTGATTGAATATTTGTGATTTTATATATTGGGGAATTTTTTTTATTCTTTAAGATCTTCGATAGCTTAGTAAATGCTGCCCAACCTAAGCGCCTTCTTCTTTCCACCTCTACGTCCTTATTTTCTTTGCTCATTTGCATGATTTTACCAAGGTATATATGTTTACTGTTGTATGTGTTTCTTGTGGACACA
This sequence comes from Sinelater perroti, assembly GCA_036346155.1. Classification (NCBI taxonomy): domain Eukaryota; kingdom Metazoa; phylum Arthropoda; class Insecta; order Coleoptera; family Elateridae; genus Sinelater; species Sinelater perroti. The sequence continues at coordinate 4,968,641 of JARFIY010000332.1, forward strand.
TTATTTTGGTTTTGACCAAATTTATTTTAAGTCCTATGTTTCTCGATGCTTGTTCCAATTGTGTTATCATTTCTTGTAGGTCTTCTGTATTGTCTGCGATTAAGACTATGTCGTCAGCAAATCTGAGGTGGTTGAGCTTCTCTCCATTGATGTTAACTCCCTTGTTGTACCATTTCATTTTCTTGAACACTCCCTCCAGTGCCATTGTAAAAAGTTTGGGTGATATGGTATCCCCCTGTCGGATGCCTCTATTGACAAGTATTGCATTTGTATACTCATTTAATTTAATTTTTTATTTGGCTTGGTTGTAGATGTTGTTGAGTAACTCTGTATATATGATGAATGCGGGCGCAGTCTAGCTCTTTCATAATTGACCATGAGAGGTAGCGGGTAGATACCCCTCTGCATTCCCAACAGAGGGCAGATCTATTTTAGGAATGCAATCCTGCCTACGCGAGCCGGGATTCCCCCAATCCCTATCTGGGGGGAATCCTGTCCCATAACCTCTATCCTAGCCACACCACTTCCCTTTCCCTTCCATAACCCACTCGCCAACTCGCACTTGGCCAGCGCGGCGAGTTATGGCCAAAAACCCCTCAATGATGACAACAGCGATCTCCGAAAAATTTCTCCAGATGGGTCAACCAGACTGTTTGGAATCCCACACCGCAAAGGCGGTCTGCCTCATGGAATATGGGGAGGCAAGATATCGCTTTCATCGAAAAACTTCAAGAAGGCAAACACACTAACCCTAGCAACATATTACTGCCAATCACTGCTAAATGATTATCAACTGCATGAGCTCAAGAACGAAGCAAAGAAGATAAAATGGGACATAATAGGTCTCGCCAAAATACGAAGAAAAGAGGAAGAGGCTATTGTTCTGCAGTCTGGTAACACCCTGTATTACAAAGGTCATGAAACTGAAAGCCAGAAAGGCGTGGGTTTCCTAGTAAGCAAGAGAATAAACCGAACGTCAAAATGTTTAAAGGAATATAAGAACGTGTTGCATATATAACAATAGAAACAAGCAAACAAGAAAATAAGAAAATAATTCAAATATACGCTCCCACATCCACTTACGATGACGAAGATGCCGAACTATTCTATGAAGATGTAATCAGAGCACGAAACGAAAACAAGTGCAAACACGACATTATCATGGGCGATTTTAATGCGATACTAGAACAACAACAAACAGAAGAAGAAATGTATGTAGGGAAATATGGACTGGGACAAAGAAACCACAGAGGACCTTCTTTAATAAGAAACAACAACGCAAATGGACCTGGATAAACCCGGATGGCAGAACAAAAAATGAAATAAATTATATACTGTCGTCTTCCAGAGAACTTATCCAAGATATTACCACCTTAAATGCGTTTCACACTGGCAGTGACCACCGAATAGTTCGAGCCAAAATCACTATAACAACGAAAAGAAACAAATATAAACCAAAACAAAGAATAGCAATAGATACAGAAACACTTAAATAGAAGAACCAAATGTACAGAGAAAATTTAAAAAACTCAATAATCCAGATAGAGAAAACAGATGAAACAGAAGATGGATTGAACAAAGCGACAAAACAAATAAGCAATGTCATAAAAGAAGCACTTCTGAAAGTAGCAAAGAAAACACCCAAAACAAAAAAGCAAAATAACACCAGAAACAAAAATAACGATTGAAAAACGGAAATCACTATATAGAGAAGGAAAATATGCTACAAATGAATACAGAAAATAAGAAAACAAACGAGGAAGATGATACGGAAAGATCTAGATAAACACTTTGAAGATATGACACAAACCATCATCGTACAAAATAAAAAGCTGAAATGTTTAAAAAGAAACCTAGTCAGGCATGAAATAACAACATTGAAAGACAAAAGTGGAAGAGCGGAAAGAGACAAAAACAGAATGTTGAACATTGCTGAAGAATACTATAAGACCTTGTATGCATTACAAATTAAAAAACCCAAAGAACAGGTGGAGAGAAAAGTAATGAATATTGGCTCGGAAGACATCCCTGAAATCGCGGAAGAGGAAATAAGCTATGCCTTGAAGTCAATGAAGAACAACAAAGCGCCGGGAGAAGATGAAATACTGGTAGAAATGCTAAAAGAAGGGCAAGAAATACTAATACCTAAATTAAAACAGCTCTTTAACATCTGCCTCAAAGAAAGAACAATACCAAAGGACTGAACTAATGCAGTAGTGGTAATTCTATTCAAAAAAGGAGATAGATCACTAATCCAGAACTATAGACCGATAAGTCTCCTGTCTCAAATGTACAAGCTATTAATCAAAATAATAACAAACAGAATTACGAACAAGCTAGATGACTATCAACCTGTGGAGCAAGCTGCATTTAGAAAAGGTTTTGGTACTTGTGATCACCTCCTGACAATGAAGATACTAATAGAAAAGAGCATCGAATATAACCTCCCTTTGTATTTGACGTTCATTGACTACGAAAAGGCTTTCGACTCTATGGAGCATTGGTCAATTATGAAAGAATTTATTTCATTTACGCAAAATTATGTCAAAGTACTCGAGCGCTCGCATGTTAATAATGCACAAACCAGGCCGCGCGCAAAGTCCAGTTTAGCTTATCATAGCCGTGGCACGCAAAGTACCTGCAAGTCGTTTTTACCGAGTGTACCGGTTTTTAATACGCGTTGCGCGCTATGCGACAGAGAACATCAGCTGTTTCAATGTTCTCAATTTAAAAATATGAAATCACCGCAAGTGCGTACGGAGTTAATTAAAGCGAAACGCAGTTGTGTAAATTGTTAAGTCTATCTCACTCGTTAACTAAACGTAAATCACGTAACGTTTGTAAAAATTGTAAAAAACAGCATCATTCTTTATTGCATTTTTCCAACTTAAAGGATGATTGGCCTATTAAGTCGTCGGTGGCGGCTAGACCGCATACAGATAACTGTGCGCCCATAACAACTGAGTCAGCGCACACGGTAACACCTGCCCAGTCCCACAAGATCACTCGTTTCGTATCGCTCACCGAGTTCGACTATACTGTTATCGACCGCACAGATCTATGCACATGGTAAAAACTGAGATACGCTCGTGGTCAGGTGTTTAATAGATAACGGATCTCAAAATAATTTAATTACTATGGATAGTTGTACAGGCTTGAACATTTCTATAATTAAATTACGTAATTCATTTTTACAAGGTGTTGGTATGACCTCACGAAATGTACACGGTTTTATTATTTAATCCTAACAACAAATATTTATATTCGTGCTTTAGTAGTTGACTGTACTACAGACAAACTTCCCGCAAATTTTATTAGATTAAATGACGATATGTCATACTTTAGTACATTACGATAGGAGTGTATACTATTTTTCCTATTGAGTGCGCAAAGTTCGATACTGCGGCTGCGTGGGTCGGGGAATAGGAGTTCAGAAGGCGAAGCCCTCCCGATTAAATAAATGTAAAAACTGTTTCAATATTTTTTACGATAAATTAAAAAATAAATAAAATAAATAAAAAAAAACAGCGAGTGAGAACACAAAATATAGTTGCAAGTTTTGGCAGGTCTACTTAGTAAGATCAAGCTAGCGAGATGTAAACAAACCAGTCATCTACTTTCGACACATCAGTTGTAGGGATAAAGCTGTGGAAAGTAGTACTTTGCGCACGCAAATACGTGCGCAAACTCGAACTTTGCGCACGGTAGTAGGAAAAAATAATTTACCGCTTGCCGATGTATCCTGGAATGTACCGGGAGAAATTGACGTTGTTCTTGGTGCACAACTGTTTCCTTATATTTATTTGGGAGATAGGGTCGATTCCGGTAATCGCGCACCACCCGCTATATTAACCAGCTTTGTTTACGTACTTACGGGAGATATTGCATGTCACTGTGACGCAACCTACCTACATAGTACTACATATTCGTTTACCGCGCTTGCTAACGTTGACATTGAGTCAAGTTTAAGGAAGTTTTTTGAGTTAGAGGAAATTTCATCTCAAAGTTGTATTAGTCGAGACGAATTAAATTGCGAAAATACTTTTAACTCTTCGATTTTATTTAAAGACGGCAGATATTTTGTTGATCTACCTTTTTCACGAAACCTTTCTGAGTTGGGTAATTCACGCGGTGTGACTCACCGTCGTTTACTTGCGCTCGAGCGTAAATTCGATTACCTGCCAACCCAACGCGAGAATTATAATAAAATTATCGCCGATTATATAACGCAGGGGTATTTGTGTCAGGTGCCTGATTCTGAATTGACAGAGGAGAGTTCCTACATACCGCATCACGCCGTTGTCAGACCAGATAAGGAGAGCATCCGTATCGTTTTAGACGCTAGTGCTAAAAAGCACTCGGGGCTGTCACTTAATGACATTTTGCATGTCGGACCTAATTTGCAGGCCGACTTGTTCTCGTTGTTGCCCGAATTTTGTACATTTCCAATAGCAATGACCGCTGATATAAAACAAATGTTTCTGCGCATCGGCGTAAACGAGCGCCATCGTAAATACTTATAAATTTTATTTCGTTTCAGTAGGAACGAAGCTATTCGCACATACAACTTTGACCGCGTACCCTTCGGGCTAAAGCCTAGTCCTTACCTAGCGATGCGCACGTTACGCAACTTAGCGTGCGAGCATACTGACCGCTTCCCTGAGGCTTCTAAACTGGTAGAAATTCAATTTTATATGGATAATCATCCATTCTGTTCCCGATGAACAGATTGATATGCGATTGTCTCGAGAATTAATCGATTTATTTAAATTAGCTCTTTTGACCTTATCAAATGGGCCACTAATTCAACCGTTTTATTGGAGGTTCTTCCCGAGTCTCACCGCTTACCAGTAAACGATATTAACAATTTTAAAATCCTTGGTTTAACCTGGGATCCTGCTGACGATTACTTTTCTTTGGCAACAGTCGCTGTAGAAGATAAATGCACGAAGCGCGCGGGTCTATCGCTAGTTGCCCGCTTATTCGACGTACTTGGCGTTGTAGCTCCAGTCGTGCTGTACGCTAACATTTTTATCAAGGAACTATGGCTAGTTAAAATAGGCTAGGATGAGGTTCCTTCGGAATCCATTATCAGTCTCTAATCAGGTTTTGCACGCGATTTTTCTGCACTCTCTTCTCTAAAAATTCCGCGCCATATTGGCATTGTTAGAAAAGCAGTAGTGAACATCGTAGCTTTCTGTGACGCGAGCTTCACTGGTTATGGTTGTGTTTATTTACACATCACTGATCCTGTTAAAATAACAACGCTAGCTCGATTAGAACTTGTCGCCGCATTGCTGCTGTCTAAGCTTGTTCGCGTGGTCCGCGATAAACTTTTCGCTCGTGTACCTATTACAGGTGTTTACGCCTTCTCGGATTCTACAATAGCGTTCTCGTGGGTACACTCATCGCCACATAGGTGGTCTATTTTTGTCAGCAATCATATGGCTAAAATTCACGAAAAGCTACCTGTTGCTTACATACCCACTAGTCGTAGAGGTCAACGCTCGCAGAAAGTCTACATATGTTTGTTTGTCTGTATGGTTACTAAAGCCATACATATCGAATTTGTATCGGAACTTACATCCGATGCGTTTCTTTCCACCTTCAAAAGGTTTATTTCCCGCCGCGGTCCATTGTCTGTTATATACTCGGACAATGGCACCAATTTTGTCGGAGTTAAGGCACAGCTTAATTGTAACGAAACTCATTTTTATTTATCGAGCTGAGCCAATAAGCAGAATTCTGGGTATTGGAAGCCACAAAATATTCAACAACTCTATAATCGATCTCTCCACACTCAGCGTGCAACTATTTGGTGTACTGTTAAGGAATTTGGCATCATACAACCTTTTTTTTTGAAAAAGCCGTACGCGCCTTATATCTACCCGCTATGTTGTAATGTTGCGCAATTTTCTGAAGCCCAGACTAACGAACATAGAAATGCACCACTATGGTTTTAAGAAGATGGCGCTGCCGCACCCACGACAAGACTTTCTCGGGGGGTTCTGAGACAAGTGTTTCCAGGTCACCTCATCTCATTACATGGTGACATCTTTCGCCCCTTTTACTTGCCAGACTTATTTTCTTGCGCTTGGAAACACCTGATAGCTGACATCTTTCAAGGCCGGTCGCGGACTATTGAGGAATCAAAGGCTGCCATATGCAACGCGACGGTAGTAGTACAAATAGAAAAATTTCTAATCATCATTCAAATCTGGTTAATGATTATATGGCAAACATAGCATCGTTCTGTTTAAATAAACAAAATATATGACAAGTTTTGTAATTTTTGTTTCGAAAACTGGAAACCATTTTACCGGATCTTGTATTTATTTAGTGTGGGATCAATGGTTTGAGCAAGAGTCAAAGTGTTGATGTTTATGCAAGCAATTTCTTTATCTGATTTAGCTTTCTAATACCATTTTACAAAACAAAGAAAATTAAAACCTGGTCTTTTTGAAATTTACTGCAATGAATAGTGAAACTAAGTGTCAATTTTTAAAAATATTTTATGGTTGCTTTATTTTTATATTTTGTTACTTTATCTCAGGTAGTAGTAAAATCAATTTTTCTGATACATTAATTACTATTTTACGTGTGTTTTTAGCATAAATACTGATTTGTACAAATAAGCGGTTGATATAGAAGAGTAAGTATGAAAATATGTCTAAATTTGTGTTAACTTTTTTAATTATTATAAACCTATCTTAACTTTTATTTTGTTTATTTACTAATTATTCACACACGAATATGCATTAACAACTTGTTAAATACTTAAATTGTATTTTATTTTAATTATCTTTTTCTTTTACATTTAAAACAAACTGCATGGGTAAAATTTTCTTTGTGTTTTGACACATTTAACGAACATACGATAAATGTAACAGAAAAAACGTGATTTTTTACGTTGCTCAGGTTAGTTACAGTGCAGATGTCATTTCAATTCTTTGTTACCAACCACACATAATTATGCAATAAAAAAGCACTAACAAAATAAAATTTTTATTTATTTCTATTTACTATTTTTACTTTAAAAACAACCTGTATACGACAAATTGACCTACCCTGTAGTTTGCTTTGATAAATTCTCTAACCTAAAGTGATGCGTTTTTTTTTCATTTTATTTTAAGCTTATTAACAATCTATTCTTTAATTGAGTAATAAGTAAATGGTAGAATATTACATGTCATGTGGGGGGATATAAGCAGTGCTATTCTCCCGAATAATTAATGTTATGGTTGTGGGAGCTAGTGATTGAGGTCCTGTGGACAATTTAGCTGGAATCTGCGGACAATTGCAGGTGGGTTGGACAGCTGATCGAAAATGCAGTTTTCGTGCCTTACGAGCTGGTGGTGATAGGTGATGGCGAGTCTTTGGTTTCATATGCAACAGTTGGGATGTTCAGATCTGTGTGGAGGGTAGAACCGCTGTAATATTTTGGAGTGAGAGGCCTTTGTGCAGCCCCAAAGTTGTACCCCATAGGTCCATATGGGTTTTAATATGGTCTTGTATAGAAGGAGTTTGTTTGTGAGGGAAAGTTGAGAGCGGGGCCACAACAACCAGTACATTTTCTTGAGTTTTAGGTCGAGTTGTTTTCTTGTGGGTTTAATATGGGTGCTTCAAGTGAGTTTTGCGTCGAGATGCAGCCCTAAATATTTTACTTCAGTTTTCAAGGGAAGGGGGGTGTCATGGAATCTGGGTTGTGGACAGATTGGCCGTCTGGTGGTAAATGTTATTTGGGCGGATTTTTCAGTATTAACTGATACCCTCTAATAATTAGTCCAGTCTTGTAGTAGGTACAGATAGTTCTGAAGGCGATCGGTTGCAACCTGCTGTGTTTCATTAGTTGCTAGGATAGCCGTGTCGTCCGCGAATGTGGCAATCACTGTGTCGTTTATGGTTGGCAGGTCGAAAGTGTAAAGTAGGTAGAGGAGTGGCCCCAGTACACTGCCTTGCGGGACTCCTGATGTAATGTGGTGGTAGTCAGAGACCGTGTTGTTGATTTTGACTTGGAATAGCCGGTCAGCAAGGTATGATTTAAATAGCAAATGGAGCTGGCTTGGAAAGTAGAGTTTAATTTTGTACAACAGTCCCTGGTGCCATATCTTATCGAACGCCTGCTTTATGTCTAGGAGTGCAGTCGTACATACCTTTTGGATTTCAATGCATTCCATTATTTGAGTGACGATTCGGTGACCTCGATGTATCGTCGAGTGGTGTTTGCGGAAACCGAATTGATAGGAAGATATGATCTGGTCAAGGTCAGCTGCATCTTTGATTGTTTAAGTAACAGTCTTTCAAATTTCTTGGATAGGAGAGAAAGGAGACATATTGGTCGATGGGAAGTCGATTAGTAAGATGGTTTTCTAGGCTTAGCAATTGTTATGATTTCAACGAATTTCCATTGCATTGGAAAGTAGGTTAAGCATAGTATGCTATTATAGATGGTGGTGATAAGTACTATTGCCTTGCGTGGGAGGTGGTGTAATAGTTCTCCTACTATAGGGTCCTATCCGGGAGCTTTTCGTTTATTGGTGTGTAGAAGTTAATGCCGGACTTTAGCTGGAGAGAATGGTGCGATGAGTAAATGAAGCTGGCAGCAGCTGTCGTGATTCTCTTAGGGGGAGAAGTCGTGGATACATCGGCTAGATATACTCCAAATATTTTTGCTTTCTCTTTATCAGTTATGGCCCAGCTATTGTCGGGTTTTTGATGGGTGGTAGTGCTACTATCGGTTGTTTGAGTTTCTTTGTTGCCTTCCATAGAGTTTGGTCGTCTGGGAATAGTTTAGATAGGTAATCGGTGAATGAGTCATTGCGAACTTCCAGTAAGGTATTGTGTAAGCGGTGAACAAGTCTGTTATAGGGGGTTCTGTTTTGTCGGGTTCAAGTTCGCTGCTACTGTTTTCTAGCTCTGCGTTTTTTAACTACAAGGCCTCGGATATGACGAGGAATGTTATTTGCTTCAGGATTGGTAGTTTTAGGAGCAGGAGTAGATAGTCAGGCAGCTGTTTGGAGCTTAGTGGTCAAGCACTGAGTAGCGACATCGAGATCCTGGCTGTCCTGAATTCGAATAGCCAAGTTGAGGTTTTCATATAGGTAGTTTGTAAATTGATCCCAGTCTGTATACTTACTGCAGAGTCTTAGAGGCGGTTTTTTAGTGATTATGGTGGTGCTAAGAGTAATGATGACTGGAAAATGGTCAGATGATAGATCTTGGTTTGATTCTGCCTTAGCGTAGGTGTGTGATATACCGTTTGTGAATGCGTAATCTAGTAAATCGGGGAGTTTATTCGGATCACTGGACCAATAAGTGGGTTCTCCAGTTGAGATGTATCCGAAGTTGTTGTTTTGTACTGTTTGTAAAAGGTTGCATCCTTTCGAGTTGATTAGTCTCAACCCCCGGGCTGTATTCTTTGCGTTCCAGTCGCCTCCTGATATGAACTTGTTTCCTAGCAATCTAAAGAACTCTTCATATTCGTTACATGAGATGGAATGTCGTGGAGGACTGTAAACTGCTGCTACAACAAGTAGATATGAAAGGGAGGGGATTTGAATGATTGTGCTTTGAATTTTTTCTGCTAGATAGTGTTGTAATTGATGGTGAACTATAGTGTTTTTGACAATCACTGCTGCCCCGCCGTGGGCCGTTCCATCTGGGTAATTAGCATAATAAATATAGTAAGGAATTTTTAGAAATGTGTTCGTAAATGTTCTTGCATGCGGGCGATTTTTCTGTTCCTTGAGCATGTATATCTATGGTCTTTGAAGGTCTTGATAGAACTGTAGCAGACTTTGTGATGTGGTTCTAACATCAATGCCTAGTGAGTGGTAGGATCATTTCTTACAAGTATGTTTGATCACAATTACGCAAATAGAAGCATGTTTGTTACAAGATGCTTGGTATGTCCGTAATCCTGACATCTCAGGCATTGAGGTATAACATTGTTTTGAATTGGGGAGCTCGATTGAAAATATTGAGAATGTCCAATATGTTGTGGGACGGTCGAAGATTTGGTTTATTATCACGTGATTCAAGGTTTACCATAAAGTGGGAGAGGCTGAACATTAGTCTGGATTTCGGTGTTCGTAGACATTGATTATAGTGGCGTTCGAGACCTTACAAGTCAGTTGCGTAATGTTACTTCGATGCGGGCGTATGAATGATGTATGTTTCGATGGCCACCCTGTATCTGCTCTTTGAAGGTCTTGATAGACTGTGCAACCTGTATTATATTTTGGTCTTGCCAGATAATGCGACTTAGCTTGGTGGTAGGAGTCTGCAGTTAAGGGATTAGATGTTTAACGGTATCACTGGATGTTACGCAGTATAAATTGCTCTTGTTTAAGCACTTGAGTAATTATCTATCATTTGGTATAATCCGTAATACCGTGACATCTCAGGCATTGAGGTAGAGGTTTTGGGATTTTGGGCGGGCGTTGTGATTAGCGTTGGTGGTTATTTCATCAATATGTTTGTATCTGTTCGAAGATGGTTAATTTGAGGTTGGATGTCACTGTGGATTCATGAGTTTCTTTACCTTTAAATAGTGGAGGCTATTTATGTTCTTCGGTGTCTAAATTATTATCATTTATTGTGTGCTTTGCATGAACTGGGATTGTCTGTAGTTAATCCACAAAGAGTCTGTAGATTAAAATGTATGTTTCGCATTGCCCTGTGGAAATGGGGCTCGGATCCTGGGGTTTAAGTAAATGCAGGTAACATGTAATGTTCGATTATGGGGAAGCATTGGAAGATTGGAGCGTTAGATTGATTTGCTTGTTGGGAAAGGGAAATCTGAGCAGTTAAATTAAATGTTAAATTCGGTAATTTTCACTGGATGTTGCCGTAGTTATTAACGTTGCTCTTGTTTAAGCAAACTTGAGTAATTATCATCATTTAATTATAATCGATAATACCGTGAATATTGTATTGGTGCGAGGTTTTGATGCTATTTCAATAATATGTATGAAGACGGCGGTTACGCTGATCTAGCGTATGGTGTACTTTCCAAGATAACAGAGTGCGTCAATCGTGTGTTTATTCTAATAAAGCCCAATGCGGACTAAGTGATGAAGGTTGACAAAGCAAATGTCATTTTAATGGGATTATAAATGTTAGTTTTACAGTACAATCGTCATTTTACCTTTTTAATTATCAACTACAAAATTGTATTTTTAAAAACTAACTAATTAAAATTATTATTCAGTTTAAATAATTTGTCGTGTTACTTACAAACAACCTGTAAATAACAATTGACACTGTAATTTGTTAATCCACAAAGAGTCTGTAGATTAAAATTATATTGCATTGCCTGTGGAAATGGGGCTGGATTGGGGTTTAGAGTAAATGCAGGTAACATTAATGTTCGATTATGGGGAAGCATTGGAAGTTGGAGGTTAGATTGATTTGCTTGTTGGGAAAGGGGGAAACCCTGAGCACCCAGTAAATTAAATGTAAATTCGTAATTTTCCGGAGCACCGGAGTTATTCATAACGTTACTTGTTGGCGGGCCAAATCCTTGAGTATTTCCACGAAATTAATTTAATATAATATAATATTGTATTTGCGATTTTTGATGCTATTTCAATAATATGTATGAAGACCTCTGATTACGCTATCTGCGTATGGCACTGTACTTTCCAAGATAACAGAGTGCGTCAATCGTGTGTTTATTCTAATAAAGCCCAATGCGGACTAAGTGATAAATTTGACAAAGCAAATGTCATTTTAATATTATAAATGTTAGTTTTACAGTACAATCGTCATTTTAATTTTTAATTATCAACTACAAAAATTGTGTTTTTTAAAAAAACTAACTAATTAAAATTATTATTTAGTTTAAATAATTTTTCGTTTACTTACAAAACAACCTGTAAATAACAAATTTGCAACACTGTAATTTGTTATGTCAAATTCTTCAACCCAAAAACAATAAATGCCGCATTTTTATCTGTTACGGGTTAATCTGATGGTACAGACGTCATTTAATATTTAGTTACCAATGAACATATAATTATGCTTTAAAAAGTTACCAACTAATTAAAAATATTATTTAGTTTAATAATTTTAATAATTTAATAGTTTTTACAGATTTTCTAATCTAAAACTAGAACCGTGACAAGAGAAACGTCCTTTTCACCTCGTACTGTTTTAACTCGGGAGTATATGTCACTTTAATTTTAACTACCATTACACATAACTATTAAAATAATTACTAACTAATCATATAATATAAAAATAAAAAAATTAGTAAAAAAATAAACTCCACATACTGTTCTTGAAGATTTCAAGAAGATTATTAGAATGGCGAAGACAATAGGATTAAATATCAGTACCGACAAATGTAAACTATTCTTTGCCTCTGAGATTATTGACCAACAGATTGTTAGAGAGTTTAATAATATATTCCCAGAAATCAAACTCTTTAACAAAGAAACATTGGAAATGGTCGGAAGCTCAATCTTCGTTGAGGGAATAATTAAATTGTTTCATTCAAAATTCGAACAAATGAATACTTTACTATTTCGGGTTGACAATCTGAATACTCAAACTGCATACTTTCTGTTCAAGAACTGCCTTTTCATACCGAAATATACGTATCTTCTACAAATTTGTCAACTTTGGAAGTTTCTTCAATCCATTCTAAATATAAAACTCAATAAATAACAGTGGATACAGGCGACTTTTCCAATTTCAAAAGAGGTTTAGGGATCAGGAATTTATTTGCTATCGGTTTATCTGCTTTCTTAAGCTCTATCTGCGGTGCTCACAACATTGTATCTCACCTTCTACCTAATGCGGATGAACATGTTGAATCGCACCTACAAGAATCCGCGGAAGAAGCATGGAACATATTTAACTCGTCTTCACCTGAATATAAAATCTGTCAAAAACTTTGGGATGAAACTAACGTAGACAGGATCATTATGGAAAAACTAAAATTTTCTGACGACAAAAATGTGGCTCGTTTTATTGCCCTCCTATGTAATGAGTCCAGGTCTTGGCTTCAGGAATTTCCTTCAAAGAACATTGGCACGACTCTAAATAACTAAGACTTCTAGACTTGCATAGCACTTCGACTAGACTGCAGCTTCGTTAAAATGTCATTGTGGTTCTACAGACAATGAAGCCGGTACTCACGGTGTTTGTTGCCCTATGAGTAAGGGCCGGTTTCAGGTCACTCACAACTAAACCAAATAATCCATTGCGCCCTTACATCTGTACATGTAGCTGCTACACTCGAGCCACCTGGACTATCCCGTGACAATGGTAAACGCCCCGACGGAATGTCTATTATACCTTGGAGTAAAGGTCAACGGCTAGTTTGGTACATAACATGCGTTGACACACTGGCTAGTACTTGTCTACCAATTACTTCAATGGAAGCGGGCAGTGCAGCAGAAGTTGCATGTAAAAGAAAACATGGAAAATAGATAAATCCGCTAACTTCTTCTTCTTGGGACTTGCCTTTGGAACAATGAGTCTTTGGTGTTGTTACCTGGCCCCCATTTTGGCGGGGCTGATGTTACCTGGCCCGGAATTTGTCGGACCGTGTGCAAAACAAGGGCCCTTCTTTGGAATTTATAATCCTAAAGAATGTTAGTTGAGTCCGATTTCATGGAGCCGTGTGCAACACCGGGGTTCTTGATCTACCGCGCCGCGTCGTGCCAAGCGATTCCAAATCGGCCCATAGCCGCCACAGCATTTACCAACCAGAGCAAAGATGCCGGCGCATTTTCCAATCACCGCAAAAGCGCCCCCGGCGTCCACCAATCCTGGACAAGCCCCGCATACCCCAGCGGGCTCAGCGTGCTTCCACCCTGAAACTCTGCACCTCACCCGCAGAGTGGGGCACGAGCTGAGCCCTTAAAACCTGAGCCACCGAAGAATTCGCGCTCAGTCGCCAGCTCCTTAAGAAGAAATCATCAAGAGTCATCAGGTGAGTGCCTTTTGGTTTATTTTACTGCTCGCTGCCCGGACCTGCTGCGCTATTGCCACCGGCTCCGCTGCTTGCGCTGCTGCACCTAGCTCGTGGCCCAGTTTCGCTACGCCACCTCGCTGCCCGTTTCAGCGCGTACATTAAGTTGTAGTTTAAGTTCTTGTACATTAGCTAAGTAGGTTAAGTTAGCTAGGGTTGATAGATTAGCGTAAGGTAGGTTAAGTTTTGTAAGGTTGTAAACATAATTCTAATTCGTAAGTTGGAGCCGACACTTTGTTTTTTAATCTTCCGTGCCCCACGCGTTGCCGGTCGTAGAGTCTCGACGCCCGATTTATCATCGCCCGGGCCCGACCTGGTACCAGTGTAATGAAACAAAGGAATTCATGGATTAGATTCGTTTTCTCCTTATAATGGACTGTGGTGATCCAAAAGCTAAACATTAGCTATACCAAAGGATTTGGTAGTATTCTAGGAACTTTTCAAACTCCCTGGATGAAATATATGATTTACTATTTTATAACTGTCAAGCAATACAGGTTTTATAGGAGCCAATTAAATTTCAAATAATTTCACTAATTAATATTTTTATTGAAACATTTCTTCCGTTTGCTTTTAATGTGACCTATATATATATATATATATATATATATATATATATATATATATATATATATATATATATATATATATATATATAAATTCAACACACTCTAATTTATTTTGACTGATTTTCTAACCTTAAAACCATAACTGTGATAAGAAAAACATCATTTACATTTCACACATGTTAACCTGACAGTACAGATATCATTTTAATTTTTAGTCACCAACTGCACATAATTATGCATTAAAAAAATTACTAACTAAAACTTTCAATTAATTTACCACCGGAAAATATTGGAACTCCAAACATACTACCTGGAGCTCAAGAGTCAGCACACCAAAAGGACGTTATCTCTTTAAGTAATCAATGCTATAGTTATAAATACCTTTAACAGAGGAACCAACGTACTGGCCTGGCGACCCAAACAAACTGCTAGATTTATTCGATCATTCAGTTGTCAGTGGTATAGCAAATACTACCAGGTAAAATCCAATTGTGACCTGTCTTCTATTCATACACCAGTCATTCTAACAATTAGCACTACACAATCATACGAAAAAGAACATTTAAACAATGCACCAATAACACGGATTGGGAATATTTCAGAAGACATCTAGAACGAGAGATCAGTCTTGACATTAGATTAAAAAATACCCAGAACCTAGTAGTTCAGTATTTGACTACAAAGATTCAAGCAGTTGCTTGACACGCTATCCCTAATTCAACAAATATTTAATTTACAACAAACAATCTCTCTCTATATATACGAGACCTCATCATATTAAGACTACTGCTATACCTGCTGTACACTGCGGACGCACGAACCATAAACAACACAATCCTTGATACATTTGCAAATGATACTGCTATCCTGTCAATTGATCGCTCACCTGAAACGGCAGTAGAACATCTTTAAACTTATCTAACTACACTACAAGACTGGTTTTGCAAGTGGAAAATTACAAGTAGCCCAGACAAATCTGCGCAAGTAAACTTTACCACAAGATGTACTGGCAAAATCGGCAACGTACCCATCCCGCTTAAAACAGAGGTAAAATACCTTGGTATACATTTAGATCAAAGCTCACTTGGAGTAAAAACAAAAGCAAGTGGCTAGATATCGAGATCAAACAAATGACCTGGTTATTAGAAAACATTTGCAACTCTCCTTGACAAGGAAAGTGTTAATCTACAAAGTCTGAAACCAGTGTGGAGTTTAGTTATGGGGCTGTGCGAAACATCAAACAAAAAAAATTTTCAGCGCTTCCAGTCGAAGACACTCCGGATGCTAACAGACACCCCATGGTACGTTACCAACGAAATCCTCCCACAATGACTTAAGGGTACCTCACGTAACAATTAAAATCAAGAGGCTTTGTACTACATAAGTAGCAACCTACACGGTCACTCAAACGCCCTTCAAAACCAACTTACCCGTCAACCAGAAGTCACATGACGACTGAAACGACAATGGCCGCTGGACCTAGTGTAGTAACCCAATCAGGACCAAAAATCTCTACCAGGAGATTGGCGCTGGCTAATGCTAAGAGTAGATTGTAATTTTACATTTAAAAATAATAAAAAAAGTTACCACCCGCAACATTTTTATTTAATTATTTTTTCCGTTTACTTTTAATACAATTTGTATATCACAAATTTGCAACACACTGTAATTTGTTTTGACATATTCTCTAACCCACAAATAGCCATGAGCGTTGAAATATCACCTAGCATATCGCCAAACGTTGCCTCATATTTACCATATCTAGATGCATTTACAAACATTAATTTTTCCCGCGACTGCCGACGTCCTAGGAGGGGGTTCGAATCCACTCGGAAATAAACAAATATATTTCCTGATGTCAACATAACATCAACGCCCATTACAGCAATGCATCGGAGTGAGACGGAATTCGTGACGCGCAAACAACATTATCGTGGGCATGGTGACATTCGCTGGCGGTGAGCAATTGGCAAATTTTTAACTTTTAAAATAATCGTAGAAATGAGATCTTTGCATTCTGTTAATTCGCACCCCTGTGCTATTATGGAGCAAACAACATTTATTCGCTTCCGGTTTACGACATGCACTTTTTTTGGCTACTATATAAAATGCTCAAAAATTGTTTTACAAAAAAATTCTCTGAAACTCTGAAATTTAGAGTTTTGTTTAAAGTCGCTTCTGGCGCACCCCGTATTGTTTCTGGTCATATCCGTAACGAAGTTTTTCTAGCAATACTTCAGGTTACCCAGTGGCGAAAACCTTATACCGCTAGTTCCCGCCGTTTCTGAGATCCCGAATTTTTTTTCAGCCGACATTTTGACCATGAAGGAGAACGCTCCCGAAGGACAAAATAAAAGCGGAAGTCAAATGCAGCCGCCGGTTTACGAAGTCTGCGAAGGAAAAACTAATGTTCTTTAATTGCAACTCAACATTACCAATAGTATGGGTACAACTTAAAAAATACTGAGGCAACAACGTTTGACGATACATTAGGTAGTATTTAATCGTTTAGGGCTATGTGGTTGATAATTAAATTTAAATTGAAGTATGTACTGCCAAACGTCAAACTTTTTTATCGGTTCTAGTTCTGGAAATGTACTATTTCAGCCTCCCTGTATAAGATGCACAAAAAATTCATTTACAAAAAAACTCCCTCCCCACGTTAGGCCCTACAAATTGGTAAATGACCCGTTCTTCTGTCTCTTGCTGTTTTGAATATATAAGCGAAAAACTGAAATTTATAAATTTTTGGGCCGCTTTTGGACAGGAAGGTGGCAAGTTATTCTTCGCAATTAATACACAGACCATAAAACAAAATAAATTTCCGATAAAAGTTTAATGTGGTGGAATTACTTATATACGATTTTAACTTCATCCAACAGAACAGCTAGCGGGCGCGCACCAGATAGCGGAGGGGCAAGTCTTGGGATATCTAATTTACATTCCTGTCACAGTTAACTACACCGGAATGAACGGACATAAACTTACCATTTTAATGGAGCAAATTAGTAAAAAAAAGAGCTCGAAATTTTTTGTGGGTACACGTATCAAGACGTTCTAAGGCGCATTCGATTCGTAAAAGCCTCAGAAAAAAATGTTACCACATATTTTTTTTGTTATAATGCATTTATTTGATGCATTTTTTGCAGACCCTAAAATTTCTCGCTTAATATTAGTCACAATAAACCCATTCTAAGTTACTGGGAGGTTTTTGGGATCGCTGATTACGAATACGACGCTTAGAAAGTGTTCCGATGCACTTGAGGGGAGCATAATACTGGAATGGGGGTGATTTTAAAGAATTATCTCAAATTTGTTTGTTTTTCGAGTTTAAGTTGTCTATATAAGAGTTTTTGGGGTCGATAAGCACAAATATAATGATTTAAAAGTGCCCAGATGCACTTGGGGGTATAATTCTAGGGATGTCGGTGATTTTAAAGAATTAGCTCAAATTTATTTGTTTTCCTGATTTAAACTGTCTATATAAAAGGTCTTGAAGCCGCTAATAACGAATATGATGTTTAAAAAGTGCCTCACTGCACTTGGAGGGGAGCATAATTCTGGGGATGGAGGAAATTTTTAGGAAATCATCTCAAAGTTGTTTGTTTTTCGAGTTTAAACTGTCAGAATAAAAGTTTTCGGGGTTCCTGATATATATGCTTTATATAGACAGCTTATTCTGGAAAAACAAACAACTTTGAGCTGATTTCCTAAAATTGCCTCCAGTCCTAGATATCAGTCCCGCCAAGTGCATCGGGGCTCTTTGTAAGCATTATATGCGTGATCAGTGACCCCAAAAACCCTTGTATTTAAACTAGAAAAACAAACCAATTTGAGTTTAGTTCCCAAAATTGCCCCCATCTCCAGGATTATCTTCCCCTTCAAGTGCATTGGGGCACTTGTATAGAATTATATTCGTTATCAGCGATTACAAAAACCCTTATTCAGACAGTTTAAACTCAACAATCAAATAAATTTGAGGTTGTTCTTCAAAATCGCCCACATCCCCAGAATTATGCCCCCCAGTGCATCGAGGCACTTGCTAAGCATCATATTCGTAATCAGTAACTCCAAAAATCCATGTATAGACAGTTTAAACTCAAATAACAAACACATCAGTGGTTATTCCTCAAAATCGTCCCCATCCTCATGATTATGCTCCCCTCCAAGTGCATTTGGGGCACTTTTTAAACATCATATTTGTTATCAGCGACCACAAAAACCCTTATTTGGACAGTTTAAACTCGGAAAACAAATAAATTTGAGGCAATTCTTTAAAATCACCCCCATTCTAGAATTATGCTCCCCCGAGTGCATCGGGGCACTTTCTAAGCATGATGTTTCTGATCAGTGACCCCAAAAACCTCTGAATAACGAAAATGAGCTTATTTTGACCAATATTAAGCAAAAAATAAAATATTCTTTAGAACCTGCAAAAATGCACCAATAAAATTCTTTTTTGCGTGCAGAAATGCACTTTAGCATTATAACAAAAAAATATGCAGTAACATTTTTTTTCTGACGCTTTTCCGAATTGATTGCGCCTTAGAACGTCTGCATGCGTGCACCCACAAAACATTTCGAACTTTTTTACTAATTTGCCTCGACTATTTGCCCAAGGATGTTAGAAGAGTTTTGCATTATAGCTCTTCTAGGTCCGAAAGTGGGGGTTAATTTATACAGACTTCTGCCCCAGATCTGGACTACAGAGACTTTTCTCTACTGAGTTAATACTCTTTAGGTAATTGCACAAAAGACAAACTGTTTCCAAACCCAATTCAAGGTATTATACCACCCGTACTGCTATGTAAATGACACCGGAGGTACACAGTATCGCTAACGCAACTTTTAAAATACCAAGTGACCTCCCATCATTAGTATGCGCAGCCTGAAATGTCTTTGTATGTCAATCCGCTCGTCTATTAATGTTACATTCCAATAAACTAAGATTCGATAAACGTTACATTATATATACTAACTAAAATATATGATTTCTTAAGACACAAAATTATAAATTACACAAACGGAGCTAATAATAGTTAAAAGAAAATGCCTTAGGAACAAGACAAAGAATTACAAGAGAAAAGAAACCAAGATATGGAATAACGAACTACAACAATTAATAGATAACAAACGCAGAGCATACCAACAATATCTAACACCGATAACAGAACAAAACAAATAGCACTACAGAGAACGAAGTGCAGAAGCTATAAGAGCTATAAAAGGAGCCTATTGTAATAGCTGGGATAGTTATATAACACGTATAGAAGAAGATGTATGCGGGAGACAAGAATCGCCATATAAAATTATGAAGGACCTCAACTAAGAAGGTAAAGATAACGCAACGTTAAATATTATAGAAACTAAAAAATGAAAACAACATTACAAGGAACTGTGGTACAATTCGGAAGACGAAGAAGACAAAGCTTGTAATAGCAAAGATACAAATTTGTTATGAGACGAATTTAACCATAAACGATATAACTGTACAAGAATTAGAAAATCCAATAGAGACATTAAAAAATAGGAAAGGCGCAGTTCAGCATACTGAACTACTTAAATACAGAGATGTGTTTTTAAAATTAAGGTTACTGCACTTCATTAATATTAAAATTTCTCGAGAATAAGCCATAGCTAAACAAAATTACTCTTCAAAAAAGGCAATAGAACAGATTACAGGGCCATCAGTCTACTAAATTTAAAAAATCGTAACAGCGAGAACGCAAACAATAGCCGAAGTGATCCTAGAAGAAGACGATTCTGTACAGATGCTGTCCTCACCTTGCAGCAAATCATAGAAAACGTAGAGAACGTAATTTTAAAACACATATAGCATTTGTCGACTTGACTAAAGCATTCGACAAGGTTACAAGAACAAAACTATCGTTAATTTTAGAAAAAAATAGATTTTCATCCCATCTGATAAAATTACTATAGAAAACAATGACGAAGGCAACAACCTGACATACATAAATCAATTTGTAAGACAAGGATGTGGCGTATCACCTATTCTGTTTAATATTTATATTGACGACATGATAAAGTCATGGAAACATGAAGCACCAAAGGAAAACCAAATAAATGCAAATACATATGTCAACACAATACTGTTCACAGACGACCAGGCTACAATTGCAAATTTAGAAAACAATTTACAACAAGCAATCTACAGATTAAACAACACATCAAAAGACTACAACTGCCAAATATCAACAGCTAAAGCAAAAAAAAGGTCCAGGGTCCAGGGACAACAACCCATAAGATATAAATTTATTATTAACATAACATAAAACAAATACAAAAATTTACAAAAATAGCCAATTTCAAAGAATGTGTGGTATTAAAAACCAAAAACCAAATAATCAATCACAGAAACACTGCCAAAATTAGCAATACACTACAATCCATGAAGAACCCGAGATGTAGGAAGACCTCGGAAACGATGGAACATTGAACCGGAACAGGCTGCAAGGCCTGATCTTTGAAGTAGACGACGACGACGACATGCGAAATACATTTATGTAATCTAAGCAAGTTATTTGTGGCATTAATAGGCGCCATGTACCGAGTGATGACTACAATAAAGTGCAAAGTAGTCAAGTATGACAATTGAGTGGTAAAGGTTAAGTGCGAATGGGGTTAATAGGTTAATAGATTTTCTCGATATGCGTGATTTAGAAACGGGTGAACGGCGTTTCAATAATATATTTTACAATAAACTCTGTCTAACATGCTGGCTATCTTTGTCAATTTAAGTTAGCTTCCTAATAGGGAGATTTTATTGAAGGTTATGTTTGTTGTTGTGCCAGCGTGGTCCCGTGTTTGAGGGACGGGCTGCGATGCTGACGGATCCGGGTTCAATTCCCGGTGCTCTCTGATGCCTGGCGGGTGGCCTACTCAGTCACTAAAAATAATTGAGTACCTGCATTCATTCGAACAAGGGGTAATAATGGCGGTCGTCTTAGGCGCGGTGCTTGCCACATCGCCTCGCATCAGAGATGGTGCGCGACGACCGGGCAGAGAGAGCGAACGTATGAGAACCTTATCCTCTCAGTTCGTAGGCCGTGCTCCCACGCGGGGCGTAGAGCCTTACCATTATTATTATGTTTGTTGTTGAAACCTTTCACAGTGCTTTTAAATATACATTTATGGACTCTTTTGTGGTTGGTAGAATTATAGATTGACCAAAAAATTTCTTTTTCATATTAAAAGAGAAATTTTTCCAATAACCTTTTGTTTCCGTCCCTTCAGTTTTTTGCGTCATTCAAATCAAAGAATGTTTGACATGCTTCTTCACCTTCATCAAAAGACTAAAGTGGTTCTTTAATTGACAGAGACCATAGCCAGATGAAGCAACCTCTGAACTATAGGCTGTATGCGGAATTAGCTTGTTAGTATGTGCTTCGGTGAGTTTATGCTGTCCCATCGCGGCTTTTCGCGAACAAAATCAAATTGGTGCAAGTGGTTGAGCACAGTTTGGTGGTATTAAACCCCAACAACCGATGCCAGATCATAATCATCTTCTATCAACAAATTTTTGTTGTTTAACTTTTATGGTGGCTAACCAGAACGAGACCAGCTTTGATGATGAAATATCTATTGTTGAAGTTCTCGAACCGCTTGACGGTAGTGATAGTCAATGGTGAATTATATTATTAAAATTTTAATCAGTATCTGTAATTCTTGTATAAGTAATTTGCCTGTTTAGATATTTCTACGCTGTTCGGCCATTTCTAAATCACGCATATCGAAGAAATCGATTACCTTTATTAACCCCATTCGCACTTAATCTTTACTACTTAGTTATCATACTTGATTACTTTGCACTTCATAGTAGTTATCACTCGATGCATGGCGCATATTAATGTGAAAAATAACTTATTTAGATTACATAAATGTATTTCGCATTTCCTTTTAACTACTATTAGCTCCGTTTGTGTAATTATTGAGAGCCTCTTTATTTATAATTTTGTGTCTTAAGAATTTATATATTTTAGTTAGTTTGTATAATGTAACGTTTATCGAATCTTAGTTTATTGGAATTTTTATGTATAGACGAGAGGATTAAGAAACAAAGAAATTTCAGGCTGCGTATACTAATGATGATCGAACTAGGCCATTACAACTTTCCGTTTGGCTTGTTTGTTTTGCTGCGGTATCCAGATGTACTGTTTATATTTAGCTAGCCATCGCATACTAACATTGAACGAGCAAATGTACGTTCTGTAATAGGTGAAGTTAAAGCTGGCATTATTAATTTAATCATGCATTACTGCAGGGACCTCGGATGCCCGGTTATCAATTTAATTTAAAAAAATGTTAAAAATTGTTTCTTAACCTTATCCTGTGACATTTTTACTGAAATAAGCTTGATGCACTGCGGAATTATACAATTCTAGGTGTAACATGCGATAGTCGTGTTATTTTCAATAAGGCAACTTGATGGATAGTTTAAGATTTGACAAGACACAAACTCAAAATTTAACCATTTGTTTTTTTTTTGAAATTGAAACATAAATTTATGAGAATTGCATAATTTAACACGATTAGTAAACAACTAGTGACTTTTTCAGTGTAGGAAAGACCGAATATGGTTGTCACAGTTTTCGGTTTCTAATTTTTATTTTTTTGGAGAAATGGATCGAAAGTTTCTTGGCCTAATGCTGTAAGTCTATTTGAAATTATAAATATGAATGCTGGTTGTCCTAAAACGAATAGAAATCACCGGGTTGGTTGTTACAGACCTAAGGGTTGATTGTCACATCTGTTTTAGATGTAACAAACAGGAATAATAAACAAAAGAAAACGTTTACTGATACATTTTTGTTTTATACAAGTCCCATCGGAAGTGCCAGGACTGCAAGCTTCGTGTACCCAATGTTTGCATTCAACGCCTTGCACCCACTCTTTAGATTTGTTGTTTGAAAATACTTTCAAGCACACAATACAGTAGCAGTCTTCTTTATATTCGCTATCTCCTTCTATTTATTTTTGTATATTTTTCATTTGTATGAGTCTACTGGGTTATTGCGGATGAAACAAAAAATGGCAGAATACAATTCCCGCTAGCAGATATTGCCGTGATCAGTGTAACAAGGGTGTCATCGCTTCTATTGCTTCCAGCCTCGGCGTGCCACAACTTTGTTCAGCTTTTAGATGGTGGTGATCCCCATTTCGTCCATATTGCAAATGTTTTAAGGTAAAAATTTGTATTTGTCCATTATCGAAAATAACTTCTGAAAGAACTCAGTAAATTTTTTTGTTAAACGTGTCGCACGGGCTAGGCTAGTTCCTCTGGCGTTCTGAGTGAGAGGGTAGGATGTCGCTTTAGGAAACTGGTGAACCAATCAGCTCCAACTTGTTTAGTTCTCCTACACTTTGTAAGAAACTTCAGATTATTGGCGCATAGTAGTTGGTATGTTAATTACCTGACTTTTTTATGACTAAGGCTGTAGTATATGTCTGATGCTTGTTTAATATACTATTAAAGTGCATAATTAAAAACCTGCCTATTTTCAATGGAGCTGACTGAAATTGTAGGTTGCAACAAATTGCTTTCTATCTTTTCATCAGACATTTTAGCACAATATCTGGTTAGCGTACAGTAATTTATATTGCAATCTTTAGCAACGGTTCGAATTGATTTGTTTTCGTGCTTTATTGTACGAACCGCCCTAATCATTACATCAAGACGTATTTCTCTATGATTTGTTTTCTTAACAAATCTTTGGGGAATTGTGGTTGCGCTGAAATAGGATAAATAGTGAATTGCAAAAAATTGCTCTTATCTAGTTAGTTGTCACATGTGACAGCCATACCTGTTCGATTTGTGACAACCAACCACAAACCGCCAGTTCATAAAAACTTCTTGATTATTAATTGATGTGATATTCCTACGCTTTAGAAACACTTTCACAAACTGCATAGCGACTATAGTTACTAGATGGTTAAAGGAACACAAAAGTCATTCTTTTCTTACCTGCTATGTTTGTCGAAATCTGAGGAAACAAAATTTTACGTTAGATTACCGAAAACAAATAAATTATTATAAGTTTGGTGCCCTCTGTGCGAATGAGCTGATGCTTCATAGGACATTCGAGTAGGCAACCCACAACTTAACCATGTACAATATTTCATTATTTACTACTCGACTTTACGGTCCTGGCCGAGCGTTGTAGCAGACGCGTGGTGTGGAGAGCGCAAATTAACAAGAATATTGGTGAATTGAAGTTAATCAAAAGTGCTAAAGTGTGCTAAGCGGGCAAAACAAACAATAACGAAGCATCTGGCAATAACTGAAAACAAGGTAGGGCTAGATTTAAGTAGATTTAGAGCGAATTTAGACCTAGAGCAGCTGATAAGAATACGACCGTAATCATGAAACGAGGTCAAGCGCAAGACAAGCGCCCAATAAGTAACCAGCTGACCGCGCATAAGTGTAAACAACGCGCAGACCAGTATTCAGGTAAATTTGAGACTAGCGCGGGACGGTGTTAGCAAGACTAAAGAATTAACGAAGTAGACGGCAAGAAGCGGGCGACGACCTTCGCGGAGTTGATCCGGGTCGTCCCCTTATCGTGTCGTTTAAATTATAGGCCTTGAAATACAGGTCCGGCTTAATATTTATCTTCATAAATAATTTTTGCCGTGGTCGTGATATCGGGATCTAAATAGAAAATTCAACTTAAAATATCAAAATATTACAGCAATGGCTAATGGAATGCAACCGACTACATTAAATGAAGCATTTTTAATGCAACAAAATAATGAATTGTTTCAGGAAAACTTTAAACGTTCTCAAAATGAACAATTATTATACACAGAGTGGCAGAAAACTAACAATGTAAGTATACAATTAAACAATATGATAGCACAATTGCAGTCAAATATAAGTAAACTTGAATTACAAGTAATACAATTAAGCGGACAAGTGAGTACTATTACAAAAGTAGAATCAACTCCACTCAAGCAAGTACAGTACTTTACCGACGAAGAACTAGCTAAGGAAACTGAATGGATAAGGACTAAAAGTAGATAAAATAAGAGGAAAAAATGGATACCTCCTTTACACCGCCTACTTCTCAATGCTTTACAAATGAAGATAAAACTAAAGTTAAAAAGGTACAACCCCCACCTCCAGTAATCGTGCAAGAAGTTAAAGAATACAATAAGTTTCTAGAACTCCTTACGGAACAAATACAAAAAGACAAATTTAATACAAAAATAGTTAATAAAGTAAATATTAAAGTCAATACGGTAAATGATGATACCTATCGTAAAGTAACGAGAATATTAAAAGAAAAAACTACATATTCATGGCATACATACGAAGATAAAAGGAAAAGACCAATCAAATATTTACCATGTTCCTGTCAAACAGATAGTATAATTGAAGAATTAGAAAACAGAGGATTCAAAGCTTTAAATGCTGTCAACAAAATAAAATGGAAAACAAAAAACCTCTTGGTATGTTTATATTGACCTTTGATCATAACGAAGACATAAATAAGTTTCAGGCTATTAAGCATATACAGCAATGTAAGGTGGAGATTCAACCCTATAAAACTTCTAAATTAATACCGCAATGTAAGAAGTGTCAGTCTTATGGCCATACACAAAGATATTGTAATAAAGAAGCAAGATGCGTCAAATGTGTAGGTAAACACCACACAAAAGATTGCGCTAAACCGAAAACAGCTACACCAAAATGTATACAATGTGCTGAAGAACACCCAGCAAATTATCGCGGGTGTAAAGTAGCCATTGAGTCACAAAAAATTAAAAATAAAGCTATGGAGAAAAAAACGCCTAATGCATTTAACGAAATAACAGAAGAAAAACAGATAAAAGATAAAGGAAATCTTGCCGTACCTAACAAAGTTAGTAAAGACGTAACGTATGCAAGTGTTACGGCAAAAAAACGAATTATGCAGACGAATGACCAGCAAAATAACGATATAGAGCAAACTCTCCAAACTATCTTAGCCAAATTAGATAAATAAGAAACTATTATTACCGCAATAGATGAACGACTGAAAAGACTTGAATTTAGCGCCAAGGGAGCTATACCTAAAACTAATTCAAATGGCCAATTTTATTAAAATCCTTACTTGTAATACTAATGGACTCCTTAAACCCCTACAGGAGCTCCAGTTAGTATTAGAGACAGAAAATATAGATATAGCACTCAACTCAGAGACCTATTTCACTAAATACTCTTTTGCTAAGCTTAATGACTATAGAATTTATCATGCAATACATCCTGATAATGATGCTAAAAGAGGAAATGCAGTGATAATTTAAAAAAATATACAACATTATGAAGAACCGAAATATGTCACAGAAAAAATGCAGGTGACTGCAGTTAAAATGAAAACGAGCAGATATTCGTTAACAGTAGCAGGAATTTACTGCCCACCTAGGCATACCATACATAAAGATGAATACAATGACCTGTTTAACTACCTAGGTAGAAGATTTATTATAGGAGGAGACTACACTGCGAAACACACGCATTGGGGGTCCAGAACAATTACCACCAAGGGTAGGGAACTGCTAAAAGCAACCAACGAATATGGAGGCATATTTATATCTACGGGAAAGCCGACATACTGGCCCTCGGACCCTAACAAGGTACCTGACCTGATTGACTTCTTTATAGTCAAAAATATGTCACCCAACTACATGCAGCTATAACTTTAACTTTGAGTGAAAATATAATACAGAAAGTAAATAATCCCACATTAGTTAATAAATACACAGATTGGACAAGCTTTAAGCAAATACTTGACAACAAAATAAAATTAGACGTGCCCCTTAGAAATGAAACAGAATTGGATGATGAATTAGAAAAATTCAATAAAGATATCCAGACAAGCGCTTGGGAGTGCACCCCAGATATTAAAAGACGACTAAGAGGCTGCTGCTACCCGGAAGAAATCAAGAAACTAATAACTGCAAAAAGAAAAGCAAGACGAAAGTGGTTTCAAACCAGAACCCGAGAAGACAAAACTATATTAAATAATCTAACAAAACAGCTGACAAGAGAAATTAAAGAGCTAAAAGAGGAATCTATTGCTAACTATTTGACTAACTTGACCAATGATCCAGTACAGATCATTCCTATGAAATCAACAAAAGGCTAAAGAGACCTATTGCGCAGATACCACCCATTAAAAGAAGATGGAAGTTGGGCTAGGCCAACGAGCAAAAGCGGAATGTTTTGCTGCTCATCTGAGCATTTTCCAACCCTACGACCTGCAAGAAGAATAAGTAATGGAAGAAACTATCCTATTGGACGAAGAAAATATAACACCGGTGACTACAGGAGAAGTTATTAAACAAATTAAAAACAACATAAACCCTAACAAAGCCCCAGGAAACGACTTAATCACAGGCGAAATCCTGAGGACATTACCATGGAAAGCGATCGTAAAGTTGACCCATCTAATTAATGCAGCAATTAGACTCAAATATGTACCCTCATTGTGGAAGGTAGCGGAAATAGTTATGGTACCAAAACCAGGTAAGCCTCCACATATAGCTTCCTACTATAGACCGATATCATTATTACCTCCTCCTCCTCCTATGGTGCTGCAGCCCAAATCTGGCCATGGCCTCCTTCAGTTTTTCCCCCCATCGTCTTCTGTCTGCTGCATAGGCTTTCCAATTCCGTATTTTCAGGAGGTTTGCAGCATCTTCCGGCACGTTGTCTTCCCATCTTTTCTTGGCTCTTCCTACAGGTCTTCTCCCTTACATTTTCCCCACAAGGGTTCTCTTGGGTATTCTTGCTTCTTCCATCCTGATGACGTGTCCAGCCATCGTAATCTGTTTATTCGTATATACGTCTCAATTGCTGGTTCTTTAAGATGTTGGTATAGCTCATGGTTATAGCGTATTCTCCAAATGCCATCCTCACATACTGGTCCAAGTATTCGTCGTAGTATTTTCCTCTCAAACCTGTTCACCGTTTCTATTGCTTTCTGATTGAGAGTCCATGTTTCGCTGCCATAACATAGCACGGGTTTTATTATTGTTTTGTAAATTCTGATCTTTGTGTGTCTGTGTAAGTCTCTGGATTTAAAAATTGGCAACAGGGCGAAATATGTTTTGTTTTCTAGAGTTATCCTTCTGCAATTTCTGCATCTTCATTTCCGTCACTTGTGATTGTAGCACCTAGATATGTGAAATGTTGCACTACTTCTATGTTGTCGTCCCCTATTGTTAT
This sequence comes from Sinelater perroti, assembly GCA_036346155.1. Lineage (NCBI taxonomy): Eukaryota > Metazoa > Arthropoda > Insecta > Coleoptera > Elateridae > Sinelater > Sinelater perroti. Next base: position 4,997,424 of record JARFIY010000332.1, read on the forward strand.
ATTTTGTCGAATTCTATTTGACCTTGTCTGCTTCAGCATCTTTGTTTTCCACGTTTATGGACAATCCAACCTCCTTTGCTCCATTTTCTAATTCTATGTATGCTTCTTTTGCTCCAGCAATTGATCTTCCCATTATGTTAATGTCATCCGCATATGCTGCCAATTGAGTGGACTTATTGAATAGTAGATTGTTTCTGTTAACTGACATCTTTCTTACTACATACTCTAAGGCTATGTTAAATAGCATCGGCGCTAGGCCGTCCCCCTGCTTTAATCCTTGCGTTATTGTTATTGGGTCTGTCAATTGGTTTTGTATTCTTATATGTGCTTCGGTATTTGTCATTGTCATTCTGACAGGTCTGATTAGTTTTACAGATATGTTAAAATCCAACATGATCTGATATAGTTTGTCTCTGTTGATATTATCGTATGCTTGGCGGAAGTCTACGAATATTTGATATATGTCGATGTCATATTCCCAACTTTTGCTTAGAATTTGTTTGACGGTGAACAGTTGACCAGTGGTCGATCTGAATCCAGATTGGTATTCTCCATGATATTCTCAGTGATCGGTTGCAGCTTTTACTTAGTATGTACGTGAATGCTTTATGTTGTGCATAATAGTGAAATACCTCTGTAGTTCTTGCATTGTAATTTGTCGCCTTTTTATATATTGGGCAAATTATGCTTTTACTCCATTCGGCTGGCATTCTTTCTTCTTTCCATATGTGCCATAAGCAAGTATATTGATTGCATCATTGTATTGCCCCTGTTTCAGCAGCTCCGCTGAGAGCTTGTCTATGCCCGGAGTCTTATTATTCTTTTGCGCTTGTATAGCTCGCTGCACTTCTTCTCTGGATGGTGGTTCTGAGAAATCATCGTTCTCTGTTGGCTCTGTGCTTAATAGTTCTTGAAAATACCCTTTCCAGGTTTCCTTTATGTTTTCTGTGTCGCTTATTATTTTACCGGACTTATCTCTACACAAGTTTGTTCGGGATTTGAAGCCTTCTTTCATTTGTTTTAGATATCTATATGCGTTCCTCGTTTCGTTTTCTCTGAAGTCTTCCTCCATCTTTTGTATCCGATTGTTTTCATACTTCCTCTTTTTTCTTCTGCATATTTTATCCGCCGCTCGTCTTTTGTCATCAAATAGTTCTTTTTTTCTCGTGTTCGCCTGTGTATATATTTCTTGTATGCTTCGTTTCTTTCCTCGATTGCCTGTTCACATTCCCCATCAAACCATTCCTTTTATTTGTTCCTCTTCGAGTTCCTAGTATCTCTTTGGCTGTTTATAGTTATAGTTTTAATTCGGCACCAGTTCTCTTCTAAATTTAATTGTTGTTCCAAATTTGGTTCAAGCTTTTGTTTAAGTTCTTCTTTGTATCTTTGTAGCGTGTCTGTATCTTTTAGCTTCTCTACGTTAAGCTTTTCTTGGTGATGCTGTTCCTCGCGTTTGCATCTGTTGACTTTGCATCTGAATTTAATTTTCACTAGGAAGTGATCTGATCCACAGGAAGCACCACGTCTGGTTTTCACATCCGTTATGCTGGTTGCGGCTCTTTTGTCGATCAGCAGATGGTCAATTTGGTTGACTGTATTTCCGTCCGGTGAGATCCACGTGCCCTTGTGTATGTCTTTATGTGGGAAATATGTTGAGCTGACGATCATATTTCTGCTGGTTGCAAAGTTTATTATCCTTTCTCCGTTTTGATTTGACTCTTGATGCAGGCTGTGTCTTCCAATTGTGCCTTGATACTCCTCCTCTCGCCCTATCTTAGCGTTTAAGTCTCCTATTATGATTTTATGTCGTTCTTTGGTGCTGCATCGTATGCTCTTTCTAATAGTTGGTAGAATTCGTCTTTTACTTCATCATCTGCATTCTCATGGTGCATACACGTTTATTATTGACACATTGAAAAATTTAGTTGCTATTCGAAGCCGGCATATCCTCTCATTAGTTGGTTGGAAGTCTATTATGGTTGATTTTAGCCTATTGTCAACTATGAAAGCCGTTCCTCTTTCCCTTATCCCTTTTTCTTTACCGCTATGTTATATTGTGTGAGTTTTAGTATCTCTTATGGCGTTCCCCATCCATCGTCTCTTGTATGGCTGCTATACCAATTTTGTATTTCTCGATTTCTTTGAGTAGATTTCTTTGGGCTCCTGGCTTGAGCATTGTTAGTACATTCCAAGTTCCTAAGTCATATTCCATGTTTCGTTGCGCTAGTCGTCGTCGGTAATTCCGTCCTTTCCGAGGCTTATCTGAAGGTTTCGTAACTGTAGTTTTTTCCGGGAGAGGGATTGCTAGTCCCTGGGGTAGTTAGCCCACGCCCAACCCCTTTTCGGAGGACCATTTCTGCTCTCGTTTGATCCCGACCCTATCATCATCCACCCGGGTTGGTTACCGGATCTCTGGTAGGGTTGCTCGGGTTGGCAGGGTTCACCACCTGGAGGTGAGAAGTCGGGATTGAGTATGAGAAGCTGTGCGGCATAATCGGGATCTGATGCCGTGTATTGCGCTTCAATACCCCATTTTGAACCCCATTATTGTTATCAGTCATATCTAAATTATTCGAGAAATTGCTACTCAAGAGAATGCAGCTGATTATAAAGAGAAGTAAACTGATCCCAGAGCACCAGTTTGGGTTCAGATGTGGGCATTCAACGGTGGACCAGGTCCATAGAATTACTAATACCATAGAAAAAGCACTAGAAGAAAAAAAGTATGCTCTGCAGTCTTCTTGGATGTCGCGCAAACTTTTGATAAGGTGTGGCACAAAGGCTTGCAGTGGAAATTAAAATCTATCCTACCTAAACAATATTTGGATATATTAAAAGCCTATCTAACAAACAGAATCAAGTAAGAGGACGACTATTCTGAACTCAAAGAAATTAAAGCTGGAGTACCGCAAGGCAGTGTCCTGGGCCCGGTACTCTACCTTCTATACACGAGTGATATCCCGGAATCAGAAAATGACACTGTGGCAACTTTTGCGGATGATACTGCCATACTAACAGTGGGAGAAAATAACACAGAAACAACCAACAAACTTCAAAATGCCATCAATAAGTTCCAGAAATGGACCAAGAAGTGGAAAATCAAACTTAACGAAGGTAAATCAGTGCACATAGATTTTACAAATAAAAGGATAGAACACGTACCAATAAATATAAATGGACAAACGGCTCTGTATGCTAATACAGCAAAGTACCTCGGTTTCACGTTAGATACGAAACTTCGCTGGAAAGCGCATGTGAAGAAAAAAAAGAAGAGCTAAACATCAAATATAAAAAAATTTACTGGCTTCTGGGAAGAAACTCAGCTCTGTCAATACACAATAAACTACTGTTGTATAAGCAAACCCGTGTGGACATATGGATCACAGCTTTGGGGATGTACCGCAAAAACAAATATCAAGACTATACAAACGTTCCAAAAACAAGGTTTTAAGAAATATAGTTAATGCGCCTTGGTATATTAGAAATGAAGATCTCCATAGGGACCTTGGTGTAGAATATGTGGAAAAAGAGATCCAAAAAAATATGCAAGAAGCCATGAAGAACGACTTCTACAACATGGAAACATCGAGGCCATTCAGTTACTGAATAACGCAAATCAGCTAAGAAGACTCAAGAGGACTCAACCCCATGAGTTAGTGTAGTGCAGTAAATTGTTAGTGTTAAAGCAGAGAATTTTGTTAAGCGCGTGAAAAAAGTGCTTTAGAAGTTAGACTTGGCTAAGAAGACAGCAATGGGCGACTCTTAGTAACTAAGATTTTTTTTTTAGTAAAGTAGGATTAGAAATAAGTTACTTATTAGTTACCAACCCGTGTGACAACCATACCCGGTCCCTCCAACTGTCATTTCCGATTATTTTTCATACATAGATCAAAATATATAACGAAAAGATAATCGATAAAAGGAAGTGCTGTAAAGCAGGGAAAGGTGAATGTAAAAAGCTTTAGTAATAGAGAGTGGAAGAAGTAGAGGGAATATTACTTGTAACAACTTTTTTACTGGTTCTTGAGATAACATATACTGTTAAAAGAGTTAACGCTTATCGGCAATATTTGTTGCAACAAACCAGAATTACTAAGAAATCTCACAAAAAGTTCTATTCGAAAAATTATATTAAGCATTTATAGAATTAGGAAAGGCTCAACCTTGGTAT